>CM060355.1:7174153-7493153 GCA_030545235.1 Helianthus tuberosus
AATTAATGGTCATCGTACTGATGATATCAATCATGATCGCACTTGATCATATCGACTGCGACCTTGGGTATAGATTTCCATTTTGGACAAGGAACCATATTGGTCACAACTGTCATTGTCTCAAATGGACGATATAATGTAATCCATAGATGATACATCACGAGGGATGTTTAGTATGATTATGATGTTAATGATATTAGTCATGATCACATTGATCATATAGACTATTAGGTTTGGGTATAACCCACCACTTTGAACAGGGGACCATAAAGATCACCATTATCATTGTCTTATCGACAATAGAGTAAAGTATAGCCCATAGGCATTTCATCACTAGGGATGTTAATATTATGATCATCATATTGATGATTTTAGTCAGGATCGCAATGATTATATAGACTATGAAATTTGAGCATAGCTCACCCCCTTGGGCAAGGAATCATAAACGATTACAATTGTCTTTGTCACAAATGGACAATATAATATAGCCCGTAGGCAAAACATCATTAAGGATGTTAAATTCAATCATCATATTGATGATTTTAGTCATGATCACATTGATCATATGGACTATTAGGCTTGAGCATAGCTCACTACCCTGGACAGGGATCATAAAGATCACAATGTCATTGTCTCAAATTGACAATGTTATAGCCCGTAAGCAAGACATCACTAAGGAGGATAAATAATATAATCATCGTATTAGATGATATTAGTCATGATCGCATTGATCATATAGACTATGAGGCTTGGGTATAACCCATCACCTTAGACAGGGGACCATAAAAGATTACAACTGTCCTTGTCACAAATGGACATTTTGATATAGCCCGTAGGCAAACATCTCCAAGGATGTTAAGTATGATCATCATATTGATGATATTAGTCATGATCACATTGATCATATAGACTATGAGGCTTGAGCATAGCTCACTACCTTGGACAGGGAATCATAAGGTCACAACTGTCCTTATTTTGACTGACAAAGCAGTATTATGATTCCTCTCCTTCCACATAATTGGGAATTGTTGGAGATTTGGAACGAGTATCGTCACAAAGTTGACAAAGATTTTCTCCTTTCCACACAGTTGGGAATTTAGTTGGAGATTTTAATGATACGTTTCAGTCAACGTATTGAATATGAATTCTTCTCCTCATTTGGAGATGCGTCTCAGTTGACGTTGAAAATATAAGTCCCTCTCCGTATTGGGAGATTTGGGAATATGTCACAGTTGACGTTTTAAGTATAAGTCCCTACCCACATTGGGATAATTGGGAATACGTCGCAATTGACGTTTAAATATAAGTCCCTCTCCACATTGGGAGATTTGGGGATACGCCTCAATACAGTCAGCGTATATGATACGGCTCGATACAGTCACCGTTTAAATATATGCCTTTCTCCTTATTAGGAGATTGGAATATGCCTCAATACAGTACAGCGTATATAATACAGCTCAATAAAGTACACTGTATAAATATATGCCCCTCTCCTTATGGGGAGAATTGGGGATACGTCGTCTCATAATTGGACGAGTATTTTGCACTTTTTCAACCACTCCTTGGTGGGAACATGTGCTTTTGGCCTTGTCTATTGCGCAATCAAGAGATCTGTTTGATACGTTAGGAGCAATAAATGTGACTTTCATATCATGTGAAGGAAAAATCATAAAATGGGTTCCATAAAATCAATGATTCTTCTTATGGCTGTAATATCGCCAAAGTATATTAGATGCTTACTATTAGCTGATATCAGTACAATATGACCCTTGGGAGATCTTAGTGGTTCCATACATTAAACCGTCATACTGGCCAGGTGTCACACCCCAACCGCGTAAATCAACAAACCGCGGCGGAATCGTCGGGGAGTGTCGTAACAGAATCATTGTTTCATAACACATGGAAATTGAAGTTTTGTTTTATTGAATTAAAAGTGGTTACAATGTCTTAAAAACAAAGAAACATAACATAATTAACTAGTCTTGCATCTTTTATTGTCACTAAGGCCCAAGTCCGCCTAAGTGTATCTTGATTAATCCTATGCATCAGCTCCTGAAAACACATGTGAAAATAGGTACGTCAGCATAAAAATGCCTGTGAGATACATAGGTTTCATTAAAATAGGATTCATGACTTGTAAGTTTAAAGAAAATGTTTAACAAAAGTAGTCATGAACCTTAAAATATTTTCTTTTAGAAATCAAACGAAAATCGATAAGAAAATTAGATGATATAAAAGAATAATGCATAATAAAATGAATAACCAAGTAAAAGTGAGTTTGTATAAAATATGTTGTTTGTAAAACAATGTTTTATAAAGATATGTTATTTGTGTAAAATGTAATATGTCAAAATTGAAATGGTTTAAATAACGCTACGATATGTAATATCATAAAAGCACTTATATATAGGAAGTACCAGCGGCGTATCCACCATGCTTTTATCATATTACACACTCCTCGTTATTTAAATCACTTACCCAAAGAAACCACCAAAATGTATTGTTTAAACTAATGTCAAAATGTTTATGTGTAAACAATGTCAAATGCCAAATGTGAATCATGTTCATGTATAACCAAATGTAATGTATAGTGAATAAAAGCATTTACTAAATAAAAGCATTTACTCAACCCTATATGAAAGAAATGTACAAAACAATGTATTTGATAAATCATAATTTAAATCAAAAGTTATGTTTTGTAAAATGCATGATTTATTGATACAAACATCTATGCAGTATTGTTCTAACGCCTACATTCAAGCCTTGCGACTGTGGCGACAAACCCCTAACGAGTTAAAGGTTCATCTAAAATCTGAATATCGAATTCGGTCATTCCTTCCACCCAAGCAAACCTAGGTTTTCAGGAATGGGAGTTGTCAATTCCTGTGGTACCACTACCTACTAACAAACGGCATGATCGGTGTTAATGAATGTATTTATGACCCGTTAAACAAACCAAATGTCATACCAAATGTAAGCATGTTTTATGAAAATAATGTACTTAAATATGCTAAATGAACATATAAAGTAGAAATGTTTAATGTAACACAATGTGTCCATATGCTGAGTGAACATATGCAACAAAATGTAATATATAAAAATCAATGTGCTAGCATGTTAATAAAACATACATAGCAAAAACATGGAAGAAATCATGTACTATATGTGTATTAATGAACATAGCAAGCATATGATATAAAAAACATGAAAAGCACAAAAGTAACAAGTAGGCACATGTGTTTCACCCCAAAATGTTTGAAAACAGTAAAAGAGGGGAACTATGTACTCACCTAAGAATGCTTAGAAGTCTTGAACAACAACCAAGCAAGGCTAGAGGGATCACGGAAATCAAACGGCACCTAATATAGGTAACTAAGTTAATAAACCGGACCTAAATAGGAAGATCAGATAGGTTGAGGTTTCGTAAACCAAATGAGTATTGGAACTCATATGATATGGTTTAACAAAGCCTACATACTAAATCGAAACCTAACCTAAGTGCTTACGACCCATTACGACCCGTTTAGGTAGCTTACGCTACTTTAACGCGTCGTTCATGTAAAATGCGTTTGGATTGCCTAACTAGTCCTATGACAAGTATTATATGCCTTAACATGTCTAATAATGTTGCCTAATCAGTTTAGATGTCAAAATTTAGGTTACATATACTTAAAATGAAATTGTGTGTAAAAAGGGCATTTTGGTCGTTTTCCTAAGGCATATAAACTACCTATCATACAACTACTTAAACGAAGTGACCATAAGGTATAACCTCGGAAGGTTATTCCCTATATAACTATGGTCACAAAATATGTTTGGTCGGATCCTAATGATTGACCAAACGGGTCGGGTTCGAAAGTCTAAGCGATTATTTAGACCTCTTATCTTACGACCCTATATAAGCACTAAACTAAAAGTGACGAATTAAACATGTTAAAACATGCTTAACAAAGTTAGAAAACAAGTTTGATATCAAAACAAAGGGTTTTGATACACAAGAATAGTTTGGTTGCAAAATACGCATAAACGCGTATTTTGACCGAAACTATGACTCGTCACTATGCCTAAATAACGTGGTAATCAGGAGGTATAGTCACAAAGGACTATAACCATCGTGATTACGCTCACGTTCCGAAGTTCAAATGAACTTCGTTTTTGACCAAAGACTGGTCAAAGCAGAAAGCCAAACACTGTTTGACTTTCGTGCTTAAAAACGCATAAGAGATGAAAGAATACTTACAAAAGGTCCAAGCTTGAAGATTTGAACTCAATTTGCTCAGGTATGAAGCTTGAGAGATTCAACTTAGAGCAAGAATGAGAACAAATGTGAGGATTGTAAGAATTCAAGGTGGGTATTTATAGATTTCTCAAAACCGTTAGGATCGTTCCTCGATAAATGAGCTTCAATCTTGGCCCTCCATGTGTACCCACTGATTTGGACCAGCTCATGGTATTGAGAATTTTGCATAATAACCCCTGAAATTCGATCTAGTTGCTAAATCAAAGAATCTGCCCATATCAGTTTCTGGCACCCCGCGAGAGACCTGTCGCGCCCCGCTAGAGACCAAAATGGCAGAATGTCAATTTAGGTCCCTGAATGTGTAAAACTTGCTTTTCGATGCATTTTTTGACACGTTTAAGCTCCGTTAAGCTCATTTCAAGGCTCTATAATGAAGTTAAAGTATAGAGAACATAAAACATGCTCAAAACCATCTCGGATGTCGGTTCGTTTGGTCGTTCGGTTGCGTTATTCAGTTAATTACGACGGAAATCGTAACGGACGCAAAAACGATCCAAATTATGCGACGAATGGAATTTTATCATGCCAATCACTAAAATAAAATATACTAATGATTACATAAATTTTTGGATATCCAGATATATTCAGAATGTAAGATATACGCGAAAATGCAAACTTATGCACTTTTTGACGCTTTTAGTCCCTATTGATCAAATAAGTTTATTTTCACATACCAAACCCCTCAAATCCTATTTCTAAGCTATGTAAAGGATATTTAGGGGCTGTTTGGTAGCCTCTGAATGGTCATTAAGAGGCTACCTCTTAATGGAACCATTAAGAATTTTACCAATGAAAAGGTAGAAGAATGTGACATGTGATGATTTACCATTCAGAGGTTACCTCTTAATCATTCAGACTTGAGGTTACCTCTTATTCATTCAGAGGTTTTAAACCATTAAGAGGTAGCATCTGAATGGTCATTAAGAGACTACCAAACAGCCCCTTAGGGTATGTTTAACTTATGATCAAGTTCCAGAATGTTCGTTACTATACAAATCAGTATAGTTTCACAGTTTGACACAAATAGTCCCTGCGATCGAACAAACTTGATTTCAACACACCAAACCATCCAAATCTTATTTCTAAGTTATGTAGAGGTTATTTAAGGTATGTAAAGCCCATGTCACTGTTCCGGAGTGTTTTTCTCATTAAACTGATTACGTTTACGCATCGGTTCACGTATAACTTTCCAGAAAGCGATTTAGAGCTCGAAATCAAACAAGAATAGATATGTGCAAATGATACACATATTTATACAAATCCCAAGTATGAAACCCAATATTTCATTGGTTTTGTATTCTTATGATGGCCGTGGAGGCAAAGATGTCACACCAGGCATGAAAGCAATCTATGGGACTCACTAAGATACTGCCAATTATCATATGGCGCTTCTATCAAACTAAGTGTGGCATTCGTAGTTGTTAAAATTCAATGAAATAAAATCATTGTCCTACTCCAGTTGGAGAAATTTGATGGTGAGAGTTGCCAAATTTATATAATATAATATATATCCAGATGAGTTTGAATTAATCGAGCTCGAAGACTCAAAATTATATGTATTAAGCATGAATCAGAAGAAGTGATTCCTTCTTCCGCTTATTCTCTAAAATGAGAGAACATTTGAATCAAGAATAGAAATTTTGGTGCAAGGAACACATATATCTTTGCCATGATACGGCTTTCCATAATTGTTGTTGTTTCAATCAGCTGGTGGGATATCACCGGAACGTCTATCAAATATGATAGACTTTAGATAAATGATATTAGGATATCACAAGAATATCAAAAGATATTTCATTAGGTGACAAGGGTTTATCATCCTCGTATCGGAGTCATCGTCTCCAAAACATATGTAGTTCACCGTATGGAACTTCAAGCGACTCAATGATAGAGATCCTCGAGTCCATGACCCACTATAGTTTCTTCGTCTGGTCCATGACATCTTGGCGGTATAAAATCAATAATTACTTCATAGACGAAGAGTAGTCTTATATTCAGGTCTAGACTCGGAGTTTTTTAAAGGAATCTGCATTTGTGATATTTGAGATTAGACACTAAAGGCTAGTGTCTAATTTACTCAAACTGTGGCTCTGGTACCAACCTGTCACACCCCGATTTCCAGTGGGCCCGGATGGGTACAATCGTGATGGTTGGATAACAGTTATCACAATATATTATTATGCAGCGGAAGTATTGGATTAAAATTATTAAGATAAAGCTTGAATGTATAAAAGTATTACAGGCGTTCGACACAAGCCCACAGGAAGGATCCAGATAAACAGAGCTTTAGACATCATAGGCCTTAAGCATCAGGAGTGCAAATTCCTTAGCCTTCATTCTAGCCGACCCGTAATCCCAGCCTATAATAAGGTTCGGTACCTGCTGTTCAATCTTTTAAAAATACATCAGCCAAAGCTGGTAAATACAATTAACTGACTCTTTGGAAAAATAGTTTTTCGAAAAGAGTTTTATACATATCGATACCCGTAGGTGATCTTTTAAATATATCTTGGGATTATTCTTGTTACGAAATTATATACTTGATTATCCCATTGGGTTGTCCGGACATGGTATCATTAATCCCCAATTACAGTAATTATCAAGTAAACGGATTAAACCTTATTCCTACACTTTTGTGCAATCATAGGTGACTTACTTGTGTAATAACCGTCCCAAGAGGCATATTTTCCATCCCAAGTTCACTCTACAAATTTGAGGATTGTAAGAATTCAAGGTGGGTATTTATAGATTTCTCAAAACTGTTAGGATCGTTCCTCGATAAATGAGCTTCAATCTTGGCCCTCCATGTGTACCCACTGATTTGGAATACTATGGGTGTCCAAAACCAGCTCATGGTATTGAGAATTTTGCATAATAACCCCTGAAATTCGATCTAGTTGCTGAATCAAAGAATCTGCCCAGATCAGTCTCTGGCGCCCCGCGAGAGACCTGTCGCGCCCCGCCAGAGACCAAAATGGAAGAATGTCAATTTAGGTCCCTGAATGTGTAAAACTTGCTTTTCGATGCATTTTTTTGACACGTTTAAGCCCCATTAACCTCATTTCAAGGATCTATAATGAAGTTAAAGTATAGGGAACATGAAACATGCTCAAAAACATCTTGGATGTCGGTTCGTTTGGTCGTACGGTTGTGTTATTCAGTTAATTACGACAGAAATCGTAACGGACGCAAAAACGATCCAAATTATGCGACGAATGGAATTTTATCATGCCAATCACTAAAATAAAATATTTTAATGATTTCATAAATTTTTGAATGTCCAGATATATTCAGAACGTAAGATATGCGCGAAAATGCAAACTTATGCACTTTTTGACGCTTTTAGTCCCTATTGATCAAATAAGTTTATTTTCACATACCAAACCCCTCAAAGCCTATTTCTAAGCTATGTAAAGGATATTTAGGATATGTTTAACTTATGATCAAGTTCCGAAATGTTTGTTATTATACAAATCAGTATAGTTTCGCAGTTTGACGCAAATAGTCCCTGCGATCGAACAAACTTGATTTCAACACACCAAACCATCCAAATCTTATTTCTAAGTTATGTAGAGGTTATTTAAGGTATATTAAGCCCATGTCACTGTTCTGGAGTGTTTGTCGCATTAAACTGATTACGTTTACGCATCGGTTCACGTATAACTTTCCAGAAAGCGATTTAGAGCTCGAAATCGAACAAGAATAGATATGTGCAAATGATACACATATTTATAAAAATCCCAAGTATGAAACCCAATATTTCATTGGTTTTGTATTCTTAAGTTTTTGGCGTGTATTTTAGGCGCGACTTTTATTACAGTAAATGCTAGTAATTAAGTTACGTCGTTTCAGTACTGTTTGTTCAGCTTTATCGGTTAAAAACAAAGTTTGGCATTTTATATCTAATGGCGTTTATATTAAGATGAAGTGTGTTGTGTGTGTTAAGGCGGGATTTTAATTGCATGAGTTTCGTGTTTTGTGTAGAGAAGTTAAAAGACCCTTTTACCCTTAATGAAGCGCGCCAGATTAATAAAATTGATTTTATTTAGAAAAATGCCACCGCGTCATCTAGTCCATAGATTGTTTTGAATTGACGATCCATAAGCGTTCTCTCCATATGTGTATATATATATATGTACATATATATATATATACATAAATATATATATGTACATATATATACATATATATATATATAGGACAAAGATCCGTTAGGAACCACCTCTTATTGCGAGAACCGCGAGAACCAATGTGAACACAACCAAAAATGCTAAAAATAGCTAAAAATCACACAAAAAAAAATTTAATATTTTTTTATAACAAAATCACTACTTTTCGTAGCAAAAAAAATTAAAAAAAAAATTTTTTAAAAAAATTTATTATTTTTTTTTGCTACTAAAAGTAGCGATTTTAACATAAAAAATATTAAAAAAAATTTTAGATTTTTTTTTTAATTTTTTTGATTGTTTTAGGTTTTTTGGGGGTTTAGTTTTTAGCATTTTAGCTTGGGGGGGGGGGGGGGGTTGGGGGAGGGGGTTAGGTTTTTTTTTTTGGGGGGGGGGGGGGGGTTAGGTTTTTTTTTTTTGGGGGGGGGGGGTGGGGGTTAGGTTTTTTTAGCTATTTTAGGTTGTGTTCACATTGGTTCTCGCAATAAAGGTTGTTCTCGCATGAACCTTACCCTATATATATATATATATATATATATCTTTGGATTGTAAAGATTTAAGCCAGGTAAACACTCTTAACCTATTTTCCCTATACTGGCTTGGGATACGATAAATTATTACCGCTTGGTTGGGTATGGGATCAACGACCTATTATGTGTCCAAAATCCGAATACCCATTTTAATTCATTTTGCTTGATAACTTAAACATTGGGGGTTAATGCGACCGTGTCCTGGATATCCTCAGCTCAATTAATTGCAAATGGCGGTGACCTAAGCACGGGGTGTAGGCATACACCCGACAGATGTTAATGCAATGATAAAATATTTTCTTACTCTTTTATAGGGATACCCTTTTATGGGTTAAAGTAGTGTGTCGGTTAATCTTGTCCCGGAGTTTAGTTCTGGACCCCATATATATTGACAAGCATGTAATACTGATAACAAGAGATATAGTTTGTCCCAAGTTATTTATGAAAATTAAAATACCAAATGGTATATTAAATCATTTTTGAAATATTATCAAAATGAGTTGGTTATTTGTATTTACCAGTGTAAAATGACGTATCTTCAAAAGACTAAGTGTAGGTTGAAACGTACATAAATAGGCTGGAAGCTGCCCGGTAATTGATTAGTAGAATTTGTAACTCCATGCAAGAAGCCTAGTGGTCTTTATGTAATCATTTGTTATCCGATTTGCTTTTGAATCTTTTATACACTTTAGACTGTATATTATTTTGAACTTTCGGACAATTGTATTTTGTAATAATTATTTTATACTCCCAAGACTTCCGCTATGTTATTGTGAATATCTATATCAATTTGTCACGTACGTACCCCAAGTCCGGGCCCACCAAGAAATCAAGGTCTGACTGGTTAGTATAAGAGCCACATTTGAGTGAATTAGACCCTAGCCTTTTATGTCTAAACTCCAATGTTAGGGATAGAATTTAACAGCTTATGCAACACGGATCCTCGAATGCAGCTTGGATCAAGGATCCTCGGTTCAGTTTTAATTAAGGATCCTCAGGAGATGTTACAGGACTAAGGATCCAGGATCCTCATTATTATCCAAACACTAACAGTTGTTTCCATCATTTTTGAACTTTTTTTGCAGGTGTATTCGAATAGGACTTGGTCCAACCGAGATTCTAGAGGAATATGCTTAATGATTCTGCACGTGCATGAACTCTTCGACCGTTATGGTGATCGTGGGGGACTTGCATCTTTTGCGGATAGTTAGTTAGGCTAGATATTTCTATTTTTAATGGGGATACAAGCTTGATTTAAAAAACATTATTATTAGCAACACAACTGCACTACACTCGATCTCTCAAGAACTCTCTTCGATTACACACTTTTGCACTATAGTGATCCTTGTACCAAGCTTGTTATCATCCCGATTTGTAAATCTTGTTTGCTTAATATAGTTAGTGATCGGTAGTTTCCATCACCCGAGGTTTTTTGTGTCGGAGATCATTCATTGATCAAGGGCTTTTTCCTCGTATAAATGCTTTTGTTCACCACTCATTTCATTCATTCATTGTTCATATATTTGATCATTTAACTAAGCATCACACCTCACAAAATCGGATTTAGTTGCATTATCCTTGTGTGATTTTTGACCAAAATAGTTTGGCGCCCACCGTTGGGCAATCGGTGCTTCATTCTTGAAAAATTTTCTTCATTTCATTCATTTCTGTTCATTACCTTCAACTACATGGCTTCTCACGTGAAAAACACTTCAAGTTCCATGTCGGCGATCACCTCTTCACAGTGCATTCCACCTTTGCCTCCTGCTCCTTTTGGATCCCAGAAGAATGCTGAGAATGCTGCGAAGAAGCCAACCCCCGTTTTCTCAAAAGCAACTACTGTTGTTTCTTCTAGTCCTACTAACAATGATCTTTACTCTTTGATTTCCCAGATGAAGGATTACATGCAGCAGCAAGACAGAACTAATAACAGGATCCTTCGAGAAATTGATGAGATCAACAAATTGAAGAGATCAGCGGAGGATCACTCTCCATTGGTGCCGAGATCACTGAATATTGACACTCCAGCCACAACTGCCCAGCACTCTACAGCATCAGGTGTCCAGTACCAGGGTGGATCATCGAGTATGCGTTATGGATCATCGGAAATGACACAGGCTCAAGGATCCTACTTCCAGCCTTCAAGATCCTCTCTTCAGCCTCAAGGATCCTCCTTCCAACATCAAGGATCCTTCTCTAGTTCAGGAGGATACATGGGGACGCAGACAGTTCAAGGATCCTACTCTCAGTATCCAGGATCCTCATCTCAGGTTCAAGGATCCTCGTCTCAGGTTCAAGGATCCTCATCTCAGGCTCACGGATCCATGGATTATCCTCCAAGACCCCTAGCTTCGGTGTATCAAGGATCCAACATCTTTCGGGGTCAAGGATCCTTAAGGAGTGTACAACCCATAAGTTCAGAGATTCACTTGAGAGACTTCATACCTATGTAAACTATTGCTTCCTCTGGTCCCTCAATCATGCCAGAATCGCACCAATATGGATTCACATCAGGAATCCCAACCTTGAATACATCAGGAGGTAACACTTTGAATACTTCTTATAATGCTAACCATGGCTATGTGCAGGATACAGGAATCAAGCAAGCTATGGCTAGGGAATTGCAAAGACTCAAGGATATGATATCCAGCGTTCTAGGAGTGGTTAAGCCCATTCCTGAAATTCCAGATGGGAGTCACAGGATATCTTGTTTTGCACCACCTATTTGTGATGCAGAGATACCAAAGAGGTTTCAAACACCAAACATGAAGCTGTATGATGGCTCAACTGATCCAGAAGAGCATGTAGCTCAATACAGGGAGAGAATGGAGATCAATCCCATTCCTGAAAGGTTGAAAGAAGCATGTCTATGCAAGGGTTTCGGATCCACACTAAAAGGATCAGCTCTTAAATGGCTGATAAGTCTTCCCCCTTACTCTATTACTTCATTTGCTAACCTAGTTAACTTATTTAATAGCCAATTCTCATGCAGTAGGAGATTTGAACGATTAACTAGTGATCTATATAGGGTAGCACAAGGTTAAAATGAATCACTTAGAGATTATATAACTAAATTCAGTAGAGAATCCTTAGAGATTCCTAATTTGGTTATTGCTACAGCTGTAGAAGCTTTCCAAATGGGTTTACTTAAGGATTCACAATTCTATGATGATCTTGTCATGACCTCTTGTAGGAACCTTGATGAAGTAAGAACCAGGGCCCTTAGATTCGTCCGTTTAGAGGATGATAAAAGGATCCAGGAAAGACTGTCAGGATCCTCAAAGAAGGAGAAGCAAGGATCCTATTTCAGGAACAACAAATCCAAATCATGCAACAATTCTGATAATCAAAACATGCATGCAGTGGAGAAAGAAGAGGATGACGAAGATTATCCACCCATTTCTGAATATTGCTTTGCTGTTGATAATAATGAACTAATCCTTGCAATGTAGAATTTAGGTGAGAAAGCAAGATGGCCCAGAAAGAGTGATAAGCCAGTTGATACAAAAGATAAATCCAAATGGTGTGCCTACTGTTTTGGTCAAAAATCACACAAGGATAATGCAACCAAATCTGATTTTGTGAGGTGTGATGCTTAGTTAAATGATCAAATATATGAACAATGAATAAATGAAATGAGAGATGAACACAAGGATTTATATGAGGAAAAAGCCCTTGATCAATGAATGATCTCCGGCACAAAAAACCTCGGGTGATGGAAACTACCGATCACCAACTATATTAAACAAACAAGGTTTACAAATCGGGATGATAACAAGCTTGATACAAGGATCACTATAGTGCAAAAGTGTGTAATCGCAAAGAGTTCTTGAGAGCTCGAGTGTAGTGCAGTTGTGTTGCTAATAATAATGTCTAAATCAAGCTTGTATCCCCATTAAAAATAGAAATATCTAGCCTAACTAACTATCCGCAAAAGATGCAAGTCCCCCATGATCACCATAAAGGTCGAAGAGTTCATGCACGTGCAGAATAATCAAGCATATTCCCCTAGAATCTCGGTTGGACCAAGTCCTATTCGAATATACCTGCAAAACAAGTTCAAAAATGATGGAAACAACTGTTAGTGTTAGGATAATAATGAGGATCCTGGATCCTTAGTCCTGCAACATCTTCTGAGGATCCTTAATTCAAACTGAACTAAGGATCCTTGATCCAAGCAGCATTCGAGGACCCGTGATCCATAAGCTGTGAAATTCTATCCCTAACAATTGCCCCCAAACATGACTAGTTGATATCCGATTTAATAGTCATGTTTCAATTTTATTCGGACTAGCAGTTGCTAAGAGATATAGTTGTTGCGATGCTGACATCAGCGGCATGACTTCCTGCAACAATCATCATTATAAATAGGGTTAGAGATAAGGATAAAAATTGCATTTAAATTCGAGACCCTTCCCCTTTAAATCCTCATTCGAAGACTTCATCAGGTATCTCTTCTTTCCTTCTCTCTAAATCTTCTTCTTTCCAGTGCTCTGTTCTTCGTTTAACCCATGGCCAAGATGAATCTCTGATCCTCCCCTCCTAAAGATCCCAAAAAAGAGAGCCCTCCGAAGAGTCAGGGCATAACTAAAAATCCTTCAATGGAACTCTGTCGCTTCACCAATCCTGAGATTGATCAGTTACGTCATTATTTCCCTGAAGGAACCATTTTAGATCCTTTGACTCTTCGATGAAGAGTGATTGCGTTTCTGATGTCTAGATCACTTTCCCTGCAAGACCTTTCCAGATTGGCTTCACATATCCTTTCCCTTTCCTAACCCAAAGTTTTTCCACACTCATCGGTTTGTGCTACGTCCAAGCCATGCGGATGGTGTGGAGAGTTTTGTACACACTTGAAAATATTATTGAACAGGAAGGGATTGATATAGGCTTGTCTGAGTTGAGCCAGTTGTATAATCTTGTCAGCCATGGTTCTCATCGTTTTCTCTTGAAGCACAAACCTGGTCAAGTACATCCAATTCTGAAAACCACTAAGAACGATTCCAACTGGAGGAACCAGTTCTTCTTTGTAAGAATGGACTCCATCCCAAATGGGAATCATCTACCCAAGAAATGGATCACCCAGGGTAGGATTCTTCTTTTCTGCTAAGGATAATTGACCCTTCTTTTGTTTTTGTTGTGCAGCTATCTCATTATCTAGCATCCAAGAATCTCCTGTCACAAGAGAGAGGATTGCTGCTTTCTGGAAGCTTGACCCTGCTATAAGAACATTTCAAGCCAAAGTAAAGGATTCTCAAGAGATCTCCTCCGGTTCCTACACAATGTCAAGTAAGTATCCATATTTATGTGTAAATACGTGTTTAAATGAGTATAAGGTATGAATACTTATCTGTGAATTATGTTTGTAGGCGCTGGAAAATCCTCAAAGTCTGCTTCCAGTTTCAGTGTGACTAACATCCAGGAATACGCCTCCCCTATATCTCTCAAAAAGGAGCTGGCTGCAAGCCGAAGCATTCCTGAGACCAAACGAGTCAGCACTAGGGGTAAAGGGACCAAAAGGAAGAAGACAACTAAACCCGCTGAAGGCATGCCCCTGATGGAACACCAGGTTCAAGAATACGTCTCCGAGGTAAGGATTTCATATCCTAAAATTCGCCTTTCTTTTGAGGATACAGGATCCTGAATACTCAAATCTTCTATTGTAGAAATTCGCTGAAGTCAAGATACTCATTGACCAACATGTAGCTGAAGCTGAACAAAAGTGCCTTGACCTCCAGGCCATTGCAGTTGCCAAGGATAAAAAGATCTCTCAATTTGAGAACGAACAGAAGGCACTTCAAAAGGAGCTTCTTGTTGCTGAAATGACAGCTCAAAGGGATAGGATTGAGGTCATGGAAGGGGCCAAACACTCTGCTGTTATCGTGATGCTGAAGATCAAACTCCAGATGGCTAATGAGGCTGCTGATCCTGCCTTTGATAGGGCCAGCTGGGACGTGGACGGTTGAAAGCAAAGGCTTGTGGAGCTTGGGATGAAGATGAACCTGAGGAGGTGCTGGCTCTCGAAGGTGGTGGCAGCGAAGCGAAGGATCGTGAGGATGCAGCGGCTGGAGGCAGTGGTCAAGGTGGTGAGAAGAAGGTGGAGGATGCAGCGAAGGTTTAGGCTGCATAAATGGGCGATGATGGAAATTTCTAGACGTGGCCGGAGCCCATTTTTTATGATTTGGTAGTTTTTTGATGATGATGTTTTGAACAATGGTCTGCATGGTGAACAATAGTTTTTAGGTTTAAGGATCACTGATCCTTTGGACAATAGGGGGTAGAAAAGGTGGATGGGTCCTTCTGTTTATGGAGGATGAAGCCTTTGATGCCCCTCGCCTTTTATTTCCTGCACTTATCGAACCTTTAGTATGGACACCCTTTGCCAACCCAAGTGGACGGGCCACGTTTTGCTGGTGGAAGCTTGGGTTGGCAATTTTGACAACCTTTAAAGGGTTTAACTTTGATAAATAAATAAAACTCTTAACTTTTGGCTATCTTGGTGTTGTTCATTTTGCATACATTTACTTGTCAATTGTTATTGTACAATTTAAGAGTCTACAAGTTATTGATGAAAAAATCAGTTTATGTCAAAAAATTTAGGGTATGATCAAGGATCAAATATCCTATAATCAAAAAGTTTGAAAAGTGAAACAATTCTAGGATCATATATCCTGTTGTCAAAGAATAAGGGTAACACTGATAAACCAAGAATAAAGTTAAAGTAAATAAGGATCATACCAGAGAATCAAAGTTAGGATCCTATATCCTTAACACTTACAACTTTAACAATCAAAAGATAAGACTTTGTAGAAGGTTAGGATCGTGGATCCTTAACTGTTCAGCTGTGGAAACCTGAAATATGAGATAACTTGGGACTAAGCCAATTGTAAAAGAAGATGTTAGTATCTGGGGACAAGTCCATTAAACTGGGGACAAGCCTAAAGGATCTTGTGTAAACTGGAGTATGGCCCATACTGGCGACTATCTAAACTTACTAACATGAAAATGCCAAAACCTTAGCTAATGTGAAAACGTTAGAAACCTTAGGAACGGATGTATGGTACGTCTACCATTATACTTAGGATCCTAAATACAGCCAGTACAATGAAATTGTCAGCCCCTAAAGCGAGTACTATTCCCATTGCCTTTAACTACACTAGGATAATCGTGCGTAACTGGCGAAGGTGTAAGAACCCAATTCGTAGAAGGTAATAGATACCTTAAACTGGGGACAATCCCAAAAAACTGGGGATAAACCCAAAGACTTAGGAAACTTTAATGGATACTTGATCCTCTGTCAAAGATACACCAACTTCTGCAAAACTCGGAATTTAGTAAAGAAGGATAAAGGATCCTGGATCCTTCTCCGTGTAATAAAATAATTTAAAGGATTAGGTAAATTAAAATCAAATCATTACCAGAATGAAGATCATATATCCTCTAAGGATCCTTTATGTGTACCAGATATGACGATGACCAAGGATCCTGGATCCTTCTTACATGAAGTATCTCTTTAAGTGGACAACATTCTAAGCTCTTGGTAACAAATCACCTTCCACTGTTAATAAACTGTATGCCCCCTTTCCTGCCTCAGCTTCAATCAGATAGGGGCCTTCCCATTTTGGTGCTAGCTTGCCATCAGCAGGATTTGTGGTATTTTGGAATGCTTTCCTCAACACCATGTCACCAACTTGAAACTTTCTGATCCTAACATTCTTATTATAAGCTCCAGCCATCCTTTGTTGATAACTAGCCAATCTTATCCTTGCTAAATCCCTGAGTTCTTCTATGGTATCCAAATCTTGAACCAAGTTTTCAGCATTTCCTTCAGGATCACGAATGCTTGTTCTTGCAGTAGGAACTACCATCTCTGTAGGGATCACAGATTCAACTCCAAACACTAAAGAAAATGAAGTCTGGCCAGTAGCATTCTTGGGAGTTGATCTATCAGCCCATAACACATAAGGTAGTTATCTTCCCATTTTCCCTTCTTGGATCCAAGCTTCTTCTTCAAATTGTCGATGATGATCTTATTAGATTATTCTGCTTAACCATTAGCTTGTGGGTGGACTGGTGTTGATGTTATCATCTTAATTCCCAGTTGTCACAAAAGTTAGTAGTTCTATTCCCAATAAATTGGGATCCATTATCACAAACAATTTCAGAAGGTATGCCAAATCTAGTAATGATGTTTCATTTAATAAAGGATATCACTTCCTTTTCTCTGACTTGTGCAAAGTCTTCAGCTTCTATCCACTTGGAAAAGTAATCAGTCATAGCAAGCATAAACACTTTTCCTCCTGGTGCTTTGGGAAGTTTGCCAACTATATCCATTCCCCATCTCATGAATGGCCAAGAAGAGGATATAGGATGTAGGAGCTCCACTGGTTGATGAAGGATATTGCTATGTCTTTGACAAGCATCACACTTCTTTGCATAATCCGCAACATCCTTCTTCATAGTAGGCCAATAGTATCCTGTTCTAAGGATCCTTGAGAACAGCGCTATGCCCCCAGTGTGGTTTCCACAATCTCCTTCATGAAAATCCTTCAGGACTTCTTGGATTTATGGATCCTCGATGCACCTTAGATATGGACCTGCAAGAGATCGTTTATATAACATGTTATTTAATATTGTAAATTGAGATACCTTGACTTTGAAAGCTCTGGGATTTTCTCCTGTAGGAATCTCTCCATGTTGTATATATCTCATGACTGGAAGGATCCAGGATCCTGAATGTGACTGTGCACCATCACTAGGTATGAGTGTAGAATCCTCCACTATTTCCATAGATGTATGATCCTCAATAGCAAGAGTTAAGATATGGATAATGGGAATTTTAATATCCTTTGGAATCTTTAATGATGATCCAAGGTTGGCTAAAGCATCAGCTTCTGCATTTTCTTCCCTGGGTACCTGTGTCAAACTAAAAGAAGCAAAAGAGTCTACCAATTTCTTGACTATCTCTAGATATTTGATTAGGTTTTCTCCTTTAACAGCATAAGAACCAATAAAGTGGTTAGTAATTAACAATAAATATACATGTACCTCAAGATACCTGATCCTCATGTGCTTGGCAATTTGCAAACCAGCTATTAAGGCTTCATACTCAGCCTCATTATTAGTAGTTTGAAACTCACAAGCAATTGAGTGGGGTATTATGTCCCCCTGTGGCGATTTTAGTAGTATTCCTAGTCCAGTTCCTTTGATATTTGAAGCCCCATATGTGAACAGTATCCAAGGATCCTTAGTCTCTTCTAGTTGTTGAACTTCCAATTCAGCTTCCCTTTGTAGATCACTACTGAAATCAGCCACAAAGTCAGCTAAGGCTTGAGATTTGATGGCAGTTCTTGGTTCATATCTGATATCATATGCACTAAGTTTGACTTCCCACTTTGCCATCCTTCCTGACATTTCAGGTTTCCTGAGAACATTCTTAATTGGAAAGTTAGTCTTAACAATAATAGCATGAGTTTCAAAATAATGGCGTAATTTAGTAGATGTCATGATTAAAGCAAGGATAAGTTTTTTCTAAATGAGAATAGCTGGATTCAGCATCAAGTAAACTTTTACTTACATAATACACGGGATGTTGGGTACCTTCATGATCCTTTACAAGGACTACACTTACCGCCAAGTATAAGGATAATATATCCCTCTTTTCTGGTTTCATTAAGGCTGGAGCTGAGGATAGGTAATCCTTAAGGGCCTTGAGAGCATTTCATGCTTTTTAGTCCACTCAAACTTCTTGTTCTTTCTCAGAATGTCATAGAATTCCTTGCATTTCTCGGATGACTATGAGATGAACCTGTTCAATGCTGCGATCCTTCCTGTCAATCTTTGCACATCCTTGGCATTGGCAGGAGACTTAATATTCACAATCGCCTAGATTTGCTCTAGACTTGCCCCTATCCCTCTTTTTGTCACCATGTAACCTAGGAACTTGCCAGCTTTCACACCAAAGTGGCACTTGGAAGGGTTCACTTTCATATTGAATTTATCAAGGATATCAAATGCTTTTTCCAAATCTTTAAGGTGATCCTCAGCTCTCTTGGACTTAACCACCATGTCATCAATATAGACTTCCATTGTGTGTCCAATTTGTTCTTTAAACATCATATTGACTAGCCTTTGGTAGGTAGCACCTGCATTTCTTAGTCCAAATGGCATAGCAATATAACAATAGATACCAGTAGGGGTCACAAAGGCTGTATCCCCTTGATCAGATGGTTCCATCTGAATTTGTTGAAATCCAGATGAAGCATCCATGAAAGTCAACAACTCATGACCCGCGGTAGCATCCACCATGGAGTCAATGTGGGGTAATGGGAAAGGATCCTTGGGACATGCCTTGTTTAAATCAGTGAAATCGACACATACCCTCCACTTTCCATTTTTCTTTTGAAAAACAACCACATTAGCTAACCACCTTGGATACTTAACCTCTCTAATCATACCTGCTCTAATCAATTTATCTACCTCCTATGGATGATGGCATTCCTTTCAGGTGTAAACTTTCTCCTCTTTTGATGTATGGGTTTGAATGACCTGTCAATGCCAAGTTTATGAGTAATAATATCTTTAGAAATACCTGTCATGTCCTCATGCTTCCAGGCAAAGGTAGCTTTTCTCCTCTTTAGGAAGGATACTAGATCATGTTCAACATTGTCGAGGATCCCGGATCCTATGAAAACTTTGGATTCAGGATCCTGAGGATCCATCAGGATATCTTTCCCGTCTTGTTCTCTTGCCTCCAGTTCATCTCTTGGAGGATACTTTAGTTGCTATTGCTCCCTAGGTCTTGAGGCTGGCTTCATTGATGAAGTATAACAACTTTTGGCTTCTTGTCGGTCACTTTCTATCTTCACCACACCCCATGGAGTAGGGAGTTTCACACACTGATGAAATGTAGATGGAACTTCTTTCATGTCATGTATCCACGGCCTGCCAAGAATAACATTGCAACAAGATAAGCAATCTATGACACAAAATTTCTGAAAAGAATTAACTCCCTCTATGTAAAAGGGACGTTTAATGTCCCCCAATGTGTTCTTGGTTTCTCAACTGAATCCTACAAGAACCAATGATCTTGGGATGATTTCTGATTTAGGGATATTCATCTTCTTGAGGACATCAACTTGAATGATGTTCACTGAGCTTCCTCCATCTATGAGAATCCTGCGAACAAAATGGTTAGAAATAAATAGTGTAATAACAAGACCATCATGATGAGGATCCTGAATATCTATGCGGTCGTCCTCATCAAAGGATATGACTATATCCTGGGTAAGGATTGAGGTTCGAATAGGCCTATCCCCATTCTCCATCTTTGTCTCTTTAGCATGCCTTTTGGCAGCTGAAAAGGAAGTGCCACATATGTCTGATCCACCAGAAATGAAGTTGATAATTTGTGCATCAGCTGGAGGAGCAGGAGCTCTTTTTGGAATCTTTTCAGGATCCTGGATCCTTGACTTTTTCTTCCAAATAGCTCCTTCAAACGTCCTTTGCTTAACAGGTAACCAATCTCTTTCCTGAGTGCTATGCATTCATCAGTGAGATGACCGAAATCTTCATGATAGGCACACCATTTGGATTTATCTTTTGTAGCAGCTGGCTTATCACTCTTTCTGGGCCATCTTGCTTTCTCACCTAAATTCTGCATTGTAAGGATTAGTTCGTTATTATCAACAGCATAGCAATATTCAGAAATGGGTGGATAATCTTCATCATCCTCCTCTTTCTACACTGCATGCGCGTTTTGATTATCAGACTTGTTGTATGATTTAGATTTGTTGTTCCTGAAATAGGATCCTTGCTTCTCCTGCTTTAAGGATCCTGTCAGTCTTTCCTGGATCCTTTTATCATCCTCTAAACGGATGAATCTAAGGGCCCTGGTTCTTACTTCATCAAGGTTCCTGCAAGGGGTCATGACAAGATCATCATAGATTTGTGAATCCTTAAGTAAACCCATTTTGAAAGCTTTTACAACTGTAGCAATATCCAAATTAGGAATCTCTAAGGATTCTCTACTGAATTTAGTTATATAATCTCTAAGTGATTCATTTTGACCTTGTGTTGCCCTATATAGATCAATAGTTAATCGTTCAAATCTACTACTGCATGAGAATTGGCTATTAAACAAATTAACTAGATTAGCAAATGAAGTAATAGAGTAAGGGGGAAGACTTAGCAGCCATTTAAGAGTTGATCCTATCAGTGTGGATCCGAAACCCTTGCATAGACATGCTTCTTTCAACCTTTCAGGAATGGGACTGATCTCCATTCTCTCCCTGTATTGAGCTACATGCTCTTCTGGATCGGTTGTGCAATCATACAGCTTCATGTTTGGTGTTTGAAACCTCTTTAGTATCTCTGCATCACAAATAGGTGGTGCAAAACGAGATATTCTGTGACTCCCATCTGGAATCTCAGGAATGGGCTTAACCACTCCTGGGACACTGGATATCATATCCTTGAGTTTTTGCAATTCCCTAGCCATAGCTTGCTTGATTCCTGTATCCTGCACAAAGCCATGGTTAGCATTATAAGAAGTATTCAAAGTGTTACCTCCTGATGGATTCAAGGTTGGAATTCCTGATGTGAATCCATATTGGTGTTATTCTGGCATGATTGAGGGACCAGATGAAGCAATAGTTTACATAGGTATTGTTTTGGTCAAAAATCAAGCAAGGATAATGCAACCAAATCTTTTGTTGTGAGGTGTGATGCTTGAATCTATGAACAATTGAATGAACAACTTGCAAATCAAAGAAAGAGGTTACACAAGGATTTATACGAGGAAAAAGCCCTTGATCAAGAGTTGATCTCCGGCATAAAAAACATCGGGTGATGGAAACTACTGATCACCAAATAAGATTAATCAAAAGGTTGTTACAACTCGGGATGATAACAAGCTTGTTACAAGGATCACTAGTGTGTAAAAGTGCAAAAGTGTATGTAATCGCCAAGTAAAATGTCGAGAGCAATAGAGAGCTGTTATGAGAGTGTGTGTTAGCTAAAATTAGCCAAGTGTTCTAACTCAAGCTTGCTATCCCCATTTAAATTTAGAAATAACTAAACTAACTAACTATCCGCATTTCATGCTAGCTCCCCACGATCTCCATAACGTTCACATAGGCCAAGCACTTGCGGAATATTGAGGGAATATGCTCTATGAATATCGGCAAGACCAAGTCCCTGCGCATACTCCTGCAAAACAAGCTTAAACGTAATGAAGGCAAACGTTAGTACAAGGATAACAACAAGGATCCTGAATCCTGATCCTGCAATGTCTCCTGAGGATCCTTAATTCAAACAGAAATGAAGATCCGTGATCCTGGCAATACTTGAGGATCCTTGATCCTTAGGAATGAAAAAATCTTCCCCTAACAATTGCCCCCAAAATATAAGGAGTAAAGTGTAAATTAGCGAGTTATATTTTCTTGATCTTATCCGCAACTAACTAACGGATATATAGCCGTTATGACCGAACTATCCGTTACTGATCTGACGTCATTGAAGCGACATACCTGCAGAATCATCATTATAAATTCAAGTTAGAGATAAGGGTTAGGAAGCATTTAAATTCGTGCGTTACATCCTTTAAATCCTCATCCGAAGATTGTTCAGGTACTTCTTTCTCCTTTCTCTCTTCACCTTCTTACTCTGTTCCTTCTTTCTTTAACATCATCCATGACCAAGATGATGTTAAGATCTTCACCGGCTAAGGATCACCGAAAGGACAGCCCTCTAAAGAGCTAGGGAATTATTAAAGATTCTGCGAAGGAACACTGCTGCTTTACTGATCCTGAGATCGACAGGATTCGACATTGCTTTCCGGCGAACACTATTTTTAAACCTTTTGACCCTACCGCCCTGAGTGACTTCGTTTCTGAAACTTGGGTAGCTTTTCCAGATCCTGAAAAGATTCCAGAAAGAGCTCCTGCTCTCCAGCTGATGCACAAATTATCAACTTCATTTCTGGTGGATCAGACATATGTGGCACTTCCTTTTCAGCAGCCAAGAGGCATACTAAATAGACAAAGATGGAGAATGGGGATTGGCCTATTCGAACCTCAATCCTTACCCAGGATAAAGTCATATCCTTTGATGAGGATGACCGCGTAGATATTTAGGATCCTCAACATGATGGTCTTGTTATTACACTATTTATTTCTAACCATTTTGTTCACAGGATTCTCATAAATGGAGGAAGCTCAGTGAACATCATTCAACTTGATGTCCTCAAGAAGATGAATATCCCTGAATCAGAAATCATCCCAAGATCATCGGTTCTTGTAGGATTCAGTGGAGAAACCAAGAACACATTGGGGGACATTAAACTTCCCATTTACATAGAGGGAGTTAATTCTTTTCAGAAATTTTATGTCATAGATTGCTTATCTTGTTGCAATGTTATTCTTGGCAGGCCATGGATACATGACATGAAAGCAATTCCATCTACATATCATCAGTGTGTGAAATTCCCTACTCCATGGGGTGTGGTGAAGATAGAAAGTGACCAACAAGAAGCCAAAAAATTGTTATACTTCATCAATGAAGCCAGCCTCAAGACCTAGGGAGGAATAGCAATTCAAGTATCCTCCAAGAGATGTCCTGGAGGCAAGAGAACAAGATGTGAAAGATATCCAGATGGATCCTCAGGATCCTGAATCCAAAGTTTTCATAGGATCAGGGATCCTCGACAATGTTGAACAGGATCTAGTATCCTTCCTAAAGAGGAGAAAAGCTACCTTTGCCTGGAAGCATGAGGACATGACAGGTATTTCTAAAGATTATTACTCATAAATTTGGCATTGACAGGTCATTCAAACCCATACATCATAAGAGGAGAAAGTTTGCACCTGAAAGGAATGCCATCATCTAGGATGAGGTAGATAAACTGCTCAGAGCAGGTATGATTAGAGAGGTTAAGTATCCAAGGTGGTTAGCCAATGTGGTTGTTGTTCAAAAGAAAAATGGAAAGTGGAGGGTGTGTGTCGATTTCACTGATTTAAACAAGGCACGTCCCAAGGATCCTTTCCCATTACCCCACATTGACTCCATGGTGGATGCTACCGCGGGTTATGAGTTGTTAACTTTCATGGATGCTTCATCTGGATTTCAACAAATTCAGATGGAACCATCTGATCAAGAGGATACAGCCTTTTTGACCCCTAATGGTATCTATTGTTATATTGCTATGCCATTGGGACTAAGAAATGCAGGTGCTACCTACCAAAGGCTAGTCAATATGATGTTTAAAAAACAAATTGGACACACAATGGAAGTCTATATTGATGACATGGTGGTTAAGTCCAAGAGAGCTGAGGATCACCTTAAAGATTTGGAAGAAGCATTTGATATCCTTGATAAATTCAATATGAAATTGAACCCTTACAAGTGCCACTTTGGTGTAAAAGCTGAGAAGTTCCTAGGTTACATGGTAACAAAAAGAGGGATAGAGGCAAGTCCAGAGAAAATCAAGGCGATTGTGAATGTTAAGTCTCCTGCCAATGCCAAGGATGTGCAAAATTTGACAGGAAGGATCGCAGCCTTGAACAGGTTCATCTCAAAGTCATCAGAGAAATGCAATGAATTCTATGATATTCTGAGAAAGAACAAGAAGTTTGAGTGAACTGAAAAGCATGAAAATGCTCTCAAGGCCCTTAAGGATTACCTATCCTCAGCTCCAGCCTTAATAAAACCAAAAAAGGGGGATATATTATCCTTATACTTGGCAGTTTCTTCTAATACGGTAAGTGCAGTGCTTGTAAAGGATCATGAAGGTACCCAACATCCTGTGTATTATGTAAGTAAAAGTTTACTTGATGTTGAATCCAGGTATTCTCATTTAGAAAAACTTATCCTTGCTTTAATCATGGCATCTACTAAATTACGCCATTATTTTGAAACTCATGCTATTATTATTAAGACTAACTTTCCAATTAAGAATGTTCTCAAGAAACCTGAAATGTCAGGAAGGATGGCAAAGTGGGAAGTCAAACTTAGTGCTTATGATATCAGATATGAACCAAGAACTGCCATCAAATCTCAAGCCTTAGCTGACTTTGTGGCTGATTTCAGTAGTGATCTACAAAGGGAAGCTGAATTAGAAGTTCAACAACTGGAAGAGACTAAGGATCCTTGGATACTCTTCACAGATGGGGCTTCAAATATCAAAGGAACTGGACTAGGAATACTACTAAAATCGCCACAGGGGGACACAATACCCCACTCAATTGCTTGTGAGTTTCAAACTACTAATAATGAGGCTGAGTATGAAGCCTTAATAGCTGGTTTGCAAATTGCCAAGCACATGAGGATCAGGTATCTTGAGGTACATGTAGATTCATTGTTAATTACTAAACACTTTAATGGTTCTTTTGTTGTTAAAGGTGAAAGACTAATCAAATATCTAGTGATAGTCAAGAAATTGGCGGACTCTTTTGCTTCTTTTAGTTTGACACAGGTACCCAGGGAAGAAAATGCAGAAGCTGATGCTTTAGCCAACCTTGGATCATCATTAAAGATTCAAGAGGATATTAAAATTCCCATTATCCATATCTTAACTCCTGCTATTAAGGATCATACAGCTATGGAAATAGTGGAGGATTCTGTAATCATACCTAGTGATGGTGCACAGTCACATTCAGGATCCTGGATCCTTCCAATCATGAGATATATACAACATGGAGAGATTCCTACAGGAGAAAATCCCAGAGCTTTCAAAGTCAAGGTATCTCAATTTACAATATTAAATAACATGTTATATAAACGATCTTTTAGAGGTCCATATCTAAGGTGCATCGAGGATCCAGAAATCCAAGAAGACCTGAAGGATTTTCATGAAGGAGATTGTGGAAACCACACTAGGGGCAGAGCACTGTTCTCAAGGATCCTTAGAACAGGATACTATTGGCCTACTATGAAGAAGGATGCTGTGGATTATGCAAAGAAGTGTGATGCTTGTCAAAGACATAGCAATATCCTTCATCAACCAGCGGAGCTCCTGCATCCTATATCCTCTTCTTGGTCATTCATGAGATGGGGAATGGATATAGTTGGCAAACTTCCCAAAGCACCAGGAGGAAAAGTGTTTATGCTTGCTATGATTGATTACTTTTCCAAGTGGATAGAAGCTGAAGCCTTTGCACAAGTCAAAGTCAAAGAAAAGGAAGTGATATCCTTTATTAAAAGAAACACCATTACTAGATTTAGCATACCTTCTGAAATTGTTTGTGATAATGGATCCCAATTTATTGGGCATAGAACTAATAACTTTTGTGACAGCTGGGGAATTAAGATGATAACATCAACACCAGTCCACCCACAAGCTAATGGTCAAGCAGAATCATCTAATAAGATCATCATCAACAATTTGAAGAAGAAGCTTGGATCCAAGAAGGGAAAATGGGCAGAAGAACTACCTTATGTGTTATGGACTGATAGAACAACTCCCAAGAATGCTACTGGCCAGACTCCACTTTCTTTAGTGTTTAGAGCTAAATCTGTGATCCCTACAGAGATGGTAGTTCCTACATTGTAATGATCCCAAAAACATTGTAATAATCGTATATTTTCCTCTCAAGAACTTTGGATAATAATTTCATGGAGTTTCGGTGGAAACATAACTTTTCGGGTGATCTTGCAACTAACCGGGGACTTAACGGAGTTAATATGTGACCCAAGACACTTGTTAGTTAACTTTGGGGGTCAAAAGTGCATTAAATGGAAGTTATTTAAACTTATATTGGACCAGGGACTAAAATTGCAAAGTTTTAAAACTCTTTACCAGAATAGCCCATTAACGCGGGCCGCGTAAGCTCTCTTCAATGCTACGCGGGCCGCGAGAGCAGTGACAGCGACTGCAACATGCACATCTGCATGTTGCAGCCAGTTCCACCGCCTTTGCATGCATTTTCTCGGTTCTATGGGCTTGTTTGATGGTTTCTTCTGCCACCACAAACCTGTGAACATCTGAGAGCTTCCCTAAACAGGTGTAATGATCTTAGCAACTTCAAATCTTCTATATAAAGCCCTATTGTTTCACTTATTCACTTGCACACTTGGGTTTTATTTCACAACTCTCTATCTGAAGCCTCCTGGAGCTTAAGGAAGCTTTCTCAAGTTTCAAATTCGTGCTAAGGACTCTAGTAAGTGTTCTTAGCTTCCTAAGTTTAAGTTTTATTAAGCTTTGACTTTGTGATTAATCACAAATGGTCCAGCCATTATTCGAATAGAAAGTGGCTATGTGTTGGTAATTATGTAGGTAATAAACCCTTAAAAGGGCACCTCCTAATTATCACGTTATCTCAGTCTAATGTCGAGTCAAACTTATTAATAAAAAGTCAACAAAATCAGTTTTTACAAATTAATTCATAACTGATAATTATGGAACATGTTTTAACACTAAAATAACTTGGTAAATAATATAAGAACATGTCTAGGCATGTTCAACCCGACAATTTAGAGAATTAGGCTCAGTTCGCAACCGAAAGTCGCAAAAGTAGACTTTTGCTTTGACTTTCGGTTCTGATCCGATTTAGCTTTGTTTAGTTATGCCTTAGGGTTCCTTTAGGACCATATTACATGTTAGTATAACCCTCTGAGATTATACTATGTGGTTCCTTTTAAATCTGAATCATAAGCATGTTCCACTAAATGCTTAAAAGTTGACCATTATGCCCTTTTGATATATAAACGAGATTTTTGAAAATGTGAGAGGACAAAAACCTTTATTACTGATTTATAAGCAAGTCCTAAAAAAATTTGACATCAGTTTATGGTCTAAAATAGGAGTTATGCTCGATATCGTAAATTGAAAGCTTTTTATTAATTAAATGGCATTTTTGGTGTAAATAATATTTAAACCCAAATTTTTTGCACCAAACTTTCTACCCACTGATATAATATAATATTTGGGGATTTTTGGAAATTTCTGCCAAATTTTAAACTGATTATATTATAGTGTTTTAATGTAAATTCGGCATTGACGAAATTGTCCTTTTCTTTGATAAAATGAGTTTTCATAACATTTTGATACCAAACCTTTTCCTACTGATTTCATATGTTAAGTAAAATATTTTAAGCTTTAGAGACTGATCAAAATCTCAGATTTTCTTAAATAACCCGAAAATCGTCAAATACCGACTTTTACGCTTTTTAAACGCATAGTATGGGTTAAAACTATATTTAACACTTAAGACTCATTACCTACTGATATTCTAAGAAAATTTTTATACATTAATAGTAAATAAAAGTTTTGAACTCAGATTTCCAAATTTAACCCTTAAGGCTTATGTGAAATGACCAAAATGCCCCTACGGTGCATAGTTTGGCTATAAATGATAAATTTCACATATATACAATATCTTACTGATATAACTTGTAAAAATAAATATTTTAACTGATCATTTTAGACCAGAACCTCATATTACTATTTAACCTCTTTTATAATCTTTAAAATGACCAAAATACCCCTACGGGGCTAAATTGATTTTAAATTCTTTTTGGGCATAATGGAAGATATCCTACAGATATCACAACATACTAAAAGCATATTAACTTGTGGAACTTATTCATGACTCATTTGGTTAACCGTTATGCATTTTCGCGCTCGATACGGTTTATGTAACTAGTTTGAATAAATTAACCGAAACGGGTCAAACCTTATCATCTTTACTTCAAATCCAGAATGTATTTAGTTTACCCATTTTATACAAGTCCTCATACTTGTCGAGTCTAAATCACATTCTAATCCGGTCTTCGCTTAATCTTGAGTTTTGAACCGTATACCTTTCTTTAAATCTAACCGGTCTAAGTTATAACTTAAATAAGACCTGTTAAGAATCTAATAGGTTATTAAAACCTTCGTTCCAGATTAGGAGCCCAGTAAAATATACTTGTATTTGCTGATTGATATACGGCTGAGGATAATTTATATTTTTGCTCATGTAAATACTTTTAACTTATTTTCCCTTATACGGGCTTGGGATACGGTATTTAATAATACCGCTTGGTCGGGTATTGAATCTTTAATCGAATAATGGTTAAATCATTGAGATAACCCGTTTAATCTGTTTTGTTTGATCTAAACCTTTGGGGGGTTAATGACCATGTCCTAGATATCCTCGGCTCATTCATTAGAAATGGCCACGACTTAAGCATGGGGTGTAGGCATACACCTGCTAGTGAATATGTAAAAAGATATACCCACTTGTTGAGGATAACTTGCCGTGGGTTTATATTATGTGGTGTGTCTATTAATCTTATTCCGGCTTCTATCTCGGATCCTGAATGTATGACAAACATATAAATTTTTTACAATATTATTTTTAATAATTGTCCCAAGTTATAAAAGAATAATTGTGCCTTGTGCCTTTAAATCAATTTTCTTAAATATTTTCAAAAGAGTCAGTTAATTGTATTTACCAGTGTAAACTGACGTATTTTCCAAAAAAGGTTAAGTGCAGGTACTAAGCGAAATGGGCTGGCTACTCCTAGTATCAAATAAAGAGTTTTGCAAGCTTTTGATGCTTAAATCTGTTGAACAATATTTCTTTTTATTTTAGATCCGCCTGTGGATCCATCTTACAATCCGTTGTGTAATATTTTATGTTACTTTCGAATCGGTTTGTATAATTATTACTTTAGACTTCCACTGTGCACTGAACTGTGATTATTTGACCATGATGATATCAACTATGTCACGATACTCCCCACCAGGCCCACCGGTAATACGTGGAATGATCGGGGTGTGACAGGTTGGTATCAGAGCCAACATTAAGTGAATTAAATATTAGCCTTTTGTGTTTAATCTCAATGACACAGTTGCTCATTCCTTGACTTCCGAGTCTAGGCAAAGGACTTAGGACTAATCCTAATCTTATTTATTTTTGTCCTATATTGTTTTCCTTTTTGTTTCTTGTGTTTGTTTTGACAGGAACAAGAAATCATGCCGCCACGTGTCAGAGGAAGAGGTAGAGGCGGTAAGGCTCCAATGCTAACCAGAAACGATCATGAAGCGGGGCCATCACACAGGCGCATGCCATCCGTGTCAATCGGATCGAGTCCTCATGAAGATTGGAGGACCTACTTAGAGCCCACGAGACGCTCTGTCTCGCTTAGCTCCTCGCCTTCTTACCACGATTCATTCGGGCTCCATCAAGACAACGAGTCCGACCACTCGCACCACTCCTACCACCCTCTGGTTCTCACCGCGCCTTTCAGGACCCGACTCCATACTTCCAGAGCCGGTTGAATCCGGTAAACCAGGTTCAAGAACCAGAGGGTCCAAACCCTCTAGGACCAGTTGATCACTATCCTGAGATGCAGGATATGGAGTTGGATGATGACCCCGATCCCGAGATGCCACCGAGTGAGACGCCGACGCATCCCATCGAGATCTCTGACGGATCATCTTTTCATGGTTCACCATACAGGGGCCCAGACAGTTTTGCTGAAAGGTGGGCCATGTACAACTGGAAGTTCACTCCCCCTTTCAACCTACAACATTAGCAGCAGCAGGATCCCTCCGAGGATTTGCGTTTCCAGGCGGTTACGCCACCGCCACCGCCACCGCCAGAACAGCAACCGCCTCCAGAAACACCGACGTGAAGAAGATCAGGTGCACGGATGTCCATGCGATGGGGTTTCCATTTCAGCACCCCCCAACACAGTAGCAACAGCCACTACCCGCCGTTGTACGAAGACCCACAAATGGGTGGGCCTTCAAACCCATTTTCCGAGGTTGACTCTCCGCCAGTCGCACCACCACCACCGCACATGGGTTATGATAACCCAATTCCTTCATACGCCGGTGCAGCGGCGTATAACCTTTTTGAGTAGTCAGCTTATTCTGGCTACAACTACTACAACGCCCCTAGTGTTGATCCGTACCTAGAGGTGGCAAACTACAATGCTCTTCATCCTGAAGGGCCCATTCAAACTGCGTATCCATCTGGGTACCCAGCATATGGGTATCAATACCCGCCACCTCTTCAACCTCAGTCACAGCTGCAGCCGTAGCCGCCACTCATTCGACCACCGCAGTAGCAGGAAATCCTTCAGAGGTTGAACCAGGTGGAATGAGAGGTGCAGGAGGAGTGTAGAAGCCACCGGGGTCTACTTAAGGGTTTGGCAGACTTAATAAAGGGAAAGAAGAAAAGGGATTATTGAAATTCCTTATTTAGCTATTTTGTAATTTTTATTTTCAATTAAGTCCCTGAGTAGACATTTTTATTAATGTACTTGGTCCCTGCGTGGACCTGGCTTTCGTTGTTTAGCCCTTGCATGGGCAAGTTATTTATGTAAAAGTCCCGTTTAGGGCATCAATGTACTTCTTCACTATTAATGGAATGTTTTAAATTTAAATTTCATTTGTCATTATATGTAAGAATATATTATATGAAATAAATCAAAATATCATTCCTTTTTACAATTAATCTGCCAAATATTGAAAGAAAATCTTGAAGGCATAACATAGCCTATATGTCATTTTAGACAAGGCCCAGATGGTAGAACCTTTTTAAGATTCAAATCCTTGTTAACATCTGAAAACATGCTAGCACTCCTGCAAATGTGATTCGATAAAATCACACAAGTCATCCTTATATTGGATTTTTCCAATTCCTTTTCTTATTTAATTAAACATCCATTAGTGATGAAGTGCCTACGGGCCATACTTATTGTCCTATAAGACAAAAGACAGTTGTAGTGTACGACTCCCTATCAAGAAAAGGTAATGAACTATGTTCAAGCCTTAATGCCTCGATCCTATAAGATCATGGCTCGTAATTTAAAACTGTCCTTGTGACTAGGCCTTTTGTGCCACTCTAATATTTTAATGAATTATAACTAAGGATAACTTATAATGAAAATCCTAAATAAATATGACTAACAAATTAACCGATATGGTTTATTATTACCATGGTTAAATGAATCGTCGAAATGACAGTTCCATATAAGACTTCTGAATAATTCATTGTCATCATTTTATACAGCAATCAAGCTACATGGCTGAATCAGAAGAAGTTAACAGTCATCCACAGGAGAATAATGATACCACCAGAGTTAATGTGGCTGGAACAGATCTGCAAGCCATGATTGATAATGTCGTCACTCGAGCCATGGATAGGCAGTTTAAAGAATCAAGTGGTACTCGTAGCAGGACCCAATCAGTACCTCACACAAAACCACCCTCTAAGACTCATGTATCTCATAAGGATGATTCTCATCACTCATCAAACCAAAGGAGTGTCCCGTCTAAGAAGATTCTGCTCAATCAAGAACCACGTGTTAAGACCTATTCATATAAATATTTCGTCTCCTACAAGCCCAGAGACTTCACATGGGAGAAGGGAGCCATTGATTGTATGACTTGGCTCGATGAAATGGATACTGTGGTTGACATTAGTGGATGTGCAGAGCAAGACATTGTGAAGTTTGTTTCACAATCTTTTAAAGGAGAAGCTCTAGCTTGGTGAAGGTCACTAATCCAAGCTACAGGGAAGATTCCGTTGTACAACTTGACATGGGATCAGTTTGTTGCCCTAATCAAGGAAAATTTTTGCCCCCAACACGAAGTTGAGAAAATTGAGACTGACTTCTTGACCTTGGTCATGAAGAACTTAGATTGTCAGGCATATCTTACAAGCTTCAACACCATGTCTCGGTTGGTTCCATATTTGGTTACACCAAAATCGAAACGGATAGCTCGTTTTAGTGGAGGTTTGGCTCTAGAGATCAAGGGAAACGTAAAAGCATCCAGACCTACCACATTTAGGTCAGTAGCAGATCTGTCTCTATCACTCACATTGGATGCTATCAGAAACAAGTCTGTCAAGGTTTCTGATGATGGGAAGCGAAAGCGGGAGGATGAGAGTTCTCATCGCTCCGACAAGAAAAAGAAAGGGAACTCAGATCACAAGAAGAGTTCGGGGTTTAAAAAGGATAATCAGCAGTCGGGTGAAAAACCCAAGTGTAAAACCTGCAGGAAGCGCTATCTAGGAAAATGCAGGCTCGAATCAAAATCCCAATCTCAACCTAGAGTTTGTGGGATTTGTAAATCAAATGAGTATAAAACGTTGGATTGCAAGAAGATGAAAGATGCGACTTGTTACAACTGTAACGAGAAGGGGCATATCAAGACTAACTGGCCAAAATTTGCAAAGAAGCCTGAGGAGGCTAAAAAGACCAATGCGCGAGTCTTTCAAATGAATGCTCAGGAGGCCATTCAGAATGACAATGTGATAACAGGTACTTTTCTTATCAATGATGTTTATGCTAGGGTATTGTTTGATTCTGGTGCAGACAAGTCGTTTGTAGACAAAAAATTTTGTAAATTGTTAAACCTGCCTGTTAAAACCCTAAGCATAAAATATGAAGTAGAATTGGCCGACGGTACCATAGAGACTGTTTCAACCATATTAGATGGATGTTTCATATCCATTAGGAACCACTCTTTTCCACTGTCTTTACTTCCTTTGAAATTGGCGGGATTCGACATAGTAATAGGCATGGATTGGTTATCTTCTAACCAAGCTCAGATTGTTTGTGATAAGAAGTAAGTGGTCATTAAGACTCCTTATCGAGAACCACTTACAATACAAGGAGATACACAGTATGGTTTGCCTAAGCAAGTGTCTATGCTTAAGGCATCAAGGTGTTTGAAGAAGGGTTGTGTCATTTACATGGCACAAGTGACTATTGATGAACCAAAACCCAAGATCGAAGACATCCCTGTTATTTCTGAATAGCAAGATGTATTCCCTGAAGAGCTACCTAGGTTACCTCCAGACAGACTAGTGGAATTTAGGATTGATATCATTCCTGGAGCAGCACCAGTTGCAAGAGCACCTTACCGGTTGGCACCAACTGAGATGAAAGAGTTAAGGACTCAGTTTTATAATTTGTTGGCAAAGGGTTTTATTCGGCCTAGCTCGTCTCCTTGGGGAGCACCGATACTGTTTGTGAAGAAAAAGGATGGATCAATGCGTTTATGCATTGATTATCGCGAGCTGAACAAGGTTACAATTAAGAACAGATATCCATTGCCCAGGATCGACGATCTGTTCGATCAACTGCAAGGGGCAAGTTATTTCTCCAAGATTGATATAAGGTCAGGTTATCACCAATTGAAGGTCAGAGATGAAGATGTGCACAAAACCGCATTCAGAACTCGCTATGGTCACTATGAGTTCTTAGTGATGCCTTTCGGGCTCACTAATGCACCAGCAGCGTTCATGGATCTCATGAATCGCGTTTGCAAGCCATACTTGGACATGTTTGCCATTGTTTTTTATTGATGGCATACTTATATATTCAAAGAATTAGTCCGATCATGAGAAGCATCTTCGATGTATTCTCAAACTTCTTTAGCAAGAAAAGCTCTATGCCAAGTTTACAAAATGTGAGTTTTGGCTTCGCGAAGTCCAATTTCTTGGACACGTTGTGAGTGAGCGTGGTATCCAAGTGGATCCCGCTAAGATTGAAGCGATTATGAACTGGCAAGCACCGAAGACTCCTACAGAGATTCGCAGCTTCTTGGGTTTAGTAGGATACTATAGATGTTTCATTGAAAACTTCTCAAGGATTGCTGCACCTCTAACATCGATAACTCGCAAGAATGTCAAGTTTGACTGGGGTCCCAAGCAGCAAGGATCCTTTGAGATTCTTAAGCAGAAACTGAGCAATGCTCCGGTATTAACATTACCAGAAGGGATTGAAGAATTTGTTGTATACTGTGATGCATCGCACACAGGTATGGGTTGTGTGCTCATCCAGAGAGGCAAGGTCATAGCCTATGCTTCACGTCAGTTAAAGGTTCACAAAAAGAATTACACCACCCATGATTTAGAGTTGGGTGCCGTTGTATTTGCATTAAAGCTTTGGAGGCACTATCTGTATGGAACAAAGTGTGTAATCTATTCTGATCACAAGAGCCTTCAACATCTGTTTAATCAGAAAGATCTTAACATGAGGCAGCGTCGATGGATGGAGACTTTAAATGACTATGATTGTGAAATTCGCTACCATCCAGGCAAAGCGAATGTGGTTGCAGACGCTCTAAGCAGGAAAGAAAGGGTTAAGCCTATTAGAATCAATGCCAAAAGCATTAAATTAAAGAACAGCTTAAATGAAAGGTTGTTAGCCGCTCAAAAGGAAGCTGTATTAGAAGCAAACTATCTGAGTGAGAAGTTAGGAGTGACTGCCGATCAATTGTCATATGGCAAGGATGGAATCCTAAGATTGAATAGTCGAATATGGGTTCCAATTCATGGAGGACTTCGAGATGTGATTCTTCAAGAAGCTCATAGCTCCAAATACTCAGTCCATCCCGGCAATGATAAGATGTACCAGGATTTAAAGGCAAATTACTGGTGGATAGGTTTGAAGAAATCTATAGCCACTTATGTGGCTAAATGTATGACGTGTGCTCAAGTTAAAGCCGAACACCAGAAGCCGTCAGGTTTGCTGCAACAGCCTGAACTTCCCACTTGGAAGTGGGAAATGGTAACTATGGATTTTATCACTAAGTTACCAAGGACAAAGCATGGGAATGATACTATTTGGGTTATAGTAGATAGACTGATCAAGTCAGCCCACTTCTTACCTATTAAGGAAACACACAGCTCCGATAAGTTAGCTCAGTTGTACGTAGATGAAATGGTATCTCTCCACGGAGTGCCAGTATCTATTATCTCTGATAGAGATACTAGATGCACGTCTCACTTTTGGAAAAGCTTTCAGCAATCTTTAGGCACTCGATTAAATTTCAGCACTGCTTACCATCCTTAGACGGATGGGCAAAGCGAACGTACAATTAAAACACTTGAGGATATGCTTAGGGCTTGTGTTATTGATTTAGGTGGAACTTGGGATGATCATCTTCCATTGATTGAATTTTTATACAATAATAGCTATCATTCGAGCATCTAAGCCGCGCCTTTTGAGGCATTGTATGGAAGAAAGCGTAGGACGTCAGTTTGTTGGGCGGAAGTTGGAGATGTCCAACTACCAGGACCTGATATAGTCCTAGAGACGACAGATAAGATTGTGCAGATACGTGATCGTCTCAAAGCTGCCAGGGATAGGCAGAAAAGCTACGCAGATAAAAGGCGTAAACCTCTGAAATTCGAGGTAGGTGAAAAAGTGCTACTTAAGGTATCACCCTGGAAAGAGGTGATGCGTTTTGGCAAGACGGGCAAGCTGAGCCCAAGATACATAGGACCATTCGAGATCATCGAATGTTTCGGAACTGTAGCCTACAAGCTAAATCTGCCAGAAGAGCTTAGTGGGATTCATAATGTGTTCCACATTTGCAACTTGAAGAAATGTCTAGCTGATGAATCGCTAGCCATGTCACATAAGGACGTGCAGATAGACGAAAGAGTGAAATTCATTGAAAAACCGTTGTCGATCGAGGATCTACAGGTTAAGAAGCTTCGAAGGAAGCATGTACCGATTGCGAAGGTAAAATGGGATGCCCGTAGAGGCCCAGAATACACGTGGGAGGTTGAATCCACAATGAAATAGAAGTACCCTCATTTATCTCAGTAAATCTCGAGGTCTAGATTTATTTTAAGGGGGTGAGGATGTAACACCTCACAAAATCTTGTCCAATATAATAAAGACACGTGTCATGGACTTTAAACGTGTAATGAATTGCTTCCGAGGGACTAAAATTGTCAAACAATGTAAAGATGTGTGTGGAAGGATCAAAAGTGTCAACATGCCTAACTTGTGCCTCTGATTGGCCTTACATGATGTTCGTATTCCTTAATGAATAAATTGTCAGACATTGAAAGCCATTCGCGCTTAAATTCAGAACTTTACAAAGTATAGGGGTTAAAAATGTCAACATGTTAAAAGTTACCTCTGAGTGACCTTTTAACGATCCCAAAAACATTGTAATAATCGTATATTTTGCTCTCAAGAACTTTGGATAATAATTTCATGGATTTTCGGTGCAAACATAACTTTTCGGGTGATCTTGCAACTAACCGGGGACTTAACGGAGTTACTATGTGACCCAAGACACTTGTTAGTTAACTTTGGGGGTCAAAAGTGCAATAAATGGAAGTTATTTAAACTTATATTAGATCAGGGACTGAAATTGCAAAGTTTTAAAACTTTTTACTGGAATAGCCCATTGACGCGGACTGCGTAAGCTCTCTTCAATGCTTAAGCGGGCCGCGAGAGCAGTGCCAGCGACTGCAACATGCACAGCTGCATGTTGCAGCCAGTTCCACCGCCTTTGCATGCATTTTCTCGATTCTAGGGGCTTGTTTGATGGTTTCTTCTGCCACCACAACACCTGTGAACATCTGAGAGCTTCCCTAAACAGGTGTAATGATCTTAGCAACTTCAAATCTTCTATATAAAGCCCCATTGTTTCACTTGTTCACTTGCACACTTGGGTTTTATTTCACAACTTTCTATCTGAAGCCTCCTGGAGCTTAAGGAAGCTTTCACAAGTTTCAAATTCGTGCTAAGGACTCTAGTAAGTGTTCTTGGCTTCCTAAGTTTAAGTTTTATTAGCTTAATGACCGAAAGTCGAAGTTATCGTAATTAAGCTTTGACTTTGTGATTAATCACAAACGGTCCAGCCATTATTCGAATTGAAAGTGGCTATGTGTTGGTAATTATGTAGGTAATAAACCCTTAAAAGGGCACCTCCTAATTATCACATCATCTCCGTTTAATGTTTGGTCAAACTTATTATTAAAAAGTCAAAATAATCAGCTTTTACAAATTAATTCATAACTAATAATGTAGAGGTTATGGTGTCACAACCCCCGACCCTATCCTGGGAGCGGGGGCCGCGAACCAGTCAGATGGTATCGGTGTTTATTAATTTGGCAGCGAAAATTTTCATCAGGACCGTAGTTAGGAAATATTTTTATCAGAGTTAAACACCAGAATGTTTAAATTAGATAAATGGGGTAAAACCCAAATTTTCTTTACAATACATTTATAGGGATAAACCCTAATTATTGAAAACAAAATCTTCTTTTTATTTAGGCAACTTTTATAGCCACTTTTCTAAGCCTTCAGTGCTCTCCAGCTGGCTTCTATTTGGCTTTCACATTTTGTTACCTGAAACGCGTTTAAAACATTTTTTGTCAGCGGGAAATACTGGTGAGTGAATCCTAGTTTAATCAAAACAAGTTTTATCATTTTACAGTATTGAGAGCGATTACAATGTTTATATCTACCCAATTAGTCATTCAATACTGTCAATCCTGACTGGTGGGTCATATTACACATTGGCTAACTCTTTGTCCAATGGTAACGTGTCTCACATTTTGTATACAAAACCCCAACATACCGGCAGTAATTGTAGAATTACAAAGACTCAATCACTGCTAAATTGCGTTGTAAAAGAGTTAAGGTTTTGTAAAAACTATTTACAAAAAGGAGATTACTCACAAAAAGGTTTACACAAAAAGAGGATTACTCACATTGCTATTTTACGTAATTTCTTGTGGCTTCTATAAATTTTAAATAATGCACATGCGTTAGTATAATAACCCAAATTTACATTAGTTATACTTTTCATGAGACAGAACTCCAACGGCTACGTCAGGCAGAACCCAGATAGCCGTAACGGAGCACTAGATCAATCGGACAGCGTATCTAATACGTAACCGGGGGTTAAAATACTTACAACGAGGCAGAGCTTTGCTAATTAGGGGGGTGTTATGCCCGGGTATTACTTCCACCCTATAGAAATTGAGAGAGAGATTTAAACAACGAAACTGAAGGCCGCTCGATCCAATTTATAGGGCTGATCAGGAGGTTTGACGTGCCCCGCGATGGATGTGGAGGAAGATTACACGGCCCGCGAGGGCCAGAAAAGGCGGCAAGGGTTGCTGAGTCATCGTGGGGCTGTCACGCCCCGCGTAGCCCGAAGACTAAGTCTTCACGGCCCGCGAGCGCCTACTAAAACTTGTTTTATTTTATTTTTATAGAATCAAAGGTATTTCGGGGCCATTTTTCGTATTCGGGGTGTATTTTAGGACATTTAGGAGTGTCTAAAATATTTTAGGAGGATTGTTATATCCTGGGTATAACTCCTGAACTATAAAATATATAATGCACTCACGTTAAGTATAGTAACCCAATTCAACTTTATCCCTACGTCACGAGACAGAACCCCAACAAACTTAGTTAGGCAAAGCCTTGACATTTGTTACGGGGCCCTAGATCAATTGGACAGGGCATCAGTGACCAGGGATTACAACACTTAAAACGGGGCAAGGCTTTTAAAATATTATGGTGTGGAATACTAAATAAAATTTGAATACATGTGAGAGAGAGATGGTGAATTACTAAAGAAGGTTACAGAAGTAGAGGGAGAGATCGAAAGGAAAGAAAAGGCAGATTGAGAGGTTGTCTGATGTTTCCTATTTATACTTTGAAATTCTCCTTGGAGTGCACGTCAAACAAAATTTGATCTGATCTTTATAAATACACGTGGAGGAGCAATGAAATTCCCAATTTGTTAGTTTTAGATAAATTTTATTTTATTATATATATATTATAATTAATTTAACTACTTCATTCATTTGGCGCTTATAACTTCTAAAATATGACGTTTTATAGAATGATAAATATGCCTTTAGAACGAGAATATTTTTATGTACATTTTGACCTAAGTTTCATTAAAAACGGAGTAAGGTTAATTATAACATATTTTTATTATTATTATTATTATTAAACGGTTCCTACGTTCACCAAACTATCTCATATTTCTATCGGTCAACATACGCATGATCTATCCGTTTAATAACATAAGTTTTTATATACTTTATTTTAAATGTTATAAATAAAAACTTTGGGAATGTTACATCCTCCCCACCTTGTTTTAAATCTCGTCCTCGAGATTCCCTAAAAAATGGATGAATACTTTTAGTTAGTTACTGATCCTAGTTCCTAGATATATTCTGGTCCTTGCTTTGAATTCCACTTTACTTTGACCCGAACTATTTTCTATCTTTTGAGATTCTTATCTTCTCAGGAATTCTTAATGAAAGTAAAATTATTATTAGCGTAAGTTTTTAGATGTTTTGTGTCCTAGCATAACTTTTAGTTACAGGTTTCCTAATGCGTCAATAATCTAAGGTAACGCAAGGGGAATTCTTACACTTTCGATGTCGTCCAACTTATAGGGTTCCCGTCGTTCATCTTGTCGCACGAGTTACGAGACGGATGATCAAACGAAATAATGTTTATATCGGAATTTTAGAAGTATATGAGATATTCTTGATGAATAAATCTAAAATTATTATTGACACACCTGTTCATGATTTATCCCTAATTGTCAATCATTATGGCTTTTGGATTTTCTTATAGATATACATATCTATATAATCATATATTTCACATACTGTAATACACACATCATTCATAAGGTCAATGTATTTAACAGACGCATATTTCCAAAAACAGGTCAAGCATCAGGTCATGGTACTATTTAGGGAATTCCATTAACATAACATATACCCCATCTCACCCGGTCTCGCCGGAGAGGTACCCCCATCTTACCCGGACAAGCTGGAGAGTCTACCACACCATACCCAGTCTTGCCAGAGAGGTAATTGTTATTGTATTTCCCTTAAATAGAATTTCTCTCAAAGCATGGTTTTAAAAGTGCATTATTTATTATGGCTTATATCAAGAAACAAGGAAATTAGTATTCTCATGATGGATCATATTTTAGAACCGAGAAGTACTAATAAACAAGAAATAACAGTGGTCAGGTGTTATTGCTTATTTATCATACTTGCTCTGTTCTAGTCATTATCCTCATGGCATACCAACACCCATCATACTTTATTTAAGCAAGTAATTAGCTTATCTTGAAGCTTACACTAAAGCATTGTTCTTAGGTTCATGTCTAAATACTATCATGGGTGTTACCAGTAAATATGCTAACTCTTTTTGTTTAAGCATAGGTATTATTATGGTTGTAATGAATCACCAGTGATATTTTCTCTTATGTTTATCTTTAGAAGATATTTGATTAGTATATTATGTTTATCACCAAGAAATTCTATTATATATGTATATATTTATTATTTGGAAACATAGAATTTCAAAAATTTAATATTTAAAACTTACATAATATATATACACACATATATAATACTAAATTATTTTGTAATATCTTTAATTTCTAAAAATTAAACGTACCAATCATTAAGTTTATTCCCTAGCTTTATTTACCCTTTTATAAAAGTAATATATTGAAATAAACTTCTGTTTATTGAATATAATATTTTTAAAGGACGGAAAGTTTAAAGAAATAATTTAATCAAAATATAAACTTTCTGGACTCATAAGAACAAAACTCATTTTTAACTAGTGAGTTGAACCATATTGGTTTAAAATTTTAAAACTTAACTTTAATCAAAATATCAACTTTCTGGACTCATAAGAACAAAACTCATTTTTAACTAGTGAGTTGAACCATATTGGTTTAAAATATTAAAACTTAACTTTTAATTTATTGTATATTATATTATTTATTCAAAGAAGTATTATAATAGGTAATACAACATTTGATACTTCTAAAACCGATTCCAATTATATTAGGTTATTAAACAATATACATGTACTAGAGTATGTATATTTATCTCTCAAACAATAATAATAGTAATTTTTGTAAAAATATTATAATATTAAGATTGTAATTTGATTCTTAAATGAAGCTATATAAAGGACAAACGTATTAAACATACATTTGAGTCAATTATTTTTATGTGGGGCATCCATTTTGATTCTAGCTTGAAAATAAAACACTAACTAGAACATTTAGGGAAATTTTAATGTGCCAGGTAAAAATAAATAAGTAAATAAATAGAATACTAAATTATTAATTTAAGTCGAGTAAGAGAAGGGGTTTTCCTTTTGTACTATCTTTTATTTTTAATAATTAATTATTGTACCATTTTTACAAACCATCAGACCCATCTTTTCCTTCTTTTATAATATATCATAAAATAAAATTATTACTTTTATTGTATTCTAAATGATAGAGAATAAGAACATGATTATAGATACACAACTATTCATGTGTATTAACATATGTTAATAGATATATAAGCATACTAGTAGTGGTTAAAAATCACAAATAATTTTTAGCAGTATAATTTAGATTGTCACAAAAGAAAATTAATCAGTTTATGTGAGAACATGTATATAATGTTAGTTACTAAAATTAGTATGTGTGATGTATCTATTTGATACAGTGTAAGATAAAAGTATAAGTTCAAAATTAACCATTATAGTATTAAGTGTTTTACCATAGATTATTAAATACTATGTATCTATATGTATTATGTGAAGAAAGTATGATTATGTTAAATTAAATAAAAATTGTGCAAATTAATTAGATCACTCTACTTGTATTTTAGTGTACAAATTAACGAACTAGTTTGTGTCAATGTAATGAAAGTACCTAAATTTTAGGTGAATAGATGAAAAATTATTATTATTAGTATTATTGTTATTATTATTATTTACTAAATATAACATTATTAAATGTTAAGTTAATAATTTAAAAGAGTACAGGAAAGTTTCAACTTGGTTCTACTCAAATATATTGAAAAATCTTTTTTTATGTATATATATGTAAAATATTCCCACTTGGTAATGGGTGGGATTGAACAGATGTCCTATCAATCTTTCCTTATTAGTTCAATGAATTAAGACAAAGATTATATTAAATATGCTTCTACGTTAACATCTATAGTAATAGTTATGATAAGAAAAGGTTATATTTAAATATATTTAAAATTCAACATCTATAGTCATATTCATAAAATTTACAAATTTTATTTACTTTATTTTACATCAAAATCCTAAAGTATAAAATGAACATGTAATTATTATAATAATAAAAATGGAAGGAATCATACATTATTAGTTTATGTTGTTTGATTACCACACATTGTGTTTTGACATTTTCTTCAAAACCGGCACTTAAAGATTATGTTCCCATAAGCATCCAACCGCTCTCACAGTTAGACAATGGGTACAATGTGTTTATATTATTTTTACACTTCTCTATTTAATACTAGTTCTATACTGAAAGGTTATACTTGAAAGATTATTTATGTGCCTATTACGTAAATAATAAAAATAATAATTTATTTGGTAATGGATAGACTTAAATCTTGAAATTGTTGTAGAAGCTTTTAGCATATACTCAAGATATATTTTGATTTAACCTTTTAAGAACTTGGAAGTAAACTAGAAAAAGAATAAATTATTATGCATAAATTGAAAAGAATATTCAAGTAAGTTTTCAGATTTTGCAAAAATACCCTTTTTCTATATATAATCAATTTTCATTTGAAGATGTTTTAACTTAAATATTTAAAGGAAAGGTATAATTTTCATTTAACAAAGAATTTATTATGAAATATTTATTAAAAATCAGCGTGATTCACCTTTTTCAAAATTAACTTCATTTATTTTAATAAAGTGCAATTTTAAATAGAAAAGTGTCTGCCCAGTTAAAATATAACACACGTGTTACATTTTACTAGAAATATAATACATCTGCCTAGGTGGTCTATGGGTACATTTAATCATATTGGTCACTTTACTGTGATTTAAAAAAACATAAAATCATAATATGAATATTAATATTTATCAACACAGAATAACACATAAATTGTCACATTAATTTCCTAACATAAGGTTTAAGTTTTAGATATTAAAAGAACACCTAGATGGCTTAAACCAGCGGCTCTGATACCACATTCTGTCACAACCCCCGACCCTATCCGGGGAGCGGGAGCCGCGAACCAGTCAGATGGTATCGGTGTTTATTAATTTGGCAGCGGAAATTTTCATCAGGACCGTAGTTATGAAATGTTTTTATCAGAGTTAAACACCAGAATGTTTAAATTAGATAAATGGGGTAAAACCCAAATTTTCTTTACGATACATTTATAGGGATAAACCCTAATTATTGAAAACAAAATCTTCTTTTTATTTAGGTAACTTTTATAGCCACTTTTCTAAGCATTCAGTGCTCTACAGCTGGCTTCTATTTGGCTTTCACATTTTGTTACCTGTAACGCGTTTAAAACATTTTTTGTCAGCGGGAAATACTGGTGAGTGAATCCCAGTTTAATCAAAACAAGTTTTATCATTTTACAGTATTGAGAGCGATTACAATGTTTATATCTATCCAATTACTCATTCAGTACTGTCAATCCTGACTGGTGGGTCATATTACACATTGGCTAACTCTTTGTCCAATGGTAACGTGTCTCACATTTTGTATACAAAACCCCAACATACCGGCAGTAATTGTAGAATTACAAAGACTCAATCACTGCTAAATTGCATTGTAAAAGAGTTAAGGTTTTGTAAAAACTGTTTACAAAAAGTAGATTACTCACAAAAAGGTTTACACAAAAAGAGGATTACTCACATTGCTATTTTAGGTAATTTCTTGTGGCTTCTATAAATTTTAAATAATGCACACGCGTTAGTATAATAACCCAAATTTACATTAGTTGTACTTTTCCCGAGACAGAACTCCAACGGCTACGTCGGGCAGAACCCAGACAGCCGTTACGGAGCACTAGATCAATCGGGCAGTGTATCTAATACGTAACCGGGGGTTAAAATACTTACAACGAGGCAGAGCTTTGCTAATTAGGGGGGTGTTATGCCCGGGTATTACTTCTACCCTATAGAAATTGAGAGAGAGAGATTTGAACAACGAAACTGAAGGCTGCTCGATCCAATTTATAGGGCTGATCAGGAGGTTTTTCGCGCCCCGCGACGGATGAGGAGGAAGATTACGCGGCCCGCGAGGGCCAGAAAAGGCGGCAAGGGTTGCTGAGTCATCGTGGGGTATCGACGCGTGTAGGGACATGTGGCAGCATCTGGTGCTCGCCTAGTGTTGGGCTGTCGCGCCCCGCGTAGCCCGAAGACTAAGTCTTCGCGGCCCGCGAGCGCCTAACAAAACTTGTTTTATTTTATTTTTATATAATTAAAGGTATTTCGGGGCCATTTTTCGTATTCAGGGTGTATTTTAGGACATTTAGGGGTGTCTAAAATATTTTAGGAGGATTGTTATATCCTGGGTATAACTCCTGAACTATAAAATATATAATGCACTCATGTTAAGTATAGTAACCCAATTCAACTTTATCCCTACGTCACGAGACTGAACCCCAACAAACTTAGTCAGGCAGAGCCTTGACATTTGTTACGGTGCCCTAGATCAATCGGACAGGGCATCAGTGGCCAGGGATTACAACACTTAAAACGGGGCAAGGCTTTTAAAATATTATGGTGTGGAATACTAAATAAAATTTGAATACATGTGAGAGAGATGGTGAATTACTAAAGAAGGTTATAAAAGTAGAGGGAGAGATCGAAAGGAAAGAAAAGGCAGATTGAGAGGTTGTCTGATGTTTCCTATTTATACTTTGAAATTCTCCTTGGAGTACACGTCAAACAAAATTTGATCTGATCTTTAGAATACACGTGGAGGAGCATTGAAATTCCCAATTTGTTAGTTTTAGTTAAATTTAATTTTATTATATATATATATTATAATTAATTTTACTACTTCATTCACATTTGGCGCTTATAACTTCTAAAATATGACGTTTTATATAATGATAAATATGCCTTTAGAACGAGAATATTTTTATCTACATTTTGACCTAAGTTTCATTAAAAACGGAGTAAGGTTAATTATAACGTATTTTTATTATTATTATTATTATTATTATTATTATTATTATTATTATTATTATTATTATTATTATTATTATTATTATTATTAAACGGTTCCTACGTTCACCAAACTATCTCATATTTCTATCGGTCAACTTACCCATGATCTATCCGTTTAATAACATAAGTTTTTATATATTTATTTTAAATTTTATAAATAAAAACTTTGGGAATGTTACATATGGAACATGTTTTAACACTAAAATAACTTGGTAAATAATATAAGAATATGTTTATGCATGTTCAACCCGACAATTCTGAGTATTAGGCTCGGTTCGCAACCGAAAGTCGCAAAAGTAGACTTTTGCTTTGACTTTCAGTTCTGATCCGATTTAGCTTGGTTTAGTTATGCCTTAGGGTTCCTTTAGGACCATATTACATGTTAGTATAACCCTATGAGATTATACTATATGGTTCCTTTTAAATCTGAATCATTTGCATGTTCCGCTAAATGCTTAAAAGTTGACCATTATGCCCTTTTGATATAAAAACGAGATTTTTGAAAATGAGAGAGGACAAAAACCTTTATTACTGATTTATAAGCATGTCCTAAAAAAATTTGACATCAGTTTATAGTATAAAATAGGAGTTATGCTCGATATCGTAAATTGAAAGCTTTTTATTAATTAAATGGCATTTTTGGTGTAAATCATATTTAAACCCAAATTTTTGGTACCAAACTTTCTACCCAAAGATATAATATAATATTTAGGGATTTTTGGAAATTTTTGCCAAATTTTAAACTAATTATATTTTAGAGTTTTAATGTAAATTCGACATTGATTAAATTGCCCTTTTCTTTGATAAAATGAGTTTTACATAACATTTTGATACCAAACCTTTTCCTATTGATTTCATATGTTAAGTAAAATATTTTAAGCTTTATAGACTGATCAAAATCTCAGATTTTCTTAAATAACCCGAAAATCGTCAAATACCGACTTTTACGCTTTTTAAACGCATAGTGTGGGTTAAAACTATATTTAACACTTAAGACTCATTACCTACTGATATTATAAGAAAATTTTTATACTTTAACAGTAAATAAAAGTTTTGAACTCAGATTTCCAAATTTAACCCTTAAGGCTTATGTGAAATGACCAAAATGCCCCTACGGTGCATAGTTTGGCTATAAATGATAAATTTCACATATATACAATATCTTACAGATATAACTTCCAAAAATAAATATTTTTACTGATCATTTTAGACCAGAACCTCAGATTACTATTTAACTATTTAACCTCTTTTATAATCTTTAAAATGACCAAAATACCCCTACGGGGCTTAAATTGATTTTAAATTCGTCTTGGGCATAATGGAAGATATCCTACTGATATCACAACATATTAAAAGCATATTAACTTGTTGAACTTGTTCATGACTCATTTGGTTACCCGTTATGCATAAATTAATCGAAACGAGTCAAACCTTATCATTTTTACTTCAAATCCAGAATGTATTTAGTTTACCCATTTTATACAAGTCCTTATACTTGTCGGGTCTAAATCACATTCTAATCCGGTCTTCGCTTAATCTTGCGTTTTGAACCGTATACCTTTCTTTAAAACTAACCAGTCTAAGTTATAACTTAAATAAGACCCGCTAGGAATCTAATAGGTTATTAAAACCTTCGTTCCAGATTAGGAGCCCAGTAAAATATACTTGTACTTGCTGATTGATATACGGCTGAGGATAAATTTATATTTTTGCTCAAGTAAATACTTTTAACTTATTTTCCCTTATACGGGCTTGGGATACGGTATTTAATAATACCGCTTGGTCGGGTATTGAATCTTTAATCGAATAATGGTTAAATCATTGAGATAAACCATTTAATCTGTTTTGTTTGATCTAAACCTTTGGGGGGTTAATGACCACGTCCTGGATATCCTCGGCTCATTCATTAGAAATGGCCACGACTTAAGCACGGGGTGTAGGCATACACCTGCTAGTGCGTATGTAAAAATATATACCCACTTGTTGAGGATAACTCGTCGTGGGTTTATATTTTGTGGTGTGTCTATTAATCTTGTTCCGGCTTCTATCTCGGATCCTGAATGTATGACAAACTTATAAATCTTTTACAAGATTATTTTTAATAATTGTCCTAAGTTATAAAAGAATAATTGTGCCTTCTGCATTTAAATCAATTTTCTTAAATATTTTCAAAAGAGTCGGTTAATTGTATTTACCAGTGTAAACTGACGTATTTTCCAAAAAGGTTAAGTGCAGGTACTAAGCGATATGGGTTGGCTACTCCTAGTATCAAATAAAGTGTCTTGTAAGCTTTTAATGCTTAAATCTGTTGAACAATATTTCTTTTTATTTTAGATCCGCCTGTGGATCCATCTTACAATCCGTTGTGTAATATTTTATTTTACTTTCAAATCGGTTTGTATAATTATTACTTTAGACTTCCGCTGTGCATTGAACTGTGATTATTTGACCATGATGATATCAAAATACCATAAATCCTGCTGATGGCAAGCTAGCACCAAAATGGGAAGGCCCCTATTTGATTGAAGCTAAGGCAGGAAAGGGGGCATACCGTTTATTAACAATGGAAGGTGATTTGTTACCAAGAGCTTGGAATGCTGTCCACTTAAAGAGATACTTCATGTAAGATGGATCCAGGATCCTTTGTCATCCTCATTTCTAGTATACATAAAGGATCCTTAGAGGATATATGATATTCATTCTGGTAATGATTTGATTTTAATTTACCTAATCCTTTATATTATTTTATTACAAGGAGAAGGATCCAGGATCCTTTATCCTTGTTTACTAAATTCTGAGTTTTGTAGAAGCTGGTGCATCTTTGACAGAGGATCAAGTATCCATTAAAGTTTCCTAAGTCTTTGGGTTTATCCCTAGTTTTTTGGGCTTGTCCCTAATTTAAGGTATCTATTACCTTCTACGAATCAGGTTCTTACACCTTCGCCAGTTGCGCACGATTATCCTAGTGCAGTTAAAGGTAATGGGACCAGTACCCGCTTTAGGGGCATTTTCATGTCACTAAGTTTGGACAGTCGCCATTATGGGCCATACTCCAGTTTACACAAGAACCTTTGGGCTTGTCCCCAGTTTTTTGGGCTTGTCCCCAGTTTATTGGGCTTGTCCCCAGATTGTTGGGCTTGTCCCCATATACTAACTCTTTTTTACAGTTGGCTTAGTCCCAAGTTATCTCATATTTCAGGTTTCCAGAGCTGAACAGTTAAGGATCCAGGATCCTAACCTTCTACAAAGTCTTATCTTTTGATTGTTTCAGTTGTAAGTGTTAAGGATATAGGATCCTAACTTGGATTCTCTGGTATGATCCTTATTTACCTTAACTTTATTCTTGGTTTATCAGTGTTACCCTTATTCTTTGACAACAAGATATATGATCCTAAAATTGTCTCACTTTTCAAACTTTTTTAGTATAGGATATTTGATCCTTGATCATACCCTAAATTTTTTAACATCAACTGATTTTTATACTTTCATCAATAACTTGTAGACTCTTAAATTGTACAATAGCAATTGACAAGTAAATGTATGCAAAATGAACAACACCAAGATAGCCAAAAGTTAAGAGTTTTATTTATTTATCAAAGTTAAACCCTTTAAAGGTTGTCAAAATTGCCAACCCAAGCTTCTACCAGCAAAACGTGGCATGTCCACTTGGGTTAGCAAAGGGTGTCCATACTAAAGGTTCGATAAGTGCAGGAAATAAAAGGCGAGGGGCGTCAAAGGCTTCATCCTCCACAAACAAAAGGACCCATCCACCTTTGCTACCCCCTATTGTCCAAAGGATCAGTGATACCTAAAAACTATTGTTCACCATACAGACCGTTGTTCAAAACATCATCATCAAAAAACTACCAAATCATAAAAAATAGGCTTTGACCACGTCTAGAAATTTCCATCATCGCCCATTTGTGCAGCCTAAACCTTCACTGCATCTTCCACCTTCTTCTCACCACCTTGACCACTGCCTCCAGCCGCTGCATCCTCAAGATCCTTCGCTTCGCTGCCACCACCTTCGAGAGCCAGCACCTCCTCAGGTTCATCTTCGTCCCCAAGCTCCACAAGCCTTTGCTTCCAAGCCTCCACGTCCCGGCTGGACCTATCAAAGGCAGGATCAACAGCCTCCTTAGCCATCTAGAGTTTGATCTTTAGCATCACGACAGCAGCAGAGTGTTTGGCCCCTTCCATGACCTCAATCCTCTCCCTTTGGGCTATCATTCAGCAACAAGAAGCTCCTTTCGCGGTGCCTTCTGTTCGTTCTCAAGTTGAGAGATATTTTTATCCTTGGGAATTGCAATGGCCTGGAGGTCAAGGCACTTTTGTTCAGCTTCAGCCACATGTTGGTCAATGAGGATCTAGACTTCAGCGAATTCTTTTTGGTCCCTTTACCCCTGGTGCTGACTCCTTTGATCTCAGGAATGCTTTGGCTTGCAGCCAGCTCCTTTTTTAGAGACCTAGGGGAGGCATATTCCTGGATGTCAGTCACACTGAACCTGGAAGCATACTTTGAGGATTTGCCAGCGCCTACAAACATAATTCACATATAAGTATTCATACCTTATACTCATTTAAACACTTATTTACACATAAATATGGATACTTACTTGACATTGTGTAGGAACCGAAGGAGATCTCTTGAGAATCCTTTACTTTGGCTTGAAATGTTCTTGTAGCAGGGTCAAGCTTCCAGAAAACAACAATCCTCTCTCTTGTGATAGGAGATTCTTGGATGCTAGAGAATGAGATAGCTGCACAACAAAAACAAAAGAAGGATCAGTTATCCTTAGCAGAAAAGAAGAATCCTACCATGGTCCTGGTTCAAGGATCCCATATCCTACACTGGGTGATCCATTTCTTGGGTAGATGATTCCCATTTGGGATAGAGTCCTTTCTTACAAAGAAGAACTAGTTCCTCCAGTTGGAATCATTCTTAGTGGTTTTCAGAATTGGATGTGCTTAACCAGGTTTGTGCTTAAAGAGAAAATGATGAGAACCATGACTGACAAGATTATATAACTGGCTCAACTCAGACAAGCCTATATCAATCCCTTCCTGTTCAATAATATTTTCAAGTGTGTACAAAACTCTCCACACCATCGGCATGGCTTGGACATAGCACAAACCGGTGAGTGTGAAAAAGCTTTGGGTTAGGAAAGGGAAAGGATATGTGAAGCCAATCTGGAAAGGGCTTGCAGGGAAAGTGATCCAGGCATCAGAAACGCAATCACTCTTCATCGAAGAGTCAAAGGATCTAAAAATGGTTCCTTCCGGGAAACAATGACGTAACCGATCAATCTCAGGATCGGTGAAGCGACAGAGTTCCATTGAAGGATTTTTAGTTGTGCCCTGACTCTTCGAAGGGCTCTCTTTGTTAGGATGCTTAGCAGGGGAGGATCGGAGATTCATCTTGGCCATGGGTTAAACGAAGAATAGAGCACCGGAAAGAAAAAGATTTAGAGAGAACGAAAGAAGAGATACCTGATGAAGTCTTCAAATGAGGATTTAAAGGGGAAGGGTCTCGAATTTAAATGCAATTTTCATCCTTATCTCTAACCCTATTTATAATGATGATTGTTGTAGGAAGTCATGTCGTTGATGTCAGCATTGCAACGGCTATATCTCGTAGCAACGGCTAGTCCGAATAAAATTGAAACATGACTATTAAATCGGATATCAACTAGTCGTGTTTGGCGGCAATTGTTAGGGATAGAATTTCACAGCTTATGGATCACGGATCCTCGAATGTAGCTTGGATCAAGGATCCTCAGTTCAGATTGAATTAGGGATCCTCATGAGATGTTGCAGGACTAAGGATCCAGGATCCTCATTATTATCCTAACACTAACATTTGTTTCCATCATTTTTGAACTGGTTTTGCAGGTGTATTCGAATAGGACTTGGTCCAACCAAGATTCTAGGGGAATATGCTTGATGATTCTGCACCTGCATGAACTCTTTGACCGTTATGGTGATCATGGGGGACTTGCATCTTTTGCGGATAGTTAGTTAGGCTAGATATTTCTATTTTTAATGGGGATACAAGCTTGATTTAAAAAAACATTAATATTAGCAACACAACTGCACTACACTCGAGCTCTCAAGAACTCTCTGCGATTACACACTTTTGCACTATGGTGATCCTTGTACCAAGCTTGTTATCATCCCGATTTGTAAACCTTGTTTGTTTAATATAGTTGGTGATCGGTAGTTTCCATCACCCGAGGTTTTTTGTGCCGGAGATCATTCATTGATCAAGGGCTTTTTCCTCGTATAAATGCTTGTGTTCACCACTCATTTCATTCATTCATTGTTCATATATTTGATCATTTAACTAAGCATCACACCTCACAAAATCAGATTTGGTTGCATTATCCTTGTGTGATTTTTGACCAAAACATCCAATATCACATTAACATAATCCATATACTTTTTCCGAGTCTAGGCATTAACTTAAGACCGCTCATATCTACTTAAGTTATATTATTGTTGTTTTTGATATTTAACAGGTGCTATGCCGCCAAGAATTAGAGGAAGAGGAAAAGGTCCAATGCAGGGAGGACCATTAAAGCAAATACCATCACAATCCCATAGTTCGGATCACCCGCAATACTCGAACGAGTCTCACTCGTCGCATCCAGCGAGACGTTCTATCTCACAACATTCCTCCAACTCTCACCACTCTCACCATTCACATCATTCACGTTCATAGTGTCACCATGATTCTTTTAACCCTAATTAGTTAATAAACTCAGCACCCCCTAGCTAGAACCAGCAGGACAATGATTCTGATCCTGAGATTCTGCCTTCTAGATCCAACATGCATCCTATTGAACTATCAAGCGATAGTGCATCTTATGCAGGATCTCCTTATCAGGGTTCCGATTAGTGGGACCAATATTTTAATCAATTTACTTTTGTTAACACGCCACCTTATCCACCTCCGCAAACACGCCACCTCCAAAGGAGGATGAACTAATGGAACTTGTGGAGTAGCAACCTCAACCACCACCACAACCGAAGAAGCCTCGTGGTGCACGTATGTCGATGCCTGTCGGGCAATGGTTGGGATCACTTCCACCTTTGTCTCCAACTTATCCTACTATACCAAAGGACCCACAAATGGGTGGACCCTCTAACATTGAACCTGTTGTTGAGCCACCTCAACTATCACCTATGGGTTTTGATAACCCTATTCTTACGTATCCAGACATGACTGGATATGATACTTCTTATTCGGCAGCCCCTATGGATTTCAATTATTCAGCGCCATCATACGACTCCTATTTACAAACGTTCGTACATAATGCCCTTTATCCGTCACCATTTCCTCCTGCTTATCCAAATACAAGTGGTGTGTGCGAAGCGTGATATGATTTTATTAATATTTTGAGCCCATTTTACGCATTAGTCAAGTTTTAAATTTATAAAACACGATATTCTACTAACACTAAACACACACTTGGGCAAGTGCACCCATCGTGAGCGTAGTATAGCGTTGGTAAGATACCGAGGTCGTATAAGGACACAAGAGGTTTTAGTACCGGTTTATCATCAATGTCTAATCAATCTAAATTTTTGAGAAAAGATTTGAAACATGAAAAAAAAATAAAAATGTAGAAATAAAAAAAAAGAGATAGACAATATGAATCACTTGGATCCGACTCGTCTTTAGTGAATCCTTTGATGATTTTCGCACTTTCAGACTTTTTAAGAGATTATCTTAGTTATACAAGTTGGCCCCTCTTTTGAAGGTGACGTTGCCCTCAACCCAGTGGTTTGAGTCAGCCGGGATACAATATTGAAAGATAATTAATAAAGTTATTAATGCGAAAAGTGGTATGCCCCTTTTTTGAAGGTGAAGTTACCCTCGGCTAAGTGGTTTGAGTCAGCAAGGATACAATTCCAAGAAGCCGGTTTAATGTATTAATAGTAGTTTACATATGAGGGGTTCAAGCTATTCGCACCCCCGCCATCCAATACCAGTAGGTATTCAAGGAGGTCCTAGTAAGCTTGAACCAGGTCCTTGTAGGATCTATACACTGAACAAGGCAAGAACCTTACTAAACCATTCCCCTAACCCCCGACCAGGTAGTCAACATGCTTTTATATAGACCGTAAAAACATGAATTATGCAATCTTTTACTTTATAGAGACAGTAAAGTAACACCAAGACATAAAGAATAAATGATAGGAAGAATTCACCTTCAACATAAGAAACTAGTTATTAAAGTCATTAATACAAAACCAAATAAAAAGTGCCGAAAGATTAAAAATCAAATGTAATACACTAAAGACTTGTCTTCACCAAGTGATGTAAGAGGCTTAACCAAACATGGCCTTTGATTGGCAAGAACCCTTACAATCAATCTTGGATCCCGAGACTACTACTCACTCTAAAGATGGATGATGGTGGTGGGTGTTGGTGTTGTAGTGGTGGTGAAGTGGTGGCAAAGTGAGAGAGTAGTGGTTTGCCAAGGGATGCCTTTGAAGTGAGCTATGCACCCCTATTTATAGCTTGCATAGTACTCTAGTAATGGCCCCGTGTCCAGCGGGCACGCCCCTGTGGCTAGCCTTTTCTCTTCCTTCATTAAATCCAAGTGTCAGCAGAGGGTCCCACATGGCCCCGTGTCTAGTGGGCACGGCCCCGTGGTCAGTATTGTATCTGTACTATCAAGATTTTGCAAGATTCTGCATATCTTTGCGTTCACCACGCCCCGTGCTGAGCTGGGCACGCCCCCGTGGTGGGCGTAGAAGCTTTTACAGGTTTGTCTTTTCTGCAGCACCCTGACCAAGCCCCTGTGCTCGGCTAGGCACGGCCCCATGGTCAGTCTTCTGTTGTCTTGTTTTTGCTTTGGGTTTTATTTTTATTTTATTTACAATCTTATTCGTCATGATTTATTTAGAACATTTTATAAGAAGAATTACTTATTTGGGCATAACATGCCTCTTTAAAATTCCATTTATACACAAGTTCACATACCTCACGGGAGATCACTCAACACTCGGCCGAAAATGTATTTTTGTGAAACACTCGAGACCGGCATGGAACTTATTTCTACCATATGCTTGCCAAGCGATCAATCCTCCTCCTTTTTAACTATATACCTTCGTAAATATCAAGAGGACTTTAGGAAAGGGTTAGGCTTGGGCTAAGGGTAGGTGGTTTGGGTTAGTGGTTAGTAAAAATGGCGAAAAGCGTAAAAAAAGTCTGTCGTCGCAAGACTTTTTGTTTTTGTGGCTTTTATTCAAACTAAGCACATTCAAACAAAGTTTCTTTGAGGAACTTGTTTGTTTATTGCAAGACTTTCATTTTTTTAATAGGATACGTCACAAGATAACCGAGCTTTTTACTAAAACAAAGGGGTTTGAAAAGAAAAAAGGTTTTGGTGGGTAAAGGGTGTTTGTTTTATGGGTTTTCAAATGAAAAGGTTTAGGCTCAAAGGGGTTAACTAGGGGGATTTTGGGTAGGTGATAAACAAATGAAAAATAACGGTGTTGAAAGGAAAAATGGTTAGTCCTAATGCCTCCATCATTTACTTACTTGGGTTCACGTTGGTAAGGACCGGGAATGTATCGTCGTGGCAAGTTCTAGAGTCGTAAGACCCAAGCGGCTATTCACACAAGAAATGAAAAATGAGCATTTAGTTTAATGGTATATGCTTGTATGCTCAATAAAGGCTCAAAACTCACTTTTTGTGGGAATGGGTTTATAATGTGATCAAGTATATATAATTAAATTTTAATTGGATTTGTCATGCCTATTCATTATTTTCTTATTTGGTTCTTTTTATCAGAACGCTATCGGTTGTAAATTTGTAAAAATATAACCTTTTTAAAACTTGTTATTCCCAAATTAAAACTAGACAAGTAAAAAAAATGAGAATTTTTGAAAAAAATTTGGGGTGATTAGCGGTTCCAATAGAGTTTTGTGTAAGGCTTGTTATTAGGACTTACAAGATTCAAGGTTTTAGCATCCCTCACACTTAAATTACACATTGTCCTCAATGTGTCCCAAAAATAAGTTTTTAGGTTGATTGAATGTGTAAAAGGGTATTGAAAAACAAATTTTCATGTTACTGGGCGTCTGGCCACGGCTCGTGTGGTCCGGGCACGGTCACATGGTCAGATCGCCAGTAACAGAATTGAACAGAAGGCTGGCCACGGGGCGTGTTCAGCAAGCACGGCCCCGTGGCCAGTTACCTGAACTGGGAAATTTCTGCAGAGCCTAGGCACGGGGCGTGTTGGGCTGAGCACAGCCCCGTGCTGAACTTGCTGTAATGCTGGAAAAGTTATCGGGTGGCTTTGTTTTCGTGCATGGGGTGCAGTTTTAACGTTCCCTTGGTAACCTCCATCTTTTCGGGTGTGTTTTATTCCTGAAAAGTAAAACTAAACTAGAAAACATAAAAGTTAAATTAAACTAAAAACTACGGATAGTTCCGCAGAATGCCTCCGTGGTGCGCCACGTTTATAAGGGTCATTGGCTAGACCCGAAGTCAGTCATATGTTACCCGAGCGGGATGTCTCGCATCCCGTGTTTCACCGTGGGAGAGCATCATCAAAACTTGAGTCTATGACATCCATGTAGTTGACCGGGTCGTCCTCTACTCTTTTCCCAACCCCGAATTTCATCGCTTTGTCTCCAACCCTCAATGTTAACTTTCCATCACTCATATCCACCTTTGTGTGAGTGGTGGCAAGGAATGGTCTTCCTAGAATGAGTGGTACTTCGGTGTCTTCCTCCATGTCGAGTATGACAAAGTCGGCCAGGAAGACAAAGTCTCCAACTTTTACTAATAAATTCTCGATGACACCTTGTGGGTGTTTGATAGACCTATCGGCGAGTTGTATACTCATCTTCGTGGGGCTCGTCTTACCTAGTCCAAGTCGGTCAAACATTGATGCGAGCATGAGATTGATGCCAGCCCCAGGGTCGGCTAGTGCATTGCGTACAGGTGATCCCCCAATGGAACAAGGGATGGTGAAGCTTTATTTTATGGGAGTTTGTTGGGTAGTACGGCAGAGCATTCTTCACTTAGATTGACCAATTGCAATGTTTCAATCTTCCTCTTGTGGGTGAGGAAGTCTCTCATAAATTTTGAATATTTTGGCATTTGAGTAAGGACTTCCACAAATGGAAGATTGATATGTAATTGTTTTAGTAAGTTTATAAATTTTGTGAATTGCTCGTCGGTCTTTTGGCGAAGTAACCGACCGGGGTAAGGTACCGAGGGGTTCTTGGTAGGTTCAGGATTTGGCGGAGGGGTTGTTTCCATATGGGTCGGTGACGAGGTCGTTGTTTGAATCGGTGGACTTTTGTTGGTTGGGGGTAGTGGGGCCTCCTCGGGACCTACGGTACGGTTTCTTAGTGTTATGAGATGTACTTGCGCCTTTGGGTTGGTTTCGGTATTGCTAGGTAGTGCGCCTTGTGGTCTCTCGGAGAAATTTTGGGCTAGTTGATTTAGTTGTTTTTTAATGTTTTGAATACTAGCTTGTTAATTTCTAAAGTTGGATTCCGCTTGTAGGAATCGATCCGAGTACCTTTTTTCAGTTTCGGAGATGAGGCGTGAAACGAGGTCTTCAAGCCTCTCCCGTCCCCCTTTTTGTTGTTGAGAGAAATTTTGTGACTCATTTCTTGGTTGGTGTTGAAAGTTTGTTCGTTGGTTTTGGTTTTATTGGTTACTACTATTGCCGGGCTCCCTCCAACCAAGGTTAGGGTGGTTACGCCATCCTTGGTTGTAGGTGCCCGTTGGGGGACCCGACGGCCTAGGTCTATTATCAACGTAGTTTACCATTTCCGTTGATTATCCATTTCTTTCATACAACTCCAATTTTCATGTGGTCCACCACACCCTTCACAAGCCATAACCGAGGCCGTTTTTGCCATTTCTAACTTTTTGATTTTTGAAGATAGGGTCTCGATTTGGGCTTGTAAAGAGGTGTTCTCAACTACCTTATGGGCACCCGGGGAAATAGATTTTGTGCATCGGGGGGTGTGCCATTGAAAATTGTTTTGAGCAATTTCCTCAATTTGATTATAAATTTCATTTGGGCGACGATTACCTAGGAGTCCCCCGGAGCTAGAGTCGAGTGTTTGTCTTGTATGTGGCAACAACCCATTACAGAAAGTTGATACTTGTTGCCACACTACGAGACCATGATGAGGACATTTCCTCAATAGCTCCTTGAATCTTTCCCAAGTTTCATATATGGATTCCCCGTCCTCTTATGAGTATATATTGATTTCAGTCATTAATTTAGCAGTTTTAGAGGGCGGAAAATACTTATATAGAAACTTTTGGGCAAGTTCATCCCAAGTGTTTACCGAACCACTTGGGAGGGTGTTAAGCCAAGCCTTAGCTCGGTCTTTTAGTGAAAATGGGAACATTCGGAGGCGGATGGCGTCGTTTGATGCTCCGTTGATCCGGAAAGTATCACATATTTCCAAAAAGTTGGTAATATGTAAATGGGGATCTTCATCAGCTAGGCCATGGGAGGTTGCGGAATTTTGGAGCATTTGAATCAAATGCGGTCGAAGTTCGAAGTTGTTGGCATCGACATTCAGTGCATTGATGGCGGCTCCAAGATTACCTACAGTGGGCCATAGGTAATCCATCAGGGTACGCTGATCCGCCATTGGGAGTTGGTCTCCCGAAGTTTTCTCTTGATTTTTAGCTTTTAGTCTCTTTCTTAGAAAGCGTTCGGGTTCGTCTAGTGGCTCTTTTATGTTTTTATTGGAACTGGAGCTCATGCACTGCGTATAAAGTTCAGGAGCTACGACTGGGATCCAAGTCCTGCGATAAAAACAAAAAGAATGTTGATCAGAAGTCTCACCACGACCCCGTGGTCGCTGACCAGGTCATGGTTACAGTGGTTATTTTCTGGATCCAAGTTACTGGGAGTTCAGCACGGCCCGTGGTGCACCGCCACGGCCCCGTGGTCAAACTTCAGTAACTCAGAAAACAAAAAAACTACCAGTAAGTTTGATGGGCACGGCCCCGTGTCCGACCAGGCACTGCCCATGCTGAAGTCTGCAGAAACTGAAAATTTAAGAAAAATCCTAAAAAAAATAGAAAAATAAGTAAGAATAACTAGGCCGTTGATTCCAAATTTTCTTAAAATCCTTGTGTCCCAGGTAATGGCGCCAAAAACTTGGTGTGTGCGAAGCGTGATATGATTTTATTAATATTTTGAGCCCATTTTACGCATCAGTCAAGTTTTAAATTTATAAAACACGATATTCTACTAACACTAAACACACACTTGGGCAAGTGCACCTATCGTGAGCGTAGTATAGCGTTGGTAAGATACCGAGGTCGTCCAAGGACACAAGAACTTTTAGTACCGGTTTATACTCAACGTCTAATCAATCTAAATTTTTGAGAAAGATTTGAAACATGAAAAAAAAAACTAAAAAAGAAGAAATAAAAATGAAAATAAAAACAGATAGACAAGATGAATCACTTGGATCCGACTCGTCTTTAGTGTATCCATTGATGATTTTCGCACTTTTGGACTTTTTAAGAGATTATCTTAGTTATAGTAGTAGGCCCTCTTTTGAAGGTGACGTTACCCTCAACCCCGTGATTTGAGTCAGCAGGGATACAATCCAAAAGGGTCATAATATTGAAAGATAATTAATTAAGTAATTAATGCGAAAAGTGGTAGGCCCCTCTTTTGAAGGTGACGTTATCCTCGGCTAATTGGTTTGAGTCAGCAAGGATACAATACCAAGAAGCCGGTTTAATGTATTAATAGTAGTTTACATATGAGGGGTTCAAGCTGTTCGCACCCCCGCCATCCAATACCAGTGGGTATTGAAGGAGGTCCTAGTAAGCTTGAACCAGGTCCTTGTAGGATCTATACACTGAACAAGGCAAGAACCTTACCAAACCATTCCCCTAACCCCCTACCAGGTAGTCAACATGCTTTTATATAGACCGTAAACACATGAATGATGCAATCTTTTACTTTATATAGACAGTAAAGTAACACCTAGACACCACAGAAAAATGATAGGAAGAATTCACCTTCAACATAAGAAACTAGTTATTAAAGTCATTAATACAAAACCAAATAAAAAGTGCCAAAAGATTAAAAATCAAAAGTAATTCAATAAAGACTTGTCTTCACCAAGTGATGTAAGAGACTTAACCAAACATAGCCTTTGATTGGCAAGAAGCCTTACAATCAATCTTGGATCCCGAGACTTCTACACACTATAAAGACGGATGATGGATGATGGTGGTGGGTGTTGGTGTTATAGTGGTGGTGGAGTGGTGGCAAAGTGAGAGAGTAGTGGTTTGCCAAGGGATGCCTTTGAAGTGAGCCAAGCACCCCTATTTATAGCCTGCATCGTACTGTAGCCACGGCTTCGTGTCCAGCGGGCACGCCCCCGTGGCCAGCCTTTTCTCTTCCTTCATTAAATGCAAGTGTCAGCAGAGGGTCCCAGACGGCCCCGTGTCCAGTGGGCACGACCCCGTGGTCAGCATCGTATCTGTACTATCAAGATTTTGCAAGATTCTTCGTATCTTTGCATTGACCACGCCCCGTGCTGAGCTGGGCACGCCCCCGTGGTGGGCGTAGAAGCCTTTACAGGTTTGTCTTTTCTGCAGGACCTGACCACGCCCCTGTGCTCAGCTGGGCACGGCCCTGTGGTCAGTCTTCTGTTGTCTTGTTTTTGCTTTGAGGATGCTACCAAGGGGTCGGGCATGTCACGTTTATTCCTTTTCTTTGTATTTATGTTGGTTTTGGCTGTATATTTGTTCCTTTTGTTCGTTTAAGCTCATTTAGTCATGTAAATTTAAAAGGAAGACATAAACGCACTTTTTTCCAACATTAGTACTAAAAAGGGTTAGTTTTATGCCTCATTTGATGTAATTTATATGTTACATTTTGCACACATCAACTAGATATCCCAGTTATGGGTACCAGTATCCGGTGTTCCACAACCATAACCACCGTAACAACTTGAGGCTATTAACCAAGCCTTGGAGCAAGTGGCGCAGATTCAGCGACAGACTGAAAAGAATGAAAGGAGAAGAAGCAAGATCTTCAAGAAACTTTCCAAGATCATCAAATGAAAGAAGGATGAATGAAGAATTGTATTTTATCTTTTATTATAATTTAAAATTTCAAAAGTTCATGTTGGATATAGGATTGTCATTTCAGTTTCAAAAGTCCCTATGTGGACTAAGTTTGTAATTTCCTTTCAAAAGTCCCTCTGTGGACGAGTATTGTAATATTTCATATTTCAATGATAATTTTTGAATTATCTTATATATATTTATTTCATAATTGTTCAAGCAATCATCTCGATTTTGATTCAAACTTTTTTGATCTGCGCGAAATTCATAAAAATCTTCTAAATGGTTTTTGATAAGCCATATGGCAATGCCTATATTATTGGCAACAATAAATGGCAGTGTGGTAATGAGGAATCACGCTGACCGAAGAGGTGGAGCACATATGTCCAAACCTAATAGCCTCAATGGTCAAATAAGACCATGACTAAAGATATATATAATTATTATTGTCAAATCATTAAGACATTCATTCTTCCTATATTTACATTCAATGTAATGTTAATATTTCTGGCAGTTTTGGCCATATGGCACACTGTCCGAAAGGTGGAGGACTATGTCCAAACCTTATAGCCTCTATGGTCAAATGAGACCATGGCTAAAGATATATATAATTATTATTGTCAAACAATTAAGACATTCATTCTTCCTATATTAACATTCAATGTAATGTTAATATTTCTGGCAGTTGTGGCCATATGGCGCACTGTCCAAAATGTGGAGGACTATGTCCAAGCCTTATAGCTTATATAATCGAATGAAATCATGGCTAATAATATAAATATCATCAATGAGATGATCATTTTATTTTAACATTCAATGTAACGTTAAAATGATTTGCCTATGAGTTATATTTTATTGTCGATTGAGATAATGGTAGTTGTGACCATATGGTGCACTGTCCAAAAGGTGGAGGACTATGTCCAAGCCTTATAGCCTATATGATCGAATGTGATCATGGCTAATGATATTATTATCATATCATCAAATTTGATGATCATACTATTTTAGCATTCAATGTAATGTTAAAATGATTTGCCTAAGAGCAATATTTTATTGTCCAATGTGACAATGGCAGTGGTAACCATATGGCACCCTGACCCAAAAAGGTGGAGGACTATGTCCAAGCCTTATTGCCTATATAGTCCTATGAGATCGTGGCTAATAATATTTGATTAAACTCATTTAACATTTAATCTAATGTTAAATCATATTTAGGCAATTGTGACATTGTGCACACTGGCCGAAAAGGTGGCGGATATATATATATACACACACACACACACACACAAAATACCTTAACGTACGCTATGTACGCGATGTGAAATTGCATGTTATAAAATAGCATGGATGAAATCGCATGTGATAATTTTGTTGAAATCGCATGTTGTTTTTTTTTTGTAACAATTTCGCATGTGCATGGATGAAATCGCATGTGATAATTTTGATGAAATCGCATGTTGGTTTTTGCAACAATTTCGCATGTTGGTAATTTTGATGAAATCGCATGTTAAAAAACCAACATGCGAAATTGTCACAAGAAACCAACATGTGATTTCAATGTAGGATGAAGATCTGACGGCTGAGATGAGCGCGTATGTATTGTACGATAAGGGCATTTGTACGTTAACCTAACCTTATATATATATATAGAGAGAGAGAGAGAGTAAGGTTAACGTACATTACGGCTTAACGTACATCACGTATGACAGGTAATTACGCACGTTCATTTTAAAATCACGCACGTTATAACTCAAAAATCCAAAATCACGCATGTTATAGAACAAATCACGCACGTTGTCGTACGTTAAGCCGTAATGTACGATATACTTTTTCTATATATATATATATATATATATAGAAAAAGTATATCGTACATTACGGCTTAACGTACGACAACGTGCGTGATTATATATATATATATATGTCCAAGCCTTATAGCCTATATGATCGAATGAGATCATGGCTAATGATATTATTATCAAGTCATCAAATTCGATGACCATTTTTTATAATATTCAATATATATAGCATTGAGCAATAATCTATTTTTGGCTTATAGTCCAAATTTTCAAATACATTGGCAAACCAAAATTCTGGTGGAGCTAATAGCGGGCGTGCTAACATCGAACACCCTACTTGCGAGGATGAAGGAAATAACCTTCAAGCCCTGATTGCTGCTGAAGTTGGCAAAGCTATGGAGAATTTCATGGCTACTTTTAATGGATCGAGTTCGACCCATATAAAATCCCAATCAATCCCACCATCTTCCATACCTAAATCTGAGAGTTCACAATATTCCTCGAATGAGAGGAGTGAACCTAGACATGTTGCTAAGGAGAAAACCCAAACTGTTAAAGACGGGTGCACATATAAATATTTTGAATCATGTAAACCTAGAGACTTCAAGAGGTCGTGGCTTGATGAAATGGAGACAGTTGTAGATATCAGCGGTTGTGCTGATAAAGACATTGTCAAGTTCGTATCTCAATCTTTCAAGGGTGATGCCCTAACATGAAGGCCGTGATTCAATCAACAGGGAAAGTGTCCCTGTATAATATGAAATGGTCCAAGTTTGTGAACCTGATTAAAGAAACATACTAACCTCCACATGAGATCGAGAAAGTGGAGTCTGATTTCGTGACTCTCAATATGAAGAACCTGGACTATCGTAAATATGTATCCGACTACAACTCACTGTCCGGATTCGTTCCTTATTTGATCACTCCTGAATCTAAGTGCATTGCGAGTTTTATTGGTGGCTTAGCACCATAATTCAAAGGCATGGTTAAAGCCTCTAAACCCATAACTTTTAGATCCGCTGTAGATCTATCTCTCTCCCTTACTTAGGATGACGTAAGGTTGAGATCAGTCAAGACTGAGACTGACAGGAAGAGGAAGTGTGATGATAATTGCTTCCAAGATTCCAAGAAGGGAAAATTTGGGTTCAATAAGAGCCAGCAGAGGTCTGACGATAGACCTGTGTGCAAAACTTGTGGGAAACGACGCTGGGGACAGTGTCAGATAGATCAGCAGTCAAAGGAGTGTGGCATCCGCAAGAAGACTGGTCACAAGTCCCTTGATTGCAAGGAATTGAAGAATGTTGTTTGCTTTGGATGTGGTGATAAGGGCTACATAAAGACTAACTACCCTAAGCGTGCGACTAAGGGTAATGCTAAGCCTGGGGAGGTAAAGAAGTCCAATGCTAGAGCTTTCCAGTTAACTGCAATAAAAGCAGTTAAGGATGCAAATATCATTACGGGTACGTTCCTCGTAAATGATATATTTGCTAGAGTTTTATTTAATTCTCGATTCAATAAGAGCTTTGTTGACCATAAGTTTAGTAAACTTTTGAACCTACCCATAAGAGCTTTAGATATTACATATGAAGTTGAAATGGCCGATGGTAGTATAGAAATAGCCTCCATGATTCTTGATGGATGCGCTATATCCATTAAGAATTATTCTATCCTGTTAATCTGCTACCAATGAACCTTGCGGGATTCGGTATAGTTTTAGGCATGGATTGGTTAGCTCAAAACCAAGTCCGCGTTGCCTGCGCTAAGAAACTTATCGAAATTAAATCCCTATCCGGTGAAGTACTCACCATTCGTGTACATCAACACTATGGATTGCCTGAGAAAGCGTCTTTGCTTAAAGCATCTAAGTGCTTGAAAAGAGGATGTGTCATTTATATGGCACAGGGGACCATTGATGCACCAAAGCCAAAGATCTATGACATACCAGTCATTTCAGAATATCCTGATGTTTTCCTAGAAGAATTGCCCAGTCTGCCCCTGAAGAGGCAAGTCGAATTTAGAATGGATATTTTTCCTGGATCATCTCTTGTAGCTAGATGAAGGAACTGAAGGCATAACTTGATGAGCTATAGGAGAAAGACTTTATTCAGCCAAGTTCATCGCCCTGGGAGCTCCTATTTTATTTGTCAAAAAGAAGGACGATTCAATGCGGATGTGCATTGTCTTCCGCGAGCTGAACAAGATGTGCTCCTATTTTATTGATGATTTGTTCGATCAATTGCAAGGAGCTAGTTATTTCTCGAAGATTGATTTGAGATCTGGGTATCATCAACTGAAAGTTAGGAGCGAAGACGATCCAAAGAGTTCTTTCAGAACCATATACAGCCACTATGAATTTCTTGTGATGCCTTTTGGGCTCACGAACGCACCTGCAGCATTCATGGATCTCATGAATAGAGTCTACAAGCCGTACTTTAATAAATTTGTTATTGTCATTATAGACGACATACTTATCTATTCTCATAATTAGAATGGTCACGAGAAACATCTTATATGTATTCTTAATTTGCTAAAGCAAGAGAAGCTTTATGCAAAATTCTCTAAGTGCGAGTTTTGGCTTAGAGAGGTCCAGCTCTTAGGACACATGATCAGTGAGTGTGGTATCCAAGTGGATACCGCAAAGATTGAAGCTATAATGAATTGGGAAGCACCCAAAATTCCATCCGAAATATGTAGTTTCTTAGGATTGGCTGGTTATTATAGAAGGTTCATTGAGAACTTCTCGAGAATAGCCACTGCTCTGACTACTCTGACCCGCAAGAATGTCAAGTTTGATTGGGGGTCCCAAACAGAAAGAATTCTTCAAGATTCTGAAACAAAAATTGACCAATGCTCCTGTCTTAACCCTACCTGGGGGGATTGAAAAATTTGTTGTATACTGTGATGCTTCACACATAGGAATGGGTTGTGTACTCATGCAAAGAGGAAAAGTGATTTCTTATGCATCACGACCAATTAAGTTGCATGAAAAGAATTACACCACCCATGATTTGGAATTTGGTGTCGTTATATTCGAACTAAAGTTATGGAGACATTATCTATATGGCACAAAGTGTATTATATACACTGACCATAAAAGTCTCCAGCATCTGTTTAATCAGTAAGATTTAAATATGTGACAACGCCGTTGGATGGAAACATTGAATGACTACAAATGTGAGATTCGTTACCATCCCGATAAGGCAAATGTCGTTGTTGACGCCTTGAGTCATAAGGAAAGGGTTAAACCAATTAGGGTTAACGCAAAAAGCATTGAGCTACGGACCAGCTTGAATGAAAAGCTATTAAATGCTCAGAAGCAAGCCTTATTAGAAGCAAATGTTTCTAATGAAGGATTAGGTGGAACTGTTGATCAGTTAACACCTGGAAATGTTGGAATCATGCGATTTAATAATCGTATATAGGTTCCTATATTTGGAGGACTCAGAGATCTGATTCTTCAGGAAGCTCATAATTCCAAATATTATGTACATCCTGGGGGAGATAAAATGTACCAGGATTTGAAAAGAAATTATTGGTGGATGAATATGAAGAATCCATAGCCACTTATGTAGCTAAATGTCTGACATGTTCGCAAGTTAAAGCTGAACATCAGAAACCGTCAGGACTGCTGCAACAACTTGAAATTCCCACATGGAAATGGGAGATGGTAACTATGAATTTGATTACCAAGTTACCAAAGACCAAATATGTCAATGACACGATTTGGGTGATTGTCGACAGATTGACTAAGTCAGCCCATTTTCTGCCAATCTAGGAGACTTATAGTTCCTACAAATTGGCTAAATTATATGTGGACAATATTGTCTCCTTACTTAGTGTGCCAGTATCCATTGTATCTGATAGAGATACTAGATACACATCTCATTTTTGGAAAAGTTTCCAACAATCTTTGGGCACGCAATTAAATTTCAGTACGGCTTACCATCCAGAGACTGATGGACAGAGTCAGCGTATTATTCAAAAATTGGAAGACATGCTGAGAGCATGTGTCATTGATTTAGGCGGAAGTTGGGATGATCATCTAACCCTAATTGAATTCTCCTACAATAATAGTTATCATACGAGCATCAAGGACGCTCCATTTGAAGCCTTGTATGGGAGAAAATGTAGAACGCCCATTTGTTAGGCTAAAGTTGGAGAAAGCCAACTAAAATGACCTGAGATAGACCTAGAGACTACGGATAAGATTTTTCAAATCCGTGACAGGCTCAAAGCTGCCTGTGATAGGCAGAAGAGCTATGCTGATAAGAGGCGAAAACCTCTTAAGTTCCAAATTGGGGACAAAGTACTATTGAAAGTATCACCCTGGAAAGGTGTGATGAGATTTGGAAAGAAGGACTAGTTGAGCCCGAGATACATTGGACCATTCGAGATATGTGTCGGTTCCGTGGCTTATAGACTTAAGCTACCTGAGGAACTCAGTGGAATCCATGATGTGTTCAACATATGTAACTTAAAGAAATGTCTAGCCGATGAGTCGCTAGCTATGTCGCACCATGATGTGCCGATTGATGAAAACCTGAGGTTTTTTGAAAAACCGATTTCAAACGAGGATCGATAGGCTAAAAAGCTCTTAAATAAAATGGCACCATCGTGAAAGTCAAATGGGATTCCCGTTGTGGCCTAGAATATACATGGGAGGTTGAGTCTAATATGAAACAAAAGTTCCCCTATCTTTTTGAATAAAATCTCGAGGACGAGATTTCTTTTAAGGGGGTGAGGATGTAACACCTCAGAAATTTGTATCAAATCAAATGGCAACATGTGTCCAATCAACACTCAAATATGCCAAGTTATTTGGACGAGAGGATTAAATGTGTAAAATAGTGGAAGATTGGACGTGGAGGGACTAATTGTGTCAACATGCCAAAGATTTGGCCTCTGAGTGACCCTTACGGACCGCAAGGCTTAAAGCCTTACGGGCCGTAAGGCAAATATTTTATTGTATCTGGAAGTCGGTTACGGACCGTAAGTTTATTACCTTACGGGCCGTAAGCAGTTCAAATCTGTGTGCGCGCACCCCTTACGGTCCGTAAGGGGTTGTAGATGGCAGAAATGGCAGACTTTCATGGCAGCCTGCATTTTTTGCCACCTATGTCGCAAACTTAACCCATTCTCCTGCTTCCTACACGTCAATGGACACTAATCTTCATCAGGAGAAGCTTAGGGACACATGGCTTGATCCTATGATCAAATTCAACTAAAAATAGCACCCTAATTATAAATCACCATTGTTCCTTGCTCATTTCTCACTTCTTTCTGTCTACTACTCTTGGGGTTGTTTCTGATAAAAAAGAAGCCTCCCACTGAGTTTAAACTTCTCTTAGAACAATTGCAAGTGTTCTTTCATTGTTCTTTTATTTTCTAGGCTAAGTATATACCAAATGGTATATAAAATCATTTTGAAATATTTTCAAAATGAGGCGCTTATTTGTATTTACAAGTTTAAACTGACGAATCTTCAAAAGATTAAGCGCAAGTTGCAAAGTACGTAAATAGGCTGGAAGCTGCCCGGTAATTGCTTAGTGGAATTTGAAACTCCATTCAAGAAGCCAAGTGGACTTTTATGTAATCATTTGTTATCCGATCCGCCTGTGGATCTTTTATACACTTTAGTTTGTATATTATTTTGAACTTTCGAACAATTGTATTTTGTAATAATTATTTGAGTTAATTACTGTTTTCGTCCCTGTGGTTTATCAAAAATCACTATTTCAGTCCATGGGTTTAAAATTTGCGATTTCAGTCCCTATGGTTTCACTTTTGTAACCATTTTAGTCCCTGTGGTTTCACTTTCGTAACCATTTCAATCCATTAATTCTTTAAGTACATGGACTAAAATGGTTACGAGGTGGACTGAAATGGTTACGAAAGTGAAACCACAGGGACTGAAATCACAATTTTTAAACTAATAGTCTGAAATAGTGATTTTTGACAAACCACAGGGACGAAAACAATAATTAACTCTAATTATTTTATACTCCCAAGACTTCCGTTGTGTTATTGTGAATATCTATATCAACCTGCCACGTATATACCCAAAGTCCGGGCCCACAGCGAAATCAGGGTATGACAGCCAAACTACTACTTTTCGCTTTATAAAGCACCCGTCCAAGTTATTAAGGATCTTGAAGCGAAAATTAAAAAAAAAGTTCTTTGGGAGAAGATGGCTCAGCTAGTAAGGTTCATTAGGTGGTCTGGACCGAGTTTCGCTTCCAAAGGATCGCGATGGGCTAGGAATCAGTAAATCAAAAACACACAACCATATCACTTCTGGCTAAGTGGGGTTGGCGTTTTAAGACGGATAAGGCAATCAAACCAAGAGAGATCTGGGGTATCAAGATGCGTGTTGAGACTTTTGATAATAATGTTTCTAATACTTATTGTTGTTGTTGTTGTAATTGTTGAAATAAATATCTAATTTGTCGTTGGAGTTAATCTTGATGTTTTGATGATGAAGTAGTTTCATTAGTTTTAGTTTTCAGTTTTATTATCTTGAAGTTCTTTGTTTCTGTAAATATTGTAACCCGAAACAAACATATAAAAAATAACAATTCACATAAAACATCTTTTAAGAATTTTCTAGACCAAAAAATACATTATAATTTATATCTTTTTTTTTTTTTTTTTTTTTGATAAGATTCATATCGAAATAAAACAACTACCATATAAAGTAAATCCCACAAATAGAAGAGCTATTAGTAGTGCTAGGGTAGAGTGAGATGTAATCAAACCTTCTCTCTATTCATAGGAATAAAGATGCTGCTTCCAACGAGATACCGGCTCCAACATAACAAACAAGCATAACTAAAGATAAAGAAATAACAAATTTGTAAATAACACAAAAACGAGAGAACTGGTGAAATGGTAACATAGCAAACGAAGGATCCGGTAGCGAAATAAAGCAAAATGTTTTACTAAAATTGCTATAATTTATTGGAGTTAAATGCCATTTTAGTCTCTGTGGTTTGGGCCATTTTGCCAGTTTAGTCCAAATGTTTCATTTTTAACCTGTGGGTCCAAAAATGTTTCACCGTTGCCATTTTAGTCCATTGGATTAACTCCACCCATTTTTTCTGTTAACGAGAAGACCAATTCGGTCATTTTATATGGCTGAATTGCCCTTTTAGTTAACAGAATTACATACAAAATTACCGAATTGGCCTTCTCGTTAACAGAAAAAATGGATGAAGTTAACCCAGTGGACTAAAATGGCAACTGTGAAACATTTTTGGACCCACGGGTTAAAAATGAAACATTTGGACTAAACTGACAAAATGACCCAAACCACAGAGACTAAAAGGGCATTTAACTCTAATTTATTGTTACAACACCCTTCCAAATATAACATATCGTTCAAAAAAACAACTTCAATAACAGTGGCGGATCTAGACCAAAATTTAAGGGGTAACGTTCAATTTTTTTTACCATACTTCATACAATAAAAACTAAACAAAAATAGAAGCACAATAATAAAAATTGGCTTTTTGATTTTAGATGTCGTGTACAAGTTCTTTTATTTTTGTAAGTTTACATAAAAATCGTTGTACAAATGTTGCATTTTATTATTTAATACTTCTCTATAAAGTGTCCTAAATTTGTTAGCGGTTTTCATATAATTAGAAATGATTTTATGAAACATAATAATTTTTTAACATCCAATGAATCATTCAAATGGGTTACTGGCGAAATTCACCATATCGGGATACACTCGCCTTCTAACTGAGGAAAAAACGCACCTAGGGCCGAAGCCCGTGAACTCTCGTCCGAAGGCATGACAGTGCGGTGAGGTAAAACCCGCTTAGTTTAAGGATCGAATTAGCGATCACCGAATACGCGCCTAGTCTCTCATCATCACTAGGTGCTCTCGAAATTAAATGATGGGGACAGAAATCGAACCTGAGTCTTTTGAAACACCAGATCTCTTCCTACCACTCCACCACCAACACATTGACATGAAACTTAATAATTGATTGAGTTTTTTTTTAAATATCTTTCTAAACAAGTATTCTTATTCATGAAAATGATAAGAGAAACCATAACAAATTATCATATAAATGATAAATTTTAAATTTAATAAAGTAATAAACAAGTTAAGCTAGATAATAATGTACTCAAATAATCCATAATATCAAGTGAAAGTAATAGCAATCATTGAATTAAATTAATACACGGTAAATAAATTTTGAAAGAAAACACTTAATAGATTCAATATATAAGTCTTACGTATATTCATGCATTGGGACGAGAGTGTTGCAACTTGCAAAGAGGAAAAGAAATATTAATGTTTTAATAATTTAATCTAATAAAATACTAGTAAAAGGAGTTATTTGAAAAGGCAGATAAAACAAAAACAAATGGGCCATCTACTGATTTCACTTCTTCTTTTTCACATATCCCGGCAGTTGCAGAGCCCATTAGCCACTGGAAAAAACTCTAAACGGTGAGTTTAAAACCGTTCTCTCTCTTTTGCTTTAACTATTCCATATGAGTAGGGGTAGCACAATAATTTTTTAGGAGTAGCGAAATACAAAAAAAGTCAGATTAGGAAAAAAATTGCACTTCCGGTGAAAACTTTAGGGGTAACGGGGGCTACCCCTGCTTCTATTGTAGATCCGCCCCTGTTCAATAAGCTTCCTTGTGCCATTTAGGTGGGTTAACGTTTGAGAATCTAACCTCCCCTCCTTCCCTAAGGGTGTGGTTAATCACTTGAAAGTGATAAAATTAAAAGTCAACCAACGAGAGTTTGCCATGTCATTCAATGAAAAGTGTTTAAACTATTCTGAAAAATGTTGGCAATGGTTAGTTACTTCCTGAATTGGTAAACTTTTTTTTATTTTTTATTTTTTATTTTTTTAATTGAAGATAAAATGAATAAAACATCAAACTTTTATAAATAAAAAAAAGGCATTACATTAAAATCTAAGTTTAAGAAAACTAAAAATTACAAGGCGTTTATCTTGAGCCCTCGCCTTCAAACCGGACCCTACATTTTTTTTCTTGCTTTCACCTTTGTTTGAGCCTTCCATTTCTTTGAAAAGATTTGAAAAATTGAGTGAGAATGGTAGTGAATATGGAGGTTGGGTTTGTTTGGTGAAAATGGAAATGAATTTGTTTTAATTTATAAAGTTAAAATATTTTTTTTTTAATATTGTAACGGCTATATAGCCGTTGGAGACACAAACCCCGATCGGCAACAGGTCACCGATCCTCAACGAAATCGCGCGTCAAAGGGGGGTAGGCGGCGGTGTTCCCGAGCGGCAAACTGGGTTTGCCGTACGCCCTAACTATTCTAGTTCCGCCGCCATATTAGATTTACGAAGGACGCGCATTTATGTGATCTTTTTGTAGCCATTTATATACAATTGCAGTGAACTTGTCCAAAAAATCAGGTGATATTCGCTTTTGTAAACAATCAAGAACATAATTTGTAACTTACTAAAAAATACAAGTGCTTACATATCACACACTGTAAAGTACATTCTACATATAGAGGCTCATTTATTGATATTGTGTTGTGTAACAGATCACTAAGACTATCTCCAATTCTAAACACGTCCTTAGACGTCCTTAGCTGCCACATCATCTGCCACATAATATCCTTACAAATCCTTAAAAACCTCAATTTCATCTCCAATCCTACAAATATCCTTACCATTCTTAATTTCCACTTCATCACCTATCCATTATACACAATATTTAAATAAAACATTTTTTTTTACTTTGGGCCCACCTCATCGCATGAACCGAGGCAAACCCATGCCCTTGTGTAAGGGCATCTAACCTAAGGGCATGTTAAGATAGATGCACTCCAATGGTAAGGATCTTCAAGGGCTTGTAAGGGCATCCCTTCAATGGATGCATTGGAGATAATCTAACGGATATTCAAAATATCAAAATGTGAGGAAAGTTATGAAAAAGAAAAATATAGGGCTTGTTTAGTTAAGTTTATTTAACTTAAAAAAGACTTTTTGTGAAAAGAACTTATTAAATTATAACTTTTTGAAAATGAATTTTTAAATAAGTGTTTAGATTATCTTATGGGTGAGAAAAACCAATAAGTCAATAAGTTGTTTTTTAAAAAGTGTTTGGCTTAGCTTATTTATGTAAAATGACTAAAATGAACATTATTTTATAAGTCAATAAATTGTTTTTTTTTTTTTAAAGTGTTTGGCTTAGCTTTTTTGTTTCTCATCCCTTCCTAATAAAATGTTTAATTTAATAAAAAAACCTACAAATTAAAAAATATGTCTTTTACAAAAAAAAAAAAAAAAAAAAAAAAAAAAAAAAAAAAAACACACACACACACACAATAATACCACCATAGTTCTCATAGTACATTCATCCATACAATGATGTTATGTTCATCTCCGTAATGTCATTATATCTTTCGCATTGATATCTCAGATCGCTGCCATATGCATATCATCATCATTTGTACGACGTGTAGCCAGAACTTCTTTGCAAACTTCATCGCTATCAAATGCTTTATCAAACCCACCGGCCTTTCTAATCAAGTTATGGGTCGCCATCGATGCTATCACAATACTCACTTGGTGGTCGTACGTTAAATTAACATGCATATCTCTTAATAACGTCCACCTAGCTTTCCACACTTCAAAAGTACGTTCAATGATATTTCGCAATGATGAGTGGTAATAGTTAAATGTCTCTTTTGCTCCGCGAGGAGCACGATAGTTGTTTTCTTTCATGAAGTCCCATTTATTTTTAAGTTGTTTTCTATCAAAGACTTTGCCAGTTTTTTCGTTCACGATTTTTTCTATGTTCTCCCACCCAATCTTATTAAAGTGACTATCCGGTATATTCCCTTTTCTACATTCAACCAAGCAAACTTCGACAAACTCCATAAATGTAGCATTATTCCACAAGAATTTTGGTTTATTCTTTTTAGTTGACGTTTCACAATCAACAACATTTGTGTGGTATGCATCCATTATCTGATACATATACAAGATCAACATTCCTAATCTAATCAGATTAAAAAAACGGCATTATGCTGCTCAGATTAAACAGTGAACAGACTATACAGGCATTATGTGACTCAGATTAAACAGTGAACAGATTGCACAATGAACAAATTAAACAGACATTATGCGGCTTAGATTAAACAGTGAACAAATTAAACCGACAATATGCGACTCAAATTAAACAGTGATTTGATCTGTATGTCTTGCCACAACTTTCCGTTATTGTTAATTGAAGTTGAAGCATGCAAGTTAGGGGCATAGCAAAATTTGGCTGATGTCATGTTGGCTGGGTGAAGAAATCGGATCACAAGGCAAAGAGAACAAGGACTTTGGTATAACTCAAAAGTTAACAATAGATCAATGATTAACAAAAATAACATACCTGCTCGTAACTGGGAGCCGAAACTGGAAGCCGCAAATGGGAGTCGGAATCCGGAACTGGGAGCCGGCGGCCGGAACTAGAAGCAGCGGTGGTATGGAAGCCAAAAACTGTTGTCGCTGTGTTGAACGATGTTGGTGGCTGTGTAACTGATGTTGCAGCGAAGGGCATGTGTAGGGCAAAGATATAAGCAGTGTTTCCACAGGGGTAATCTGGTAATTTCGTTGTTGAAAAGTTATAAACTCCTCAAAAAGTCACAATTTCCTGACTTCTCAAAAATGATTTTTTCTCCTATACAAAAAGTCATTTTGAAAGGTCTTTTTGAGTTTGCCAAACACCAATTCTTCATATTAACTTTTTGGAAAATTCAATAAGTTATAAGTTAGGGTAGAAAAGCTTAGTCAAACAGAGAACAGACAAATCAAAAGGCCAAGATTAATTCTCAAAAACATCTATCCTCTCTCTCTCCCTCTGAACCCTAGCCCCACCGATCGTCGGTGGCTCGACGAAGGAAGGACTTTTGGGTTAGCGTTCGAGGTCGCCGGTCCGTTTGGCCTGACCTTTCATTCTAACTCGATTATTCTTTATTTCCATTCGCCATTGGGACCTGGTTTTTTCAAGTGTTTGTCTTCGCCGGAAAACAAATCGCCGGGGGCTCGACGACAACGTGGTGCTCGGAATAGAGGTCGAGGTTTGATCTGACTACATACTGGTTGTAGTTCTAACATTACCTTATTTTCTATCTTGAGTCCCACGGAATCCATTCGCCTTCTGGGAGTTTGTTTTCATTTCGAGCTCGTTCATGGAAGAGGATGGTCCATGGGAGCTCCCTTGTCACCTGCGGAGGAAGGAGAATGTGCACATGAGGAATATAGAAGTTGAAGCTAAGGACGAAAGGAAAGTCAATGGTAACATCACTAAGTTTTTTATTACTAATCTGCCGCCGGGGTGTAGACCTTAGGATGTTGCCGATTTTTTCAAGGTTTTTGGAGAAGTTTCTGCGGCATATATCGCAAGGAAATTGGATAAAGAAGGAAGAAATTTTGGTTTTATCAGTTTTAACAACGTCCAGGACGTGAAAGGGATGGAGCGTGCTCTTAACGGAACAAAGATGGGAGGGTACAAGATTATCGCCAACTTAGCCAGATTTGCCAAAGAAAATGCTGGAATTTCCATTGGAATCAACGAAGGTGGCGGTAAGGTCCGGTCTAAATAGCCTCAGCAACCCCCCGATTCTTAATTAGTTCTTTTAATAAAGGAAAAGGAAAGTTGTTCAGTGAGTTGTTTCATAAAGAAGTTAACGAACCAGTCACCAATTGTAATCCCGGTGTGGAGACTAACAAAACTATCGAAATTGCCGATGATACGCTTGCCTTCAAGGATTTGATAGGCTGTGCTTTAGTTGGAAGATGTAAAGATCTTGTGATTCTGAGAAAGCTCAACGATTTTTTTGCGGAGAAAAAAATATCGAGGGTCTCGTTGAGTTACATGGGTGGTTTCTACATGTTAGTGAAATTCGAAGATGAAGTCTCTTGTGTCAATTTTCTGATGGATCATTGCCATTGGAAAGATTGGTTCTCAATTCTAGATCCACGGGACAATCAATCCCTTCCCTTCGAGAGATTGGCCTTGGTCAAGGTTCAAGGAGTTCCTATGCATCTGGCGGACAACGATGTTCTTAATAACATTGCCGAACATTTCAGGAAGATAGTCCACGGTTCTCAAATGGAGGCGGAAGATGGTAATTTGTCGGTGAGTTGGATTGGATTGCTGGTAGGGGAAGGAGACAGAATTCACGACCATTTTACGTTAAGATGGAAGAACAAGCACTTCCGTGTGTGGATTGAGGAGGAAATAAATGACTGGGTTCCAGATTCGATAGGCAAAGTGGTGGTCCCGGAGGACGTTTTGTCACCGTCGGGACCGAGTAAGAGGGATATCCAGCGGCACGAAGACTACACCGGTAACAGTGACGGGAACTTTTTAGGATCACTGGCCAGTCGACGGTCGGAAAACCAGTCGGTGGAAGAGGTAGCCGAGAAGGCTATGGAAGTTAATGAGGTGGATTCCTCGTGTCAGATAAATATTAAAGAGCTTAACATTGAGGATATTGTGATCGGAGATGTTGCTGGCATTCTAGAGAATCCAAAAGTTATTATTGATGACAGTAGGAATGTTGGTAATTCCAAGGATGATGGAAAGTCACATGTTCTTTAGGATGGGACCCAGGGTGAGAATGGTATTTGAATTAATTGTGATAAGCCGCAGGAGAGAGATAATACGGGAGATGAATTCGGTATTGGAAGTTTAAGAAATGATGACACATGGAACGAAAGAGAAGGTGGGGTTCCCAATGTTGTAAAGGAGCCGCAAAGTGGGAAGGGTGGGTCCCAAGTGAATGACGTTTCAGATTTTCCCAGAGTTAATGGACCTTATTTTTTAAAGTCGTTGGACCAGAACTTTAGGCCCAAAAGCAGATTCCTTAAAGTCAAGCCCAGGAATAAGTCTGCATCCCAACCTGGGAAATTCAGCCCAAATTCGCTAGACAGACCCAAAAAGAGACTAAGGGACGATGAGGAATTCAAGTTTGACCTTAATGTAAGGGGAGACAAGCTCGGTGCTAATGACCACACCCCGGATCTGGATGGATCACAAATTTCAGCTCAGTCAGAGGAGACGCATAACCCTAATTTCAGACGTGATATTTTTGATCTGTCATCCGAGAACTGTGAGGTGGAACCCGATTCCGTTGTCCTAGCTGGGGAATCAGAAGAGGTGATTAAAGACAATTTCAAGGGTCGAAAGGATGATGAAGTGGAGGAGACAATCAAGATCGGGAATGTGTTAGGTGTAAACCTTGGAAATCACTCGGAGCTGGTCTCAGAAATCACCAGAGGAGAAGGTAATAATGTTGTGTTACAATGAATATTATCTCTATTAACTTACGTGGTATTGTTGGGGGTGCCAAAGCTTCGTGTGTGAAAGACATCAGGGTTTCTAATAAAGTGAGTGTCATAGCGATCCAAGAGTCTAAAGTGGAGTCTGTGGTGAAATCAGACTTAGTGTGTTTTTTAGGGAACAGGAATTTTGAATTCGCCAGTGTAGGGTCGGTGGGTCTTTCAGGGGGTTTGGTTTGGCTATGGGATCCCAAAATTCTGAGAATCGATTCTGTTTTCAGAACAGGTGCTTCCTGAGTTTAAAGGGTTCATTGGCTGGTAGTGGGGACAGGATTAATTTAATTAACGCATATGCTCCGCAGAGTTCGACCGCTAAGCAGCAACTTTGGTCTGAAATCTCAGCTTATATTAATCCGACGTATGGTAAATGGATCCTCGTGGGAGATTTTATTCGGTTCGTTCTCCTGACGAAAGAAAACATTCCAGTTTTAAACACGTTTGTGCAGAAAATTTTAACAGGTTCATTTTCGGCAATGGCTTGTTGGAGTACCCATCTCAAGGTCGGAAATTTACGTGCATTAGGGATAATGGGAAGAAACTTAGCAAGCTAGATCGTTTTCTGGTGTGTCAGGAGTTTTTCAATAAATGGCCTTCAGCTTGTGTCAGAGTTTTACCTAGTCGGCACTAAGATCATTGCCCGATTTTATTGGAGCTTGTTGATCTCAATTTCGGCCCCTGCCCTTTCAGGATTTTCCGTTCTTGGATTGGGAAACAGGGATTCGAGGAAGCCGTTAAGGAAGTTGTGGAGAACTTCGAGTCTTTTGATCCTCCGGATGTCAGTCTTTCTTCTAAATTTGCTAGTATTAGATCTCGGTTGAAAGTATGGAGGGATGATTTTCTATCGAAAGAGAGGGAGATAGAAACGATAGCTTTATCGGAAACAGAGAAGTTATAAGAGGAAATGGAAAATAGGAACCTCTCCGAAGAAGAAGAGTGGATTTTGGCGGAGAACAAGAAAGTTGTCAAAGAGGTGGATATTAGAAAAAATTTGGACCTCATACAAAGAGCTCGAAGTAGGTGGGCTTTGGATGATGACAAGAATTCGAAGTTTTTCCATGCCTTGATCAATAATAGAAAAGCAACGAATTCGATCCACGGTCTTAACATTAACGGTGAGTGGTGTACCAAACCAAGCACCATTAAAAAGCAAGTCCTCTCATTTTTTCGCGATATATTCAAAGAAGATCTTCCCATTAGACCTGAATTTTTATGTAACTTAAAGAAGATTTCAGGATTGGATAGTGTTTTGTTAGTTGAAGCTTTCTCCGACCAAGAGATCAAAGATGCCGTTTTTGGTTGTGGGGATGACAAGGCTCCGGGTCCGGACGGGATGAATTTCTATTTTATAAAATACTTCTGGGATCTTTTCAAAGACGACTTCACGAGAATCTTTGCTTGGTTCTACGATCACGGTGATATTAACTTAGGTAGTGGAGCTTCTTTCATTACCTTAGTTCCCAAAGTAAACGACCCGGTTTCCCTCAATAATTATAGGCCGATTAACCTTGTCGGTGTCATTAGCAAGGTTATCTCCAAAGTGTTAGCTAACCGGATGAGGAAGGTGTTGGATGGTGTGATTTCGGAATCCCAATCGGCTTTTTTGAATGGAAGGTATATCTTAGATGGCCCCCTTACTATTGAAAAACTTATTTCATGGGTTAAGAAGAGGAAATCCAATGCCTACTTCCTTAAGCTTGATTTTGAGAAAGCGTACGATAATGTGAATTGGAATTTTGTGATTAACATCCTTATTCGAATGGATTTCCCTATTAAGTGGTGTCAATGGATTATGGGAGTTCTTAAGTCGGCGAACTCTTCTGTCTTGATAAATGGGGCCCCCACATACACTTTCAAGTGTGGTAAAGGCATGAGACAAGGGGATCCTCTATCCCCGTTCCTCTTTTTAGTGGTTATGGAGGCCCTCTCGTGTATGTTCGTTAGTGCTAAAGACGGGGAAATTATTAGAGGTATTGTCACTCCTAATGGAGGGCCGACTATTACCCACCTTTGTACGCGGATGACGCCATTGTGGTTGGGGAATGGTCCAAAAATGAAGTTAGCAATATTGTGAGAATTCTCTGGTGTTTCCACATCGTGTCAGGCCTTAAAATCAATCTTGAAAAATCTAACTTATACGGTATTGGTGTGGGAATGGAGGAAATAGGGAGCATGGCTAATGAGGTGGCCGGATTGCTCTCCGTTCAAGTACCTTGGCCTTAAAGTTGGTGCCAACATGAACCGGATCGCTAATTGGAAACCGGTGATTGATATCTTTAGGGCTAGGCTTGCAAAATGGAAGTCACACCTTTTGTCTATCGGGGGTAGGGTGGTGCTTATCAAATCAGTGATGGAAAGTCTCCCTACTTAATATTTTTCGATTAATAAAGCTCCTAAGAAAGTTATTGAAGAACTGGAATCTATGATCAAAAAGTTTCTTTGGGTGGGTCTTTGGAAGAAAAGAAAATGCACTGGGTCGCATGGGAGAAAGTGGCTCGTCAAAAGAAGAAAGGAGGTCTTGGTTTGAACAAAATGCAAGAGATAAACGTTTCTCTCTTGGTTAAATAGGGGTGGCGGTATAAGTCAGAGAAATCTAACCTGTGGAAAAGAGTTATAGATGCTCTTCACTCCTCGAGGGTGGGTTGGGAATGTGTTCCCTTCAGGAATTCTTTGAACAGTGTGTGGAACAACATTGCAAAAGTCGTTATAAACACTAAAGTTGGAGGAAGTCCGCTCAGAAATTTCTTCAAAGGAAAAGTGGGTAACGGCGAAGATGTGGTGTTTTGGTTAGACCCGTGGCTCCTAGATGAACTCCTTAAAATTATATTCCCGGGCCTCTTCAGCTTGGAATCAAATAAAAAATGTAAAGTGGCCGAAAGCATTGATGTGTGCAAAATGCAACATATAAATTACATCAAATGTGGCAAAAAACTAACCCTTTTTAGTACTAATGTTGGAAAAAGTGTGTTTTTGTCTTCCTTTTGTATTTTCAGGGTTAAAAGAGCTTAAATGGACAAAAGAAGTAAAAATGCAGCTAAATCTAACAATAATACAAGCAAAGGAATAAACGTGGCATGTCCGACCCCTCGGCAGAATCTCCCCAAGCAAAAACAAGAGAACAGAAGGCTGAACACGCCCCGGGGGCGTGCCCAAGTGTCTGCAGAAAAGACAAAGTTGTAGAAGCTTCTATCACCCACCATGGGGGCGTGCCCAGCGGACACGGGGCCGTGGTCAATGCTAAGATTCGCAGAATCAAGGCAAATCTTGATAGTACAGATACGCTTCTGCACACGGGGTCGTGCCCAGCGGACACGGGGGCGTGGTCACCTAATGCAGACAAATTGCATTTAATGAAGAAAGAGAATATGGGTGGACACGGGGCCGTGTCCGGGCTTCTGTGCAGAATATAAATAGGGGTGTTTGGCTCACTTGCAAACCATCCCTTGGCAAACCACCTCTCTCACACTTCACCCACCCACCACCACCGCCACAACCCACATCCACCACCATCATCCATCATCCATCATCCATCATAGAGTGTGTGAGTAGTCTCGGGATCCAAGATTGATCGTAAGAGTTCTTGACAATCAAAGGCCATGTTTGCCTAAGTCTCTTACATCACTTGGTGAAGACAAGCATTTAGTGTAATACTTTTTATTTTTAATCTTTTCGCACTTTTTATTTGGTTATGTATTAATGACTTTAATAACTAGTTTCTTATGTTGAAGGTGAATCTTCCTTATCATTTGTCCGTGGTGTCTTAGCATTATTTTACTGTCTATATAAAATAAAAGATTTTCACCATTTATATCTCCACGGTCTATATGGAGATATGTTGGCTACCTGGTCGGGGGTTAAGGGAATGGTTTGGTAAGAGTCTTGCCTTGTTCAGTGTATAAATCCTTCAAGGACCTGGGTCAAGTTTAGTAGGACCTCCTTCAATACCCACTGGTATTGGATGGCGGGGGTCCGAACTCCTTGACCCCCTCATATGTAAACTACTATTAAAACATTAACCCGGCTATTTAGGATTGTATCCTTGCTGACTCAAACTACTTAGCCGAGGGTAACGTCACCTTCAATAGAGGGGCCTACCACATTATGCATTAATAACTTAATTAATTATCTTTTAATAATCCAACCCTTTAGGATTGTATCCTTGCTGACTCAAACTACTGGGTTGAGGGTAACGTCACCTTCAAAAGAGGGGCCTACTACTATAACTAAGATAATCTCTTAAAAAGTGCAAAAGTGCGGAAATAATCAAAGGTTACACTAAAGGCGAGTCGGATCCAAGTGATTCATCTTGTCTATCTGTTTTTATTTTTATTTTTCAGCATTTTTAGTTTTTATTTTCTAGTTTAAAACCTTTTTCTAAAATTTTGATTTGATTACACGTTGAGGATAAACGGGTATTAAAAGCTCTTGTGTCCTTGGACGACCTCGGTATCTTACCAACACTATACTACGCTCACAATGGGTGCACTTGCCCATATGTGTGTTTGGTCTTAGTAAAATATCGTGTTTTATAAATTTAAAACTTGACTAAAGTTTAAAAAGGGCTAAAAATATACATAAAATATATAACCACCACACACGCATCAAGTTTTTGGCGCCGTTGCCGGGGACACAAGGATTTTAAGAAAGCTTAAAATCGACGGCCTAATCAGTTGTTCAAAACCTTTTTAAAACGCGCGCACATTTTCTGCATTTTAGTTAGTTTTTGCATTTATAGTAGCCTGAACACGGGGCCGTGTTCACTGAACACGCCCCGTGTTGCACAAAACCAGTCACTTTAATTTAAACGCCCAGATACAGACCCTGAACACGGGCCGTGTTCACTGAACACGGGGCCGTGTCCAGCCTCTGTTTCCGTTTTTATTTTTGTTTTCTGGTCTCGAGACTCTGTTGTGGCCTGCTGAGTGATTCTTATGGATCAATACTCAGGAGGCTACAACTACACCTATGAGGAGGATGATTATAGGGAAGACTATTGCACCATTTGTGGTGACCCGCACTCGGTACAATATTGTGACTTATTTCAACCATCCACTTCATACACCTACTATGAGGAGCCCAGGTACAAGCCATTGACTTCATACACATCCTATGAAGACTAAAGGTATGAACCTTCTCCCTCATACTCATATTTTAATGAACCAAGGTATGAGCCTTCATACTCATACTTTGAGCAACCAAGATATGAGCCACCACCTTCATATGCTTATTATGAGGAACCATGGCATGAACAACCCACCTCATATGAGTATTATGAAGAACAAAATTACGACCCTTATCCATCATATACTTACAATGAAGGACAATGGTGTGAGTATTATGAAGGACAACCCACCTCTACTTCCTATGAGTATTATGAGGAACAAAGGATCGAACATCCGGATTCAAGCTTAGAGGATCCTGATCCTTACTCTATCACCGACATAGCCGATAGGATAATAGAAAAAATTAAATCTATCGAACGATGCACAAAAGAATCTCGCGCAAGGGAAGAGGAGTCTCGCGCAAAAGAAGAATTAATTCGTAATAAAAAAGAGATAGTTGAAAATGTAAAAATGGAAGAACAAGTAAGTGAAAAACCGACACATGAGTTAAACAACGAAAAAGTGAGTCCGACAATGTTAAAATTCAAGAAGAGTCTAATTTTGAAAAAAAAAAAATCTCTTGTCACCTTCTTTCGAAAATCATTGTTTAGTACCCACTCATGCTAAGTTTTTAAAAGAGCTAAACACTAACACTAAAATTGACGAAACAGTAAGCATTAAGTTAACAAACGATCAAACTACGCTAATAAAAGAAGACCCATTTGAAATTAACATTACACCGGTTCCATGTTTTTTTCAAAATTCCTTTATTAGTAATATCACAATGGATAAAGATCTTTGCGTTAATATAATGCCAAACTACATTTTCAAAAAATTAAGTATTAGTGATTTTTCTCCACTTAAAATACCCATTTTTCTATCCAATCGGAAAGTAATAAAATCAATCGGTGTAGTTCGGGATGTCTTGGTCCAAACAAATCAAATGGTAATCCCAACCGACTTTGTCATCCTTGATGACGCTCCTCTAGTGTTGGGACGACATTTTGTAAAAACCCACGAAGCTTTGAAAAACCGGAATTACAACAATCTATCGATTCAATTAGGGGCATTTAAAAGAAATGTCGATGTTGAGCGTTCAATGAAATATCCGTTCGGCAATAATGACCCCCTAATTGAAGATGAAGATGAACCACCCGATACAAGAGAAGAAATTGACCACTTTGTTGAAGAAGAGGTCGCCATAGAACAAACTTTTAAAGTTCTTAATCAAAATGAGCAACCAAATAAGGAGTCTCCTAAAGACCCACCTCTTGAGCTCAAAGAACTCCCAAAAGGTTTGGAATATGGTTTTCTAGACAAAGATGCTAAATCACCTGTAAATATTTCGTCTAAATTAAGTAGTTTAGAAAAAGAAAAATTAATTAAGCTTTTGAAAAAACACAAAAATGCTATCGCTTGGAAGCTTGTAGATATTAAAGGCATAAGTCCTTCCATGTGCACGCACAAAATTTTAATGAATGATGACTATAAATCAGTAATACAACCACAACGTAGAGTAAATCCAAATGTCCAAGAAGTGGTTAAAAACGAAGTCATCAAATTACTTGATGCCGGACTTATTTACGCTATCTCCCATAGTCTTTGGGTAAGTCCCGTCCAAGTAGTTCCAAAGAAAGGAGGTATGACAGTAATAACTAATGAGAAAAATGAATTAATACCAACGAGAAACGTCACAGGATGGAGGGTATGTATAAACTATCGTCGATTAAATGAGGCAACAAGGAAAGATCACTTTCCTTTACCTCTTATTGATCAATGTTAGAAAGATTATCCGGTCACAAATTTTATTGTTTCTTAGATGGTTTTTCAGGTTACTTTCAAATCCCGATAGCACCCAAGGACCAAGAGAAGACAACATTTACATGTCCCTACGAAACTTTTGCTTATCGACGCATGCTTTTTGGTCTATGTAATGCCCCCGTAACCTTTCAACGTTGCATGGTGGCCATCTTCCATGACATGATAGAAAAGACAATGGAAGTCTTCATGGACGACTTTTCTATCTTTGGAGATTCATACGACCAATGCGTCGATAACCTTGAACGAATGCTATCCCGATGTGAGGAAACTAACCTCGCCCTTAATTGAGAAAAATGCCATTTCATGGTAACGGAGGGAATAGTACTCGGTCACAAAATCTCAAGCGAAGGAATGGAGGTTGATCGATCAAAAAATAGACACTATTTCTCGGTTACCACCCCCATCCTCCGTTAGAGCTATCAGAAGTTTCCTAGGGCATGCCGGATTCTATAGATGATTTATCAAGGACTTCTCTAAAATCTCAAGGCCTCTAACAAAATTACTTGAAAAAGATGCCCCTTTCATCTTTGACAAGGATTGCAATCAAGCATTTCTATCACTAAAAGAAATGCTAGTCAATGCACCTATCATGATAGCGCCTGATTGGAAATTACCTTTCGAAATCATGTGTGATGCAAGTGACTTTGCAGTTGGAGCCGTCTTGGGACAAAGAAAAGATAAGCATTTTCACCCAATTTATTATGCTAGTAAAACACTTAACGATGCACAAGAAAATTACACAACAACTGAAAAAGAGTTACTAGCCGTGGTATTTGCTTTTGATAAATTTCGTTCTTATCTTGTTCTTTCTAAAACAATAGTCTATACAGATCATGCAGCCATTCGATATCTCTTCAAGAAAGGGGATGCTAAACCACGTTTGATTTGGTGGATTCTACTCCTCCAAGAATTTGACATCGAAATCAAAGACAAAAGAGGGGCAGAAAACACCGCAGCAGATCATCTTTCGCGCTTAGAAGACCCAGCTTTGGAGGCAACCAGGGATGAGTAAATCAACGAAAAGTTCCCAACAGAGTCCCTGGAAATGGTGGAATACCGAGAAGAACCATGGTACGCCGACTATACTAACTACCTACCTAGCGGTATAGTCGCAAAAGGATGGCCACATCATCAAAGAAAGAAATTCTTTGCCGATGTGAAGCATTATTTTTGGACATATCCTTATCTTTTCAAAATGTGTGCCGATCAACTCATCCGCCGATGCGTACATGGTAGTGAAGCAAGAAGAATTCTCCGCCATTGTCATGAAGGTCCATACGGAGGACATCATGGTGCCGCTAGTACCGCACGAAAGGTATTTGATTCAGGATTTTATTGGCCAACCATTTATAAAGACGCCCAAAGTCTTGTCAAGAGATGTGACGCTTGCCAAAGATCAGGTAATATTTCTTCCAAAAACGAAATGCCACAAAATGGCATTCTTGTTTGTGAAATTTTTGATGTGTGGGGACTCGACTTTATGGGACCCTTCCTACCGTCAAAAGGAAACAAATACATACTTGTGGCGGTAGATTACTTGTCTAAATGGACCGAGGCCGAGGTACATCCAATAAATGATGGGAGAGTCGTGGTAAGATTTCTGAAAAAATTATTCTCTCGTTTTGAAACACCAAAAGCATTAATAAGTGATAGAGGTACCCATTTTTGCAACCATCAACTCGAAATTTTTTTAACAAGGTATGGGGTCTATCACCGGGTCTCAACGGCATATCACTCTCAAACAAACGGACAAGCCGAAGTAACTAATAGAGGTTTAAAACGAATACTTGAAAAAACCATAGGGTTAAATAAAAAAGAATGGGCCGATAAATTAGATGACGTTTTATGGGCTTTTCAAACTGCTTATAAAACAACAATAGGTACAACCCCATATAAGCTCGTCTATGGAAAAAGCTGTCATTTGCCAGTAGAAATTGCACATAAAGCCTACTGGGCAATTAAAAATGTAAACTTGGATTTAGAATTTGCCGGTAAAAATCGATTTTGTGAATTAAATTAATTAGACGAACTTATGAATTATGCATACTCTAACTCCGAAATTTATAAGGAAAGAATGAAAAACTTGCATGATAAACACATTAAACCTAATGAATTTCGAGTAGGAGATCAAGTTCTCTTGTTTAATTCACGACTTTGATTATTTCCTGGCAAATTAAAGTCTAGGTGGTCAGGACCTTTTTCCATCACCTATATTTTCCCACACTGTGCAGTAGAAATTAAATATCGGAATGGAATTCCATTCAAAGTCAATGGCCAACGGCTGAAGCTCTACCAAGGATTCATTGAGGATGAAGAGGAAGAAATCTCGCTTCAAACGGTCGAAGAATGAAGGCATCAACATCATCCCTGGTAAGTTACGAACAATCGGGAGAACATTTAAATCGGTAAGATTTCTAAAACCAAAGTTTCGGGATAACAGGGCACTCACACGTGCACTAAAAAAAATATATTTTTTAAAACTGCCCGCCCACGGGGCCGTGCTCAGCAAGCACGGGGCCGTGTTCGCGCAATTGTCGTGATAAAACCCCTTTTTCAAAACAGTTTCTTCATTCCACACGCCCCATTTCCCCAAAAACTCTCTGGTTCCAGCGATTTTTCTGCAAGATTTCGACGTTTCCCTTCCATCTAACAACATCAAGGTATGATTCTATCATCATAAGTTGTTAGATTAAGCACTTGCATGTAGTTTAACATCAAAAATTTGGGGAAAAATATAGGGTTCTTGAACTTCAACCGGATCGAACCTTAAATTTTTGCTTAGATCTATTAGCATTAGTATAGATACATGTTATAGAAAGTAAATCAACTTGTATTGTTTGTAGATTTGCCCGATTTCTCACAAAAACCCCAAACCCTTGTTTTTTAACTGAAAAGGATAAAATTGAAGGGGTAAACAGTTTGTTTCGAGAAAAACGGCACTTGGGGTTTCATTTTCGGGGAAACCCGCCCCTACTGGACCAAAAATTTTCAAGTTTTCGGGACCAGGTCGAAAAATGGGATTTTTGGGAAACAGACGTCTGGACACGGGGTCGTGCTCGCTGAGCACGGGGGCGTGTCCAGCCAAATCCAGGTGAACTCGGGGCGTGTTCGCTGAACACGGGGGCGTGTTCAGCCGACTGTTTTCAGTTTTCTCCGAATCTTTCACTGTTTCTTGCTAATTGTTTGGTGTTTTCTTTCAGATGGCCAAGAAATTCACTCGATTCAATGCTATCGAGTTGGCGGCTCAAGCTCGTTATGATGTGTTAAGGACTAGGCCCGAGGAGAACCCCAGACAAGTGTGCACAAACACTCTTGAGGCAGTGAACCAATTGGACCGATTCAACAACATTGTCACCGGCCCACCACGAGCTGCCCTTTGCACACGGCTTCACTCTGTGCATGAATACAGCATGGAATTCTACAGCACGCTCGTTTTCAACACAAGAGCTGAACCGTTTGACAATGAAGGGGTGGAGTTTCGCTATGGAGGAACCACATACCGAATCTCAATTACTCAATTTAGGGCTCTGGTGGGGTTGTATTCGGAAGAAGATGCTGGGGATGAGGAAAACACCAGCGGTCTCCGCGAGATCAGGGAAAATGACCGCCAAGCTGCTTGGGCTCAAATAGGAGAAGGCAACTACAATCTGTAACACTCTACTCGTTTTCATAATATTTTATTTTAAACAAGGTCTTAGTATACCAAAACCTTGAATTTTATATCAACATAAGGAAAATTTAACCAAGTTAACATCTAGGACAAATACTACTAGTTTAAGAATTCCAAGACAAAAGAACAAGTGTTTGAGTGTTAAATTTACATAGACATTGATTTGAACATATTTAAGTAATCACGTAAGCTTCAAAATATCGTGTTCGGTTCTTGAAATTTGCTTGATCGCCATCCGGATTAGGTCCATCGTCACCTATGGTCAAAACCACATAAAAGATTAGTTTTGACACCTTAAATATAAGTCCGGTTAAGTTCCATGCCCAAAAATATGCAAAAACAACAAAATCCATCCATCCTAGACGGTCGCGCCGCGCGACGAGGTCCACCAAAGGTGGTCGCGTGACGCCACCACCCGTCGCGTCGCGCGACGGGTTTTATGCTCGGTCGTGGCGTAGCTCCACAACATGGTTTCGACAGAATGTTGTTGCTGATTGCTGTATATCAGTCCAGCATCACTAAATTCCAATTATAAACTTTAAACTATCATAACTTTTGACTCGTAAGTCCGTTTTAGGTGATTCTTTTTCCTATACGTCTGTAATCTCGTTACCGACGTGCCTATTATAATTACCTTACCGAAAATTTGGTTTACGGACCGAATGACTAAAATCACTATGCATTTATTCGACCCGTTAAAGTTACACTTATTTTTCTATCTTTTCAATAGTAAACATAAGGCGCTTTTTACCCAACTTTCGGGGCTTATTATCACCGGCATTTCATTATCCATCTTATGGCTTCATGCTCGTATGATTGTAACCGCCTATGTTAACTATTAAATGACTTTGACGCTATCAATACACCATTATTCAACCCGTTTGGCTCATCTACAGAATCCTCCATTATGATGACTACCAACGAGTTCTAACCAATTCTTGACCTATTATTCCATATAGCGAACATTGTCGCTTCAATCAACACAACCTTTATTTTACAACTCAACTACACATATGCTAATTATCAAAATTTACCCAATGTAACGAATCAAGTTACATACCTTCAAAGTACGCCCTTCAAACGCAAGTCGCCACCGGCTTGTCCACTCGATGCTCCAGTGTCCTTCCCTATAGAATCCAATCATAACGTGTTTAGAACTATTTTTAAATCATATGTCGCACAATTTGCCGAAACATAACAATTATGCGGTTTAACTTTGAATTTCAGTTTTAAGCCTTCTTTGAGGCAATTATATAAACACCTTAAGGGCAACAATTTACATGATGTATTAGCAAGTTCATAACTTATCATATAGCCCTATATTTTCATCAATCAACTACCTTACATGAATATTAGCCTCTAGGATTCTGAAATTGCTTCATACATGTCAAATTTCACTAGAACCAACCCTAATTTCCTAGGGTTTATCAAGTTCTACTCCACCCACTAACCACCTACATGGGTGTTCATGAACTTTGCTAGAATTAAGTATGATTTCCAACATGTATTTGTCTAGGGTTTAGTCCTCGACACTTCAATGTCCCTATTTCACCTACATATCATTCATGCATCCACAGATTTTCGAATTCTCTAGATTCATGAGAATTTCAAGTATAGAATTTTTATTAAATTTTACATACCTTATGATCTCCTTGCAATGAGGATCACTAATCTATGCTCGATTTTCAGTTTGGACTTGATTTGCACCTTCAAATTGGAGGTTTTGACAAGAACTAGGGTTTTGGGGAGCTTGGGGTCGCCCCCTGCTTCTGATCGATCTTAGCAACACACACAAGTGTGTTTTGAGTTTAATTTTTTTGTTTTATTAATATTAGTTTTCATTTAAACACTTTTGGCCCCTCAACTTTCGTTCTTTATTTGTTTTAACTCTTTAACTACTCACAACTCATCATCTAACTAGGTTAATATCATTCCTAGTTAGTTTATTTTTCTAATTTATTCACAACTTTATTGTATTATAAGAATTCGTATTTTCGGGGTGTTACACAATCTGAGCCGAACTAAGAGTACCCAGTTGAGAGACCCTCTTTACCGCTACATTCACAGGGTCCTCACCTACTCTCTTAGCCAAAGGCACGACAGCAGTGGTGTTGTAGGTTTACGGGATCTACTAGTCCTTCATTGCATCCACAACCGGGTCAACCTTGATGTTCCTTACCTCCTGCTCCGAAACATGCACTGGAACCAGCTCGCTACTCCCCCGACTCCTATCTTCTTTGGAGGGTGGATATACTGCCTCTTCAAACACTTCGTGAACATGCCGAGGTCCTTCCACAAGGGGCCATGATCGGGGAGAGTGGAGATGGTCATTTGCCGCTCCATGAACTTGATTTATGAAGCAGATGACGGGACGGTTAGATTTCAAACGGTTCAAGGGCATGCATTGAACCCGCAAGAAGCACTCGTCTTACACGCTCCACCCATCCATCCCCCTCCTCAGTACCATTACCAGCACCATGGTGATCTGGGTCAATCCTCCTCACAAGGAGGCGGTTTTCCTAACTTTCAAAGCTTACATGATTTATTGCAGGAAAACCTCATGTGCACCAGGAACACCTACAACATGGCTAGCAACACATACACCCGGGTCGGAGCAATAGAGAGAAACATCTCTGACATACAGGATGATATTGGAAACATCCGGGAGTATATGGCGGGCCACAGAGGAGGTGATGATGATGATGAAGACGATGACATGGTTTAAGCGGGAGGAGTGGAGGTAGCATCCCACGGTTGGAGGTCGCACAGGTTAACCCCCTTTTCTCATGAACAATTTCCGGCCTGTGTGCCGCTTATTGAACAATTTACTTCCTCAAGCACTTTTTAGTTTCTGCGTTTATTTTTCTTTTTAACTTGTGATGTGGATGATTAACTTTGGTAATTTAGGTTGTTTGTGATGATTGGTGTGGTATTTATTAGTTAAACTGGTACATACGAGGCTTAGAGCACTAAACATTAGTGCTACTAAAGCCGGGACAGGAAAACCGAAGCCAGAAACCTGTTTTACACCTTTGCAGTTTGTCCACACGGGGTCGTGTTTCAACACACCCCCGTGCCTATTGCCCCAGACCTGTTGTTTGTCTAAAATATGCAAATTTTTCCGTGTCCACCTTCTGTAAGTTCCCGTTACTGGCAATCTGACCACGGGGCCGTGTTCATCGAATACGGGGCCGTGTCCAGATGCCCAGTAACATAAAAATTTGTTTTTAAACACACTTTTACACATTCAATCAACCTAAACACCTATTTTTGGGACATATTGAGGACAATGTGTAATTTAAGTGTGGGGGGATGCTAAAACCTTGAATTTTGCAAGTCCTAATTACAAGCCTTACACAAAACTCTATTGGAACCGCTAAACACCCCTAATTTTTTCAAAATCTTTTCATTTTTTTACTTGTCTTGGTTTAATTTGGGAATTACAAGTTCTAAAAAGGTTATATTTTTTACAAATTTACAACCGATAGCGTCGTGATAAAAAGAACCAACATAAGAAAATTATGAAACGGCATGACAAATCTAGTTAAAATTTGATTATATATACTTGATCACATAAAAACTCATTCCCACAAAAAGTGAGTTTTGAGCCTTTATTGAGCATATAAATACACAACTTTAAACTAAATGCTCATTTTTCATTTCTTGTGTGAATAGCCGCGTGGTTCTTACAACTCTAGCACTTGCCACGACGATACATTCCCGGTCCTCACCAGCTTAAACCCAAGTAAGTAAATGATGGAGGCATTAGGACTAACCCTTTTTATTTAAACACCATTATTTTCCTTTTTTTACCACCTACCCAAAATCCTCCTAGTTAACCCCTTTGAGCCTAAACATTTTCATTTCTTAACCCAAAACAAACAACCTTTTACCTACCAAAACCCTTTTTCATTTTAAACCCTTTATTTTAGTAACAAAGCTCGGTTTTCTTGTGACTTCCTTATCAAAAAAAATAAAAAATCATAGAGAAGAAAAGAAAAATGAAGTTAGCAATAAACAAACAAAGCTCATCAAAAGAAGGCTTGTTTGAATAATGCTTCATTGGAATAAAAAGTCACAAAAACAAAATGTTTTACGAAAACCGACGCTTTTTACGCCTTTCGCCCTTTTCTACTAACCACTAACCCAACCACCTACCTTTAACCCAAGCCTAACCCTTCCCCCAAAAGTCCTCTTGATATTTACAAAGGATTATAGTTAAAAAGGAGGAGGATTGATTGCTTGGCAAGCTTATGGTAGGAGTAAGTTCCATGCCGCTCTCGAGTGCTTCACAAAAATACACATTCGGCCGAGTGTTGAGTGATCCCCCGTGAGGTATGTGAACTTGTATATAAATGGAATTTTAAAGAGGCATGTTATGCCCTAATAAGTAATTTATCTTATGTAATGTTCTAAATAAATCATGACGAATAGAATTGTAAATAAAATAAAAATAAAACTTAATAAAGAATCTTTGAATCCCGACACTTTATGACAAGCCCAAAAACCTTCTCTTCTACCCATTCCATTTGGGAGTGTAAGCCACATTGTAAAGAGTTTTGCTTGAGGACAAGCAAAAATTCAAGTGTGGGGGTATTTGATGTGTGCAAAATGCAACATATAAATTACATCAAATATGGCATAAAACTAACCCTTTTTAGTACTAATGTTGGAAAAAGTGTGTTTTTGTCTTCCTTTTGTATTTTTTAGGGTTAAAAGAGCTTAAATAGACAAAAGAAGCAAAAATGAAGCTAAATCTAACAATAATACAAGAAAAGGAATAAATGTGACATGCCCGACCCCTCGACAGCATCTCCCCAAGCAAAAACAAGAGAACAGAAGGCTGACCACGCCTCGTGCTCACTGAGCACGGGGGCGTGCCCAAGTGTCTGCAAAAAAGACAAAGTTGTAGAAGCTTCTATCACCAACCACGGGGTCGTGCCCAGCGGACACGGGGCCGTGGTCAACGCTAAGATTCGTAGAATCTAGGCAAATCTTGATAGTACAGATACGCTTCTGCACACGGGGTCGTGCCCAGCGGACATGGGGGCGTGGACAACTAATGCAGGCAAACTGCATTTAATGAAGAAAGAGAAGATGGGTTGACACGGGGCCGTGCCCAATGGACACGAGGCCGTGTCTGGGCTTCTGTGCAGACTATAAATAGGGGTGCTTGGCTCACTTGCAAGCCATCCCTTGGCAAACCACCTCTCTCACACTTCACCCACCCACCACCACCATCACAACCCACATCCACCACCATCATCCATCATCCATCATAGAGTGTGTGAGTAGTCTCGGGACCCAAGATTGATCGTAAGAGTTCTTGACAATCAAAGGCTATGTTTGCCTAAGTCTCTTACATCACTTGGTGAAGACAAGCATTTAGTGTAATACTTTTTATTTTTAATTTTTTCGCACTTTTTATTTGGTTATGTATTAATGACTTTAATAACTAGTTTCTTTTGTTGAAGGTGAATCTTCCTTGTCATTTGTCCGTGGTGTCTTGGAATTATTTTACTGTCTATATAAAATAAAAGATTTTCACCATTCATATCTCCACGGTCTATATGGAGATATGTTGGCTACCTGGTCAGGGGTTAAGGGAATGGTTTGGTAAGAGTCTTGCCTTGTTCAGTGTATAGATCCTGCAAGGACCTGGGTCAAGTTTAGTAGGACCTCCTTCAATACCCACTGGTATTGGATGGCGGGGGTCCGAACTCCTTAACCCCCTCATATGTAAACTACTATTAAAACTTTAACCCGGCTATTTAGGATTGTATCATTGCTGACTCAAACTACTTAGCCGAGGGTAACTTCACCTTCAAAAGAGGGGCCTACCACATTATGCATTAATAACTTAATTAATTATCTTTCAATAATCCAACCCTTTAGGATTGTATCCTTGCTGACTCAAACTACTAGGTTGAGGGTAACGTCACCTTCAAAAGAGAGGCCTACTACTATAACTAAGATAATCTCTTAAAAAGTGTAAAAGTGCAGAAATAATCAAAGGTTACACTAAAGGCGAGTCGGATCCAAGTGATTTATCTTGTCTATCTGTTTTTATTTTTATTTTTATTTTTCAGCATTTTTAGTTTTTATTTTCTAGTTTAAAACCTTTTTTCTAAAATTTTGATTTGATTAGACGTTGAGGATAAAACGGTATTAAAATCTCTTGTGTCCTTGGACGACCTCTATATCTTACCAACACTATACTACGTTCACGATGGGTGCACTTGCCCATATGTGTGTTTGGTGTTAGTAAAATATCGTGCTTTATAAATTTAAAACTTGACTAAAGTGTAAAAAGGGCTAAAAATATACATAAAATATATAACCACCACACACGCATCAAGGATTAAGAGACAAGGTGACGAGCAGATGGTTAACTGGAACTGGAGATCTCCTATCAGCTCTGTGGAGCTTCTGAATCATCTCAGCCAGGTTAGTGGGCTTTTAAACGGGTTTCATATCTCCTCAGCTCCGGACCAGTGGATTTGGGCTGCTGAATCTGACGGAAGCTTCTCGATCAGATCAGTAAAACGTCTGTTAGTATCAGTCGGAGAGCAAGAACCGGAATTCGTTCTAGATTGGTGTAACTGGGTTCCTGCAAAGTGTAACATACACATATGGAGATCGGCTTTGGACAGAATCCCGACTGTAGATGCTTTGAAAAAAAGGAATGTCGTCATCAACCCGTCAGCGTGCTTGTTCTGCAACTCATGTGATGAAACTGCTGAGCATATCTTCATCGCCTGTCAGTCGGCTGCGATTGTATGGAATTTCGTTAGTTCATGGTGCAAAATACCCGGTAAATTCGCCTTCTCGGTTAAAGACCTATTCACGCTATACAAAGATCTCAAGGTTTCGGAGAAGAAGAAAGTCGCGGTTCAACGGATTGTCATGATTGTATGTTGGTGCTTGTGGCGTGCTAGAAATAAGGCCAGGTTCTCGGACTCCCCGATAAAGATTGATAATATCACTAGTGAAGTTAAGGCTTTGGGTTATCTTTGGTTTTCGAAAAGATCTAAGTATAAAGATTGGTGTTCGTTTGTAAATATGTAATCTAGTTTTTTTGTTGTTTTGTTTTGTCGGCCCGACTTGGGTCGGCGTTTGTCGTTAATGAAAGTTACTTTAAAAAAAAAGCCAAGAGCAATCCCAAAAGACCGAAAGTGGATTAAGAGAAAAAATAACGCAGAGTTATGACGGTTGGGTCATTTATCAAACGTGAGAAGAGTGAATGATCAACTACAAAGAATTGAAGATGAAATACAACATGCAAGTTTAATGAAGTCATTTTGTATTTTTGTTTTACCAAAAAAAAAAAAAAAAAAAATTAGACAATTTCGTTTAAAAAATTGGAGAGCTGAAATGGGGAGAATTCCAACGAGAACGACGCTCAGGGACAAAAAAGTTGAGATCGATGACGTTTCATGTCCTCTGTGGGTCAAGAGACGAGACGAGCAACTCAGCAACCATCTCTTCACATCTTGCTTGGTGGCGAGCAGGGTCAGGCACCACATTTCAAGATGGTGTAGTGGCCCCTTTTGTGGCTTGCACTGTTAGAGAGTTGCTAGAGCTTCATGATTTTGTCGGGCTAAAAGGAGTGGCTAAAGAGATTTTCTATGGGATCGCCATGATCGGGTGCTGGAGCATTTGGCGTGCTAGGAATGGTTTTAAATTCTCCAATAGTTAAGTTCGGGTTGAAGATATTATTAACGAAATTAAGTCGGTGGGGTTTCTTTGGGCTAGAAGTAGACTAAAAGCTAGATCCGTGTCTTGGAACGAGTGATGTAATTTTGTATTTATGTAGAGTTCTTGTGTTTTATTGTGTGGCCGCCCGTTTCGTAGGTTGGTGTTTTCTAATGAAATTTTCCTTTAAAAAAAGATTATATTTATTTAGTTAAAGTTAGGTGCGTTAAATCGGAAGGAATTAGTAAAAGAAGACTTCAAAAATAGTACGGAAAAGAGTAACAAACAATGCTCAGTCTTATTCATATTCATAGTATATTAATGTGTATGCATTTTTTAATAGTGTGCCAGCTAGTAAAGTGGTTGGTGGATGTGTGATGGGTTGGAATATTATGCGAGTGAAAACAAAATGGCATTAAAGAAATAAAAAAAAAACAAGTTAACTATTAATCTATTGCGCTATTGCCGATGAGATGGTTGTGGAGTGTTTGGGGAAAGACTTGATGTTACTTGTTATTTAGGTTCGACTACCACTCTTCTCATTATTTTCTGTGGCATCCAGATGAAGGGTGAATACGGGTGGCGCTGGTTCATCTTGGATGGGAGGCGAGCTTTTACCGATTATTCCATTGCCGTGCCTTCAAACGGGTGGATGTCGGGTTTCCGTGCATCTGAGAGAGCCAAAGGGTTGGGGGCAGTCGAGTAGTTGACCTATATACAATTGCACTGAACTTGTCCAACGAATCAGGTGAAATTTGCTGTTGCAAACAATCAAGAACATAATTTGTAACTTACTAAAAAATATAAGAGCTTACATATTACATATTGGCGTATCCAGAAACTTTTTTCAGTGGGTTCGTTTTAGTAGATTCTCACTATTTTTTCAAAAGAGTAAATTACGATTTTGGACCCTATGGTTATATCACTTTTACCTTTTTAGCCTAAAAAGATTTTTTTAACATTTGAGCCTCCAACGTTTTTTTTCTAACCATTTTGCCCCCTAACATCTTTTTTTTTCTAACCCTTTTGGCCCCTAACATTTAATGGATGGGGTTAGTGGTTTAGAAAAAAAGACGTTAGAGGCTCAAATATTAAAAAAATCTTGTTTGAGCTAAAAGGGTAAAAGTGATATAACCACAGTGGCCAAAATCCAAATTTACTCTTTTCAAAATCATACAAATTTCTTACTATTTTTTTCAAAACCGAGTAGGTTCATATGAACCCATAAAACAGGGCTGGATCCGCCACTAAATTACACACTAAAGTACGTTCTACATGTAGAGGCTCGTTTATTGATATTGTGTTGTGTGACGCATCACTAACGGATATTCAAAATATCAAAATGTGAGGAAAGTTATGAAAAAGAAAAATATAGAGAAAAAGACAAATCAAAAAGCCAAGACCAATCCCAAAAGATCGAAAGTGGATTTAGAGAAAAAATGACGCACATTTATGACGGTTAGGTTATTTATCAAACGTGAGAAGAGTGAAAGATCAACGACAAAGAATTATACATGTTACCTACATATACATTTCCAGGTTAAAGGAATAGTGCCAGGCAGCTTGCCTGGCACTTCCATATTAGACCAATCTATTTTTAATTTAATTTTATTCTCAGTTTAAAATTACGCTTTCGTCATTCGTTTAAAATTACTTTTTTGCCCCAAAATAAAATTATAACTTTGCCCCTAGCTAAAATTACGTTTTTGCCTCCAGCTCAAAATAAAATTATAATTTTGCCCTAGCTCAAAATACGCTTTTGCCCTAGGTTCAAAAACTCTTTTTTTTTTATTTTGTTCCCAGTTTAAAATTACGGTTTCGCCCTACGTTTAAAATTACGTTTTTGCCCCCAGTTAAAAATAATATGTTGTTTTTTCCTCTAGCTTAAAATTACGATTCTGCCCTCAGCTCAAAATTAAGTTTTTGCCCACAGTTCAAAATAAAAATATGTTTTCCCCCTAGCTCAAAATTATGATTTTGCTCTCAGTTTAAAATCATGATTTCGCCTCCTGTTCAAAATATAATTCCGATTTTGCCCTCTGTACAGACATACATGTTATAAGAGAGAAATATTCGGCCTATTGCCCCGCAACGCGGGCGCGACAAAAACTAGTTATTTCTAATTTCTAACTTGCCATGAATAGTAAAACTATTATTATTATTATTATTTATGATTATACTTTTTCACGTTTTTTTTTTTGTATTTTATAATAGTAAAACACATGTATTATTATTCTTTAACATACGTTTTATTAATTGATAGAATTAATTAGTTTTATTATTATAATTTATTTTAATCACATATTGTTTTAACATTTTGGATATAGTAAAATTATAATTATCATAGTAAAACATGTATATTATTGATTTTTAATTGACGTTTTATTAATTAAATGGATTTGAACACCCCTAACTATTGTCATTTGGCCGCTGACACTCTCATCTTTGACTTTGGCACCCACCACTCCCAACTTAACACATTGTTTGTCATGGCACCCCCCGTTAAATAAACACTAACTGGGTTAGGAAAATTAGCTTACGTGTCATATTAATCTGATGTGGCATGTATGACGTGTAATGTAAACCTGATTCAGATCTGTAATATGAAGCAAAGAGAAAGTGGCTTAGATCTGTAACATGAAGATCAGACAAGAGGGACAATCACCGCCATGGGTGCAACACCGGTTGCACCGTAAGAGCAAATAAAAAGCCCTTGTTGGAGCTCTCACATACCATCCGGGTTGCCACGCCAAGATACGGGTCGATGTTGACCCCATGATTGATTACGATCCTCGGATATGAATCCGTACACAAATCATTATCATCATCGCCTTCTCATTTTCATTTTCATTTTTCAACAGCGATTTCACACTGCAAGTGGAGGTGAAACGACGGATTTCACCGACGACGGCACCACTGTTCCCATCCTCAACATCACACCACCCCCTGAAATAGCTCTAGAATAGTGAACGGCGAGTGTTTAACTGTTAATCTAAACAAATTACCTCATGATGATCGGAAACAACACGCCATTCTTTCCGAGAGGACTGAGATTGAGACGACGGCACCGACATCGGAGCAACACTAGCGGCCGCGTCCATCGAAGATCGGAAAAACGGCCAGCGGTGGTTCCGATTAGGTGGCGGAAACCCTAACGGTGAGATGAGATGGAGTGGGGATGATGAAACCCTAGGTAGAAGAGTGTGAATTGAGGGGGATCTGCGACGGCACCACTGTTCCCCTCCTCAACATCACCTGATCATCATCATAACCCCGGTTTCCCCCAAAATCAAAACCCATCGTCGTTTGTTTTCGATATCATCTCAAACAGGCTTCTAGATCCAGATTAAGCGGTGTTTGGTGGTGTGGGGTAGGTGGTGGCCAATGGTTCTTTAACAGGGGATTATGGTGGTAGGGTGGATGGCAGCGTGGGGTTATGGTGAGGTGGAAGGCAGGACGGTGGTGTGGGTGGATGGTGGTGGTGGTGTTAAGTGAGAGAGAGATAGTGGGTGAATATAAACTGATTTTTATATATATAATATATAAGTTTTCATCAGCTGATCAACATGCCACCTCATTAAAAAAACGCCACATCATCTAAAATTAGCCACGTAGGACAACAAAACTAACCAAGTTAGTGTTTGGTTAACGACGGGGTGACACAGCAACCCAAGTATTAAGTTGGGAGAGGTGAGAGCCAAAGTCAAAGTTGAGAGTGTCAGCGGCCAAATGGCAATAGTTGGGGGTGTTTAAATCCATTAACCCTATTAATTAATAGAACTAATTTTGATGTTCTTCGTTTTATTATACATATCAATTCAAAGTGTTCACGAATGGTGTTTTAATATTTTGTTTTAAAGTGTTGATTTATTTATTAATTTTATTTGAAATATTTATCTATTTTTAAATACTATTTTATTCAATCATTTAGTTTAATTTACTTTTAATAACTTGTGTTTGCGTTTGTTAGTTTAGAAAAAAAATGCGCAACAATGTTTTTTTAACATTGCGGTATAACTTTTATTGAAAATGGATATTGTGCTGGAGGTGTACCAAACCGAACCGAAAGCGACAATGAATGGTAATTATTAATTTATTATTTTGAAGTATTTTTTTAAATTATTATTTATCATTTATTTGGATTTTTTTCTAATAATCCGTGTTTATTTTTTCCAATATTGAGATAAAGTTTTTTTTTGAAATAGATAATGTGCCGATAACTTACCAAAACGTACCGAATCGATTGAACAACATCTGTATCGATACCGTTACTAATTTTTTATTGTTTTTACTTTTGATAAACTGGCACCATATCATTATTATACCATAACAAACCAAACGAACAACATTGGTACCGGTTTATACAACTTTGTTTGCAACGATATATGAATAATGATATAAATACTGTGACAATCTGAATCAATCAATATCGTTTGAACATTGGTCTCGGTACCTGTGTTCATTTTTTTTGTTTTCAGTCGATTGATTTCTATACGAAGTACATGTATCATTCCAGTATTGTAACGAACCAAACCGATACCAATCTAATGCTCGTGGTAATGTTCCGCCGCAACGCGCGGTCAAATCACCTAGTTGAAGATGAAATACAACATGCAAGTTTAAAGAAGTCATTTTGTATTTTGGTTTCACAATAAAAACTAATAATTTTATGTTGAAAATTTGGTGAAAATAACATTTTTCACAAATATAGGAAAATGATTTTTCCTATTTTGAACTAGAAATAAATATAAGAAAATGAGCGGGTTTTATATATTTATTTGTGGGTTTGTGTTCTATGTTGGAAGAGCTTCGCAATAAACTAAACCACGTCCAAAACGGAGCTAAGATGAATGAGATATCGATGCTCAAAGTTTGGTGTTGGAAACATTGAATGCCGAAACAAAAGGGAAAGTGGCACCTTGTCCCAAATAGAAGGAGAGATGAAACTTAAATCGGTATTTAAGTGGGAACTCTCCATCCTTAATGTTTCATAGAAGTACACACTAAGTGTACTCGCGAAGGGCGTGGAGCATCCTAACCCGCACTCGCCCTCGCACGTGCTTGGCGTGGGCGATGAGGCGCAATGTGGCGCTTTGATGGCGCACTTTGCACTTCGCACGCTCGCTTTGTATTTTTGACCACGTGCACGCGGTGGAGCACATGGGCTGCAAGGACCAGGTGGTTGGTGACATCGCATGCAGGCGCGCGAGTATGAGGCTCGAGTACATGTGGCAGGAAAGCGCGCAGTGGCACGCATGAAGCATGGGCCATGATGTGACGTGCGCGGCGCACAAGAGTTAGCCAATAATACACGACTGTGTGGTGTGCTCGTATAGGCTCACAGGTTACGTGGCGCATGCGCGCAAGCTCACATGGACCTGAGCCAAAATGGCGCACGCGCGCATGAACGTGCAAACCTGCACGCGCAATGGCGCACTTGCACCAGTATGTGTTGCGCGCGCGCAGAAGCTTCCAGCATTTAATGACAAAGTAGTTTGAGTTCAGCATTTCAAACTGACGAGTCAACGAATTTGACTGAGAATTAAATAACGTGTTAAATTGCATTGAAGACGTTAAATGCAATTTAAACCCCTCCTTTAATTCCTTTTGACTGTTTCGAATCAGAGGCTATATAAATACGGCCTCATAGTCACTGTAGAAACACACCAGCAACAACACAACAGCTTATAACTCTTTTCCCAATGTTCATCATCTTCTTACTTGCTTCAAGGTAGCCTTCGGGTTTTGTTGGCCACCTCCGGCAGTACTACTGCTCCGGCTGTTGTACCCTGGGAACAAAACGAGTACTCTTGGGAGACTCGGAATTTGTTTTAAGGGAAGCGTGTTGAACACCTGACTCAGTCATCTTGTATTTCTGTTTCTTCTTCATTTCTTGTATTTGTTTATTTCAGTTGTAAAGTATTTTTTTTCTTTAGCTTTTTTTATTTATGTATTGTAATCACATAATAAAATTTGTTTTATTTTATTTATTTACGTGAACGGTTCCTACAATCTTAAAACAAATTTTAAAACACCGTTCGTGTAATCAAAACCATTATGTTTTATGATTCAAACCAGTTTTGTTTCACTCAGTTTGTGTTTTAAAAACAGATTTTTTTTTGTTTTCATCTTCAAAGGAGCGACTTTGGTTGAAAACATTTCTGGTTACATTCAGTTCTGTCCTAAAAATTGCTAAAAACTTTCTTCCTTGTTCTTCAAAGTTGGACTTAGAAGCCAAACAGTAAGTTTTAAAAATTAAAAATTTTCTATTTTTTGGTCTTCAAAGTTGGACTTAGAAGCCGAAACAGTAAATTTGTGGTAAATCTAAGTGACATTAATAATAAAATTAACTGGTTACTTCTGTTTTTAGTTGTGTAAAACAGAATTTTTTTGACTAAACTTGGTAATTTTATTTTTCAGAATGTCGGACGAAAATGTCAACGTTAACAACAATACGATTGTTGTGATGGGAACCCCCACTGAACGCCACCACTGTGGGAGCGTCCACAGTGGCTAATCACGCTGAACGACCCGAGAAGTTCTCGGGTCTACACTTCAAGAGGTGGCAGCAGAAGATGTTCTTCTACCTGACCACCATGAACCTTGCGAGGTTCTTAACTGAAACCGCTCCCCAACCTGTGGAAGGGGAGACTGACGCACAAAGACAGTGCGCGGTAGATGCGTGGAAGCATTCGGATTTCAAATGCCGAGGCTATATGTTAAACGGGCTTTCGGATGTATTGTATAATGTGTACTACAATGTCAAGACTTCCAAAGATTTATGGGATGCCTTGGACAAGAAGTACAAAATGGAGGATGCTGGCACAAAGAAATTTGTGGTAGCCCGTTTTTTGGAATTCAAAATGGTTGATTCTAAAACTGTTATGAATCAAGTCCAAGAAATGCAAATTATACATGACATCCTCGCGGAAGGCATGACACTTAGCGAGACATTCCAAGTGGCAGCGATGATTGAGAAGTTACCTCCTGTTTAGGTGGATTTTAAGAATTATCTTAAACACAAACGAAAGGAGATGACTATAGAGGATCTTATTGTTCGTCTTCGGATTGAAGAGGACAATAGAATTGCCCCAAAAGGCAGCCTTGCGCAAACTTCTGCTAGCGCAAATTTTGTTGAGCATGGGCAATCATCTAAAGGAAATAAGGGTAAGGGAAAAAAGGACAAAGAGAAAGCAAAGGCTAGCAAACTTGGACCGAAGAAAGGGGTTGTGAAAAAGAAACCTCAAGCGTTCCAAGGGACTTGTTACAATTGTGACGAGCCAGGGCATCGGGCTAACCAATGCAAGAAACCAAAGCATGAGCGCGCGCACATGGTGGATGAAGATGGAATGCCTTTGGTGGCAATGATTTCTGACAAAACTGCAATGATGGATGAGGTCAATACTGTAACCAACACTCCTAAAGGATGGTGGGTTGATATTGGCACGACCCGTCATGTGTATCCAGACAGGAACCTCTTTACCACCTTCAAGGAGCTTGCGGGAGATGAGAAGCTGTACATGGGAAATGCAGCCACCGCGGATATCAAGGGTGAAGGAACAGTGATTTTGAAGTGAACTTCGGGGAAGGAGCTCACTCTAAGCAACGTGTTATACGTTCCAGACTTGCACAAGAGCCTAGTCTCGGGATGGTTGCTTAATAAGTTTGGATTTCATTTAGTATTTGAGAGTGATCAATTTGTGCTTACTAAACGAGGAATGTATCTTGGTAACGGCTATGCCTAAAATGGTATGGTCAAATTGAATGTAATGGCTGTCAAAAAGAACATGAATAAAATTGCTACTACTTCTACTTATATTCTAGAGTTTTCTGATTCGAATAAATGGCATGGTAGATTAGGTCACGTAAAGTTTAATTCAATACGCCGTTTAAACAATTTAAAATGTATACCAACATTCCATATTGATTCACATTATAAATGTGAAACGTGTGTAGAAACCAAACTTACAAGATCATCATCGAAATCGGTTGAACGAATAACCAAACCCCTTGTTTTAATTCACACCGATATTTGTGATTAAAAAGCGGTACCCACAAGAGGTGGAAATAAGTACTTCATCACGTTTATTGTTGATAGTACTACTGTTGGTGCATATGTCTGTCGACTTCATCTTGTATCGAGTCTTGTGTCTAGATTGGATAGAATGGAGCTCGGTAGGTTAGTTAAGATGAAATTGGATGTGACTGACCATTCCGCACGAAACGACAAGAGCCATTTCGCACGAAATTCCATCCCTATAAATAGGTGAGCTGCCAGTTCATTTGTAACGATTCTGATTCCGGTGCCGAGGTGCTGCCGACGTGTCATTTGAACTATATTCGTGTCAAATCAATAAACAAGACAATTAAAGAGTGAATCAAGTTGTAATCAAATCTGTATCATTGAATTCCGCTTTTGATATGGATTAGAACTCTTCTGATAGACTCGTTTTGATCGAATCTCGATCCTACAAGTGGTATCAGAGCCCAGGAGGAGGAGTTCTTACCGAATTCAGCTTGAATTCTTCAATATCCTGACTTCTACACCTTCTTTTTCAAAATTAACAAGTTTTCACGGTTAAAATGGATTGAATCTCATATTACGTGCGAAACATAGTTTCAAACAATCCTTGAAAGAATTAGACCTAAAATCGACCTAAAACCTGTTCAATTTGACAAAAATCCGACCAAATAGGTGACATCAGCAGCATTTCGTACGAAATGAGTCATTTCGTGTGAAACAGACATTCCATTTCGTACGAATTGAACCTTGTGACCTCCCATTTCACACGAATAGACCCATTTCGCTCCACCTTGCCATTTCGCTTGAACTGGTCTCCATTTCGCACGAAATAGATTTCCATTTCGCTTGAAGTTGCCATTTTGTTTGAAAGGATCATTTCGCACCAAAGGCCATTTCGCACCAAAGTTCATTTCGCATCAAAAGTCATTTCGTTTTGCATTTCGTTTGAACTTTGTGAATTTGTGAAACAGGTTACTAAAACATGGAAGAGGAATTTTACAACGCGTTTGCAACCACTCCAGCTGCTCCAGTTACTGCTGCAGAAACAATTGAAATCGAAAATGAAACGGGAACGTCTCAAAAGCCTCCAAAGCTTATGTACATCGAGGATTTTAAAGGATGGCAAAATCGTTTTGAAAACTGGGTGCAAGCATATAAGTTTGATGCATGGTGTTCGTTAGATGTAGATTACGTTAAACCGAAAGATGAACGTGGGATTGAAAAAGCTTTAAGTGACTTTTCAGCGGTTGAGAAATTGAAATACACCAGTGAAAAAATGATGATTAGCATTCTTCAAAAAGCAGTAAAAGAAGATATCTATGTTTTGCTTCAACATGAAAATACTGCTAGATCAATTTGGTTAGCGTTGTGTAACAAGTTTAAGGGTAGCGCTGATATGATAAAGAACAAACAAGCTTTACTAAAGAAATCATTTGATATGTTTGTAGCTTTCGAAGGTGAATCAACAAAAACGACTATCGATAGATATTGTCATCTTGTTCTGGAAATGAGAAGATTGGAAATCAAGAAAGACGACGATGAATGGATTGATAAGCTAGCCGATGCATTACCACATAATAAATATGTAACATCCCGAAATTTGTAAATCAATTATTTGGAATATAATGTTTCTAAATAAACTAGTGAACTAACTAGGATTTAAAATAACCTAGTTAAGTAAAAGCCTTGTAGGGACTTACAATGGGTTAAAACACTAAAAATTAGAATCAAATGATAGTTGAGGGGCTGAAAGTGTCTAAATTAAAACTAATATTAATAAAACAAGAAAATTAAAACCCAAAAACACATTGTGGGCGTGTGTGAAGATCGAACCAGGCAGGGAGGGGCGACCAGGGTTCTTCAAACCCAAAACCTCCACAAATCTCAGAAATTGAAGGTTCAAATCAAGTTCTAAACAAAAATCGAGCATAGATTAGTGATCCCCATTGCAAGGAGATCATAAGGTATGTAAAATTTGAGAAGAAGTCTCTACTTGAAATTCTCATGAATTTAGAAAATTAGAAATCTGATGATGCATGTTTGTTTTATGGATAGAAAAGGAATGATATAGTGTCTAGGAGAAAACCGTAGATAACGATGTGTGAAATCATGGCTAATTTCTGAAAATCTCATGAACACATTGAAGGTGATTCATGGGTTTTGTGAGAATTTGATAAACACTAGGAACTTGGGAGTTGTTCTAGTGTAATTTGATAAATGTGAAGTTATTTCAGAATTATAGAGGCTAATATTTATGTTAGATAGTTTGATTGATGAAAATTCGGGTTATATGACAAGTTATGAGCTTGTTAATGAGTTATTTAAAATTCTGCCCTTAAGGTGTTTGTATAAATGCCTCAAAGAAGACTTAAACCTGAAATTTAAAGTTAAAACACATAATTTCGATGTTTCGGAAAATTGTGCGATATATGAATTAAAAAGAGTTCTAAATGTGATGTGATTGAACTCTATAGGAAAGGACACCGGAGCATCGAGTGGACAAGCCGGTGGCGACTTGCGTTTGAAGGGCGTGCACTAAAGGTATGTAACTTGATTCGTTACATTTGGTAAATTTTGATAATTAGCATATGTGTAGTTGAATTGTGGAATAAAAGTTGAGTTGAATTAAAGCGATAATGTTCGCTATATCGAATAATAGGCCAAGAATTGGTTAGATTTCGTTGGTAGTCATCATAATGGAGGATTCCTTAGATGAGCCAAACGGGTCGAATAACCAAATAATGCGTGATAATGCATCGTAATATGATTACTCGGTTTTCGTTATTGTTAATAAAAGACATATTAGAATATGAGAAAATTAGTGTGATGGTTTGTTAGAATGAGAAATCCGAGGATTCGGGTATGGGTGAAATGAATAAATGGAACAAACATAAAGTTGCAGAGTCCACCATAAGTTACGGTCTCCACCGTAACTTACGGTGGAGAACAAATGGTTACGGTGGATTCTTCCTGTTTTATGGTGGAACCAGTGTTTCCCAGAAGCTACCGTAACTTACGGTAGAGCCCCGCCATAAATGTTGAATCTTGCATATACTAGCTAATCGAGTCCGTTTTTGAACGTAGTTTCGATTAAGCAATATTTCTAAGAACACTAACACTAATTTTTGTAATAATCTCCAGTTTTTAGGTTTTACAAATATGTGGACGATGATCAAGCATGTTTTGAAGAACCGAACACAAACTTTTGAAGCTTCCGCTTAAATTAACTTTGTTTAGACAATGTTTATGATGTATACGATCTACTAATTATGTTTTAAATGTTTAAATTAGTTAGTAGTTAACTAGTATGTGATCCTTTTAAAACTTCAATTTTGTACTTACTTTGAAGTAAGGTGCCGTTTTATATATAATCTCGCATATTTACATTAAATTTTATAAAATTTAAGACGGGTGTTACAAAATGGGGAACATATTTGTTGATCTTGAAACATATGAGAAAATCTGAAAGTATGAATTTGAGTAAGTTCATTCAGAAGATTGAAGAACATGAATTGGATGTTCAGAAAACTGCTATCATGAATAATCCAAATGCTCAACAAGATGTTAGTCTATACTATAGAGGAAACAAATTTGAGACTACTCCAAGTCCGAAGATTAAGACTGCTTTCAGTGCTGATGGTTCATCTGGAACAAATGTTAGTACTACAACTCAGTGCGGTGGATATTCGTCATCGTATTCAAGTTTTGATCCAAATTTCACAACACCAAGTCCTCAACGACAGAATTCAACAAATCTGCAAAGCAATGTTACATTGAACATTCAAAATGGTCAAAATCTTTCTCCAGAAGTGGCTAAGCAACACATGGCATAACTTGTTACTATGTTAGAGTCTTGTGAAAGCTTAGTTGCTGGAAGAATCGGAAATCCAATGCTTACTAAAGAGGATTATGACCAGATTGATGCTGAAGAACTTGAGTTGATGGACATCAAGTGGTGTTTAGCAAGTGCTGTAAGAAGAGCAGAAAAATTTACACAAATCACCGGTAGAGATGATCTTCGTGATGTTGCTACATCTCCATTAGGGTTTGACAAATCAAAGGTTACTTGTTTTTGTTGCAAAGAAAAGGGACATTTTAAACGAGAATGTAAAAATAAAGAAGCAACCAGAAGACAAGATCCATTTGGAAATAACGATTATCATCGAAAATCAATTTATAATCAGCTTGCTCAACAACCGTCATTATCCCGGGCCATTGAAGATGGAAAGAAGAAAGCTTATCTTGTAAATCAAGATGATGAAAAATTGGCAGAGGGATTTAGCTGGGATAAATACATTCCAGATAAAGAATACTTAGAAAAATCAGCTTTTGTTGCTCAAATCTTGGAAGAAGAGTTAGTCAAATCTAAGCCGAAAAGAACACCGATTTTTAAGGAATTAGGATGTTATGCAGACACTGATGATGAAGAAGAGTATATCAATAAAGCTAGAAAAGGTTTGGATACTTATAGTTTTAATTTGTTTTTTGCAGATAAAATCGAGATGTTGAATGAGAAGAAGGCTACTAGAATGAAAAGAGAGTTGGAATCAAGAAGAATTGCTGAAGAAAAGGCAAAATTGGAAGCTGAAAAAGCAAAAGCTGAAGAAAATTCGACAGAAAAGGTCGAGGATGAAAAGTGTGAGGTAAAAGTAGAATTTGATGAAGAACCAATGATTGAGAAGGTGGTGGAGAAGATCGTCGAAGTTGAGAAAATAGTCAAAGTTGAAAAAATCATTGAAGTTGAGAAGATTGTTGAGATCACGAAACCTTGTCTGAAGTGTTTCGAACCATGCAAAGATTGTGAGGAGAAAGACAAGAAGTATCGTGAATAAAAGAGTTAAAAGAAAAATTGTTGTTTGATGTGAAGTATGTGAAAGAATCATATGATGTACTAAACAGAACGGTTGATAATTTGAACAAGACAAACCTAGAAATAGGAGCTGCTCAAACAATGATGAGTTCAACATTGATGACAAAGCAGAGGGTCATCAATGAGTATATTGAAGATTGTGCAAAGCTGAAGCAGGATTTGGAACTCGAAAAGATTGAAAATGAGAGAATCAAACGATTGCTGATGAGTTATAAAGCTTGTGATTATTTGATTGATAGAGTTTATCCTATTGTTGCAGGTCTTGAGGCTTTTCAAGATAAAACGACGGAAGAGGATACTGGTAAGAAACAAAGTGTCAAGTATGACAAGTGTCTGCCTCCGATCTGGGAAAGTTATTCTCCTAGAAAGCCAAATGAGGAACGTTTAAATAAGGCACTCAACATAAAGTTAAAGTCTGAAACCATTGATGAGTTACCAGACAACATTGACGTTACATTCACAGCGTCTGACACTGATCATGAGTCTGAGTTATTAAAGAAAGTTGTTGATCAGGTGTTGGATATGGATGAAGAGTCAAAGTCGGAGTCTAAATCTGAAAGTTCAAGTTCATCAGACAAGAGTCCGAGTTCACCGGTCAAACGGGTTTACAATAAAGATTTTCTGATGTCGAAAAATAATTTGAAAGACGAAACATTTAAAGTAGCATATACTTTGAATGATTCTGACAAATTATTTTCTGATGATGAATTTCCAATAAGAAGTGACAAAACTGAAATGATCAAACAGGTTTTCAAATTAACGGAAATTAATATTTCTGAAATAAAAGATTTAAATCTTGCTGAAAAACCTAAAAAATACACTTCAAGAGTTCAACAGAGATTGAACAAGAAGAAAGGTTACAGTTCTGGTTTTCAAAAGAAACCAAACCATAACAGTAATTTCAAAAAGAAGGGGTTAGGTTTCATTCCCCCAGAAAATCATAAAAATGAGAAAACTTATAAATCAAAAACTAAATTTGTTTCAGGTACAAGCTCAGTAGAAGAAGAAAAGAAACAATTATGGAGACAGACAAACAAAGAGTTTCTTGCTAAGAAGAAAAAGATTGTGGTGAAAGAAACTGAGAAAAGAGTTGAGAGAAGAATATGTTTCAAATGCCAAGAAGTTGGACACATTGCATGAAACTGTCCAAAGCCCAATAACACAAAACAGGGAGTTTCCTCTAACTCAAAGATGAAAGAAAAATGGGTTAACAAAACAAAACAACCAACAGAAAAGGTCAAAATGTTCAAAGATTCGACTTTCGAAATTGGTGAAAGTTCGAAACGTTTTTACAAAAGAAAAGTCAATTTGAACAAACAAAAATGGGTTGTTAAATTTGAAACTAGTTCTGACAATGAATCTGACTCGTCAAAGTCAGAGGAGTCATTTGTTGTGAAAAGTGATGAGAATTCCGTTCCAGAAATGAACGAAGAAAACTTTCCATCATTGACAAGAGAAAACCTGATATCCAAAGTTGGAAAGATTGAGATTTCAGATCAATTCTTCTCTGATAAAGAAGAATTTGATGCTGAAAAGGCTTTTAATGGAAAAGTCAAACATATCTTTGGGAAGATGGTTGATGGGAAGGTAAAGGATGTGAAAGATTTTTACAAATAAAAAAGATGGTGGGATAGAGTTGAATCAAAATCACCCAAGGCTGGACAGGCTTGGGTGACAGCATTTTCTACTTAAAACCCTGACTTGCCGGAGCTCCCAAGTTGGTAATCGTGGAGCATGTATCGGCATCATTCTTAAAAATTGTTTTGTGAAAAATTCTAAAAAAGTGAAATTTATCAAGTGTGACTTGCCGGAACACCCAGGTTGGTAAGTGTGGAGTAGGAATCGGCATCTTTCTACAAGTGGTATTTCAACCTACAAGTGGTAGTTGTTCTTAAAAATGTCATATTTTGATTTATAAGTGGTATTGGTTGATAAGCGAACCCTACAAGTGGTTGGAAAAAGGGTTTTCACTTACAAGTGGTTAATCAAGGTCATTAAGTTGAACTTGATTTAACTTTCATTCAAGTGGTTAAGAAAACAAAGTGATGAGTTTATCCCCGATCTTACAAGTGGTAAAATCGACAAAACTTATTTTCTGGAAAAACCATTTGATTAAAACAAACTTTAGTGTTTTGAAATCATAATGGGAAAATAGTTTGTTGTCAGGGGGAGTTCTGATTGCTTATTCCAATTGGATGGCGAATTGAAGCAATTCGAATCAGTTATCACTTTATTTGTACAGTTTGTTTTCAAATTTTCCCAGAAAATCAAAATTTGAAATATAATTTTGATTTTAGGGGGAGTAAAAATTTTATCGAAAAACTTGAAAAATCCAAAAACATGATAAAATCTCTAAATCCAAAAACATTGAAAATTCAAAAACGAGTTTTGTTGTGAAAAAGAGGAAATGATAGCACATCAGTGGACATTCACGACATGCTAAAGAATTGGAAAGAATAATGTGATAAACGGTCTCAATGATGATATGCCAGTAGGTTTTTACACGCTTAGTAGATTGTGATCGAGATATAAACCTAAACATCAAATTTGCTTATTTCGTGGGGAACATCTCTCGGATATATAGGTAACCCCTGAAATCTTGTTTGAAGGGCTTTCTATTTCTGACATACTTGGTCTTTGTGCGTGGTGATATCTGGGGTATTATACATGGACTTCTGATTTTGCGGGAGCAATAGCCTAGTCCTCGTATAATACTTTATACAGCTTTAATCATAAAGCCCACCCTCAGCATAAAAATGATGAAACATTGAAAAATGCTAATCATGTGCTGTTGAAGAAAAGATTCTCTAAAGGGAACACACCGAAATTCGAACCATCATCTCTCTGATTTTGCGGAAGCAATAGCCTGAGCTCTTATGGTCTCGCAATTAACCCCTTTATAGATATCACTAGTGTACATTCACCTGTAAGACTAAATATAGGAGTCTGGATACGTGAGTATATTATGAGGTGGGACACGCGAATAAGTTTAAGTATCTAAAACATTAATCTCGTATCTCGAAACAGTTGAACTTTGTGTGAAAATTTAAGTGGATCAGTATACTGACAATCTACGTGAATCATTTAAAACTTAAAATGTTTAAAGCTTAACGATGTTAGTGATTTGTCTCATAAACTGATATGATCCTCTTACACAAACTCACAAAAATATTGCTTGTACATATTTCTTTACTGCTTTTCTTTAAAAAAAAATTCAAAAAAAAAAAAAGTTTAAGTGTGTTTTAGCATAAAATTTTGAAAAATACAAAAAGATTTTTTATAACTGATGTTGAAGAGCTGTTTTTCAAAATTCTAAGTGCTAAACATGACGAACAATAGGTTTGGGAGAGTTTGTTTGAGATGAGAAAAGATTTCGAAATGAAAATGCCAAATTTGAATGTTGTTCCTACAAGTGATCATCAGAGATTATAAAATGTTAAATCATTTTGATCAATATCTGCAAGTGGATTATAAATTTGTCAAATTGTTAAATTTGTGAAATTTATTTCTAGGTAGAGTTTTGTGCAGATCCCCGTGTCTAAGCCTGAGCAGAGTATGAGCAAGGTCACGATCTTGGAACAAGAACTATTTCAGACTGCGATCCTAGCTTATCGAAAGGGGGAGTCTGAAGACATCAAGAGGGAGTCTGAGGATGTTTGAATCTTGCTGATCTTGCAAACTGCTGATGGTGAAGAACTTAAGGAATCAAGAGATCTGATCAAGAGAAGATAGAGTCAGGATGAGATTCTGGAAGAGTTAAAGATTGAAGATGCTTATAACTGTCAGATACTTTGGAAGAGAGCTCGACTGATCAAGACTGAAGACATGTCATTGAGAAGACTCGGCACTGAAGACTTCGTCAACATCCAAGGGGGAGTCTGTTGGTGCATATGTCTGTCGACTTCGTCTTGTATCGAGTCTTGTGTCTAGATTGGAGCTCGGTAGGTTAGTTTAGATGAAATTGGATGTGGCTGACCATTCCGCACGAAATGACAAGAGCCATTTCGCACGAAATGGACTGTGTCCATTTCGCACGAAATGAACCTTGGTCATTTCGTACGAAATGCCATCCCTATAAATAGGTGAGCTGCCAGTTCATTTGTAACGATTTTGATTCCGGTGCCGAGGTGCTGCCGACGTGTCATTTGAACTATATTCGTGTCAAATCAATAAACAAGACAATTAAAGAGTGAATCAAGCTGTAATCAAATCTGTATCATTGAATTCCGCCTTTGATGTGGATTAGAACTCTTCTGATAGACTCGTTTAGATCGAATCTCGATCCTACAACTACATATTGCTATGTATATTTACTAAAAAGTAAAGATGAAGCAATAAGGAAATTTATGTTGTATAAAAATGAAGTTGAGAATCAACTTTAAAAGAAGATAAAAGCTTTGTGAAGCGACCGAGGAGGTGAATATGTTGCAACTTTTGCCGATTTATCTGCAAAAAGTGGCATTGTACATGAGTGTACACCTCCTTATTCTCCACAATCAAATGGCGTGGCGGAACAAAAGAACCGTACATTGACAGAAATGATGAACGCCATGTTGATAAGTTCTGGGGTGAGCCAGGAAATGTGGGGGGAGCCATTCTCTCGGCTAATTATCTTTTGAACAAGATACCACTCAAAAAGAGGGACGAAACTCCATATGAGTTATGGAAAAGAAAGAAGCCTTCATACAAATACTTGAAAGTGTGGGGGTACCTAGCAAAGGTGATTGTACCACCTCCTAAGGCTCTTAGGATAGGACCCAAAACTGTTGATTGCATATTCATTGGGTATGCGCATCAAAGTAGTGCACATCGCTTTCTTGTACATGATTCCAAGAATCCAGATGTACACGTAAACACTATCATGGAGGTGAATCCTAACGTTGTGTCATACTTTGAAAATGTGTTTCCATTGAGAGGACAAACACATGCAACGTCATCAACACCTAATTTTGAAGTAGGCGAAAGCTCATCTACACCAGTTGATGACGTAGTTCATGATAAGACACGTGAATGACCTGAGGTTGAAGAAAGTGATCGTAGGCGAAGCAAAAGGAAAAGGGATGAAAAATCCTTCGGTCCAGACTTCGTTAGCTATATGGTTGAGGGCGAGCCCAATACATATCGTGAAGCGGTTTCCTCTTCAGAAGGACCTCAATGGAAAGAAGCAATAAAGAACGAAATTGATTCTATATTGCAAAATCATACTTGGGAGTTAGTAGATCTTCCACCTGGTTGCAAACCACTTGGATATCGTTGGATATTCAAAAGGAAGATGAAAACTGATGGAAGTATTGATAAATACAAGGCTAGGTTGGTGATTAAAGGATTTAGACAAAAGGAAGGTCTAGATTACTTTGATACCTACTCGCCTGTGACGCGCATAACCTCGATTAGATTGGTTCTTGCTATAACGGCTTTAAGAAATTTGGAAGTTCACCAAATGGACGTTAAAACCGAATTTCTAAATGGCGATTTAGAAGAAGAGATTTACATGGAGCAACCTGAAGGTTTCTCCGCCCCAGGTCAAGAGGGTAAAGTGTGTAAACTCGTCAAGTCTTTGTATGGCTTTAAGCAAGCACCAAAACAATGGCACCAAAAGTTTGATCATGTCATGATTGACAATGGTTTCAAAATAAATGAGTGCGACAAATGTGTTTATTTCAAAGACACAAATGAAGGTTATGTAATCTTATGCCTTTATGTAGATGATATGCTTATCATTGGGAGTAATGATAAAATTATCAAAGCTACTAAAAGCATGTTGAACGCGAGATTTGACATGAAATACATGGGTTTAGCGGATGTGATTCTTGGAGTAAAGATCATAAGAACCCAAGATGGTCTTGTGTTAAGTCAATCTCACTATGTGGATAAAATTCTTGAAAAATTCAATTCGGGAGATACGAGTGTGGATAAAACTCAAGAATTATTGGCAGTCTAATGTATCTACTGACATGTACTAGACCCCACTTGGCTTACGCAGTGAGTAGGTTAAGTAGATATACTAGCAATCCAAGTCTTGAACATTGGAAAAGTATAACAAGGGTGCTTAGAAACATAAGATACACAAGAGATTATGGACTACATTATACCCAACAACCAGTAGTGATCGAAGGATACACTGATACAAACTGGATATCGGATAATAAAGATTCCAAATCAACAAGTGGTTACGTGTTTACACTTGGAGGAGCTGCTATTGCTTGGAAGTCTTCTAAGCAAACGGTCATAGGAAGATCCACAATGGAATCCGAATTTATCGCATTGGATAAGTCAGGAGAGGAGGTGGAATGGCTACGTCAATTCGTGGAATATATTCCAAGATGACCAAAGCCTTTGCCAGCCATATGTATACATTGTGATAGCCAATCAGCGATTGGTAGAGCTCAAAGCTCGATGTACAATGGCAGATCAAGGCACATTCGACGTAGACATAACACGGTACGATAACTACTCTCAACGGGTGTTATCACAATTGATTATGTGAGATCAAACGATAACATTGCGGACCCGTTTACAAAAGGCTTAAGCAGAGAGTTAGTTGAAATGTCATCAAGAGGAATGGGACTAAAGCCCGTGATAAATGGGAATATGAGGGAAACCTAACTTAGTTGACTGGAGATCCCAAGATCTAAGTTCAATAGGACAACTTAATCATATTACCAAAACGGAGTCACTGTGGGGGAGTACCCCAAACCAAATAAAAGGGAGTTATACACTTCCTAGTCCATTCCTATCAGTGACATTGAAGTGAGGCTAAGCATATTAAGGTTAACGATTTCGGGAAATCAAATAACCATGATGCTTTTAATGATTCATGGGAATCACTTATGTGAGAGAGAAGTAGGGTCGCTTCGAATGGCTTTGTGGGATGCGCAATCCTAGAGCTCTCGCAGAACTAGGCTAGTGTTCCAGGACCATAATAGGACACGACAATGAGGGGTTGGCCAGACCAGGGAGAGTATTGTGTGAAGTGTATTGTCGCCTACACAAATAAGGGTACATCGCGTCTACAAACCGCTAGTAAGCTAAGTATGCTTCACAAAAAAGGTTCAAAGGTAACAACCTACCTATCTTGCAATACTCAACTGTTGAAGTATAACGTTGAAACGTGTAAGGAAAGATCGATTTCCATTTATGTGGGGGATTGTTGGAAATTTGGTGAAAATAGCATTTTTCACAAATATAGGAAAATGATTTTTTCCTATTTTGGACTAGAAATAAATATAAGAAAATGAGCGGGTTTTATATATTTATTTGTGGGTTTGTGTTCTATGTTGGAAGAGCTTCGCAACGAACTAAACCACGTCCAAAACGGAGCTAAGATGAATGAGATATTGATGCTCAAAGTTTGGTGTTTGAAACATTGAATGCTGAAACAAAAGGGAAAGTGGCACCTTGTCCCACAGAGAAGGAGAGATGAAACTTAAATGGGTATTTAAATGGGAAGTCTCCATCCTTAATGTTTCATGGAAGCACACACTAAGTGTACTCGCGAAGGGTGCGGATCACCCTAACTCGCACACGCGCGCGCGCGCATGGCGTGGGCGATGAGACGCAATGTGGCGCTTTGATGGCGCACTTTGCACTTCGCACGCTCGCTTTGACGTGCGCGGCGCACCAGAGTGAGCCAATACGGCGCGACTGTGTGGCGTGCTCGTATAGGCTCACAGGTGACGTGGCGCACGCGCGCAGGCGCGCATGGACCTGAGCCAAAATGGCGCAAGCGCGCATGGGAGTGAGCCAAAATGGCGCACGCGCGCATGAGCGTGCAGACCTGCATGCGCAATGGCGCGCTCGCACCAGTGTGTTGCGCGCGCGCAGAAACTTCCAGCATTTAATGACAAAGCAGTTTCAGTTCAGCATTCGAAACTGATGAGTCGACGGTTTTGACTGAGATTTAAATGACGTATTATATTGCATTGAAGACGTTTAATGCAATTTGAACATCTCCTTTAATTCCTTTTGACTGTTTCGAATCAGAGACTGTATAAATACAACCTCATAGTCACTGCAGAACACACCAGCAACAACACAACAGCTTACAACTCTCTTCCCACTGTTCATCATGTTCTTACTTGCTTCAAGGTAGCCTTCGGGTTTTGGAGGCCAGCTCTGGCAGTACTACTGCTCCGGCTGTTGTACCCTGGGAAACAAAACGAGTACTCCTGAGAGACTCGGAATTTGTTTTAAGAGAAGCATGTTGAACACATGACTCAACCATCTTGTATTTCTGTTTCTTCTTCATTTCTTGTATTTGTTTATTTCAGTTGTAAAAATATTTTATTTCTTCAGCTTTCTTTATTTCTGTATTGTCATCACATAATAAAATTTGTTTTATTTTATTTATTTACGCGAACGGTTCCTACATTTTAGACAATTTGGTTAATATTATATATTTATTTAGTTAAAGTTAGGTGCGTTAAATCGGAAGGAATAATTAAAGGAAAACTTCAAAAATAGTACGGAAAACAATCCATTTTATCGAGTTTTTCCGCTCTGTTTGCGCTGGAAAAAAATAAAGGTTGTACTGTAGCAGAGCGGGTCGTTGGGGATGGTCTGGGTCTGGCTTCTGTTTGGGATTGGTCTAGACAAGTCTTTGATGAAGCTGAATTAGTGGAGCTGCAGAATTTGTATTCTCTTCTGAGCACAGTGGTAATATCTACAGGGACAGACCAGTGCAACTGGAGACTTCATCCATCAGGAATGTTCTCGGTTGCTAGCGTAAAGCAAATTACAAGTGCCTTTAATAGATCCCAGCCTCAAAATCCGTTTATTTGGAACAACTGGTGTGCCTAAAAAAGTGGGTATCGTTGTTTGGCGCGCAATGAAAGAAAGGCTGCCTACCAGGGCTTCGTTGAGGGCTAGGAACATCAACGTTTAGTCGGATAGGTGTGTCTTTTGTGGGGATTATGCTGAAACATGTGATCATATTCGTTTCATGCCAATACGCCCAAACTATTTGGCATATCATTGTGCAATGGTGTAATCTTGAGCTGATTTGGGCTTTTGGGATACAGGACTTGCTTCGTATACATGATGCTGCAGCAGGCTCCAGGAGAAAAAAGAAGGCGTTGTACGCCATTGTCCAAATCGTTATATGGTGCATTTGGCGACAATGCAACGAGGCGGTATTTAGTCGCAAAAGTCCAGAAATTACAAAGGCTGTACAAGAGGTGAAATCCTTGGGGTTTTTGTGGATAAAGAACCGCTCCAAAGAGTTGGCACTAAACTGGGATGACTGGGGGAGATTCAATATTTTCATTTAGTTCTGTTTTGTTTTGTTTGGTGCATGTATGTACTGGTTGGTGGTCATCCTGTTTGTATTTATGGTGTAAGCTCCTTGCTTGATGAATAAAGTTTTTAAGTTGGCAGTTAAAAAAAACAGTAACAAACAAAGCTCAGTTTTATTCATAGTATATTAATGTGTATTCATTTTTTTAATCGTGTGCTAGCTAGTAAGTGGTTGGTGGATGTGTGGGTTGGAATATTTATGCTAGTGAAAACATAATGGCATTAAAGAAATAAAAAAAAAATATTTTTATGTATTTAAAAAATAGGTAGAAAAAACAAGTTAACTAGTAATCTATACGCTATTCTCTATCTAGACGACAATCAGATTCTATATATTGGTATTCATGTCTAGGTCTAGGTAGAAACATATGTAAAAAGCTAGCTTCTCTTACAATTTCAGGTATTTTCAGTGTGATCATGATGTACAATGTCTTTTTATTTTAGTTACAAATTACAAATGCCATCATTTTACGTGCAGGGTATAGTAAGCAATCCAAAATACGAGTACAACAACAGGTGTGGTTTCAGCAAGGGAGCTTGTAAGCCCGCACCCGGCACCGGCTATGTCTAACAACCAACAGCAACCGCCAAACCCCCCACTACCACTACCACCACCACTCCGTTCTGCCCCAAGTTTCGCACGGCCAGCACTACCACACAATCTTCCTTGCGGCGATCTACTTGCTGGTAAGTTTTATTATTGTAAGAAAAATCTTTCTCAAAATTTGAAACATTGCACATTTTAGCGATTTATCTAAAGTTTATCTATCCAATGGGAATAGCCCAATGGTGTTGATGAGTTAGATAAGGTGTAGAATAAATGGAGGTCATGGGTTCAATTCTCATGATATGCAATGCAAGGTTAGTCATTCAAAAAAAATCTAAAGTTTATCTAAAGGAACACGTTCTAACAGTTCAGCAGCTCTTGATCTTTTCTAATTTTGGGATGCTACTCCACTAACATAAATAAGTAAAATTTCCCTTAAAATAATAACACCAGTTAAATTCATTTTTAGCACTTGTAATTTATTCAAAATTACTACTTTAGTCCAATTTTTGTTCTGTGTTTTGAAGACATTCTTGTTGCTAAAACATGTCATTATAGTTCATATGATTAATTAATATCATCCATTAATTATATTAAGCTTTATGTGATTTTACAAAGTATCCATCTTAAACAAAAAAACAAAAATAAAAATATATAAATAGAATAAAATAAATACAAAATTTGCTTCTCCCTCTTTTTTTTTAACGGCCGACAAAAAACTTTTATTAATTGTAGCAAGATGTTACCACCATACATACAAACACTCATCACCAATACATCACAAAATTAAATATCACTAACCAAGAAAATTAAATCGACCCCAATCCTCCCATGTTAGCGACACCATCTTAGACCTATTCTTTACCCAAAGATACGCCATCGATTTTATCTCGTCTAGGATCTTTGTAGTGTTTGGAATCGCTTGTCTGAATACGTCTCGTTCCTCATTTTCCAAATGCTCCAAACGGTCACCAAGATGACGGCATGTACAACTTTCCTCTTCTTCCTCGATCCCGAACTAACCTCATTCAAGCTAAGTCGTTAATACCAAATGCAATTATCGGCGGTATCTTGCACCAATCCGCAATGTTCTGCCATAACATTTGTGCAAATTGACATGCTACAAAAATATGCTCACTGGTCTCTTCATAATCCCCGCATAGCACACAATTTTGGTTTTGTACCGGTACATTCCGAACAAATAAAGCACACTTGGCCGGTAGCCTTTCCATTTCTGCCCTCCAAGCTACGGTAGCAACCTTCTTCGGGACCCAATTGTTCCACTCAAAAACTCTGACGGGGCTGACTCGATTAAACGTACTCAGAGTTTTCTTTATTCCAGCAACATTAAAACTACCATTAACATCATGCTTCCAGATCCATTTGTCCGTATCCGTGTTCACAGCCAACCCACTAACCAAATCCATCAACTGTCGCAGCTGAGTCCTTTCGTTGTCACCGAGATTGGATCGAGCCCAGGCCCAGGAGTACTCCGGCCCAGATTCGCCGATGCCCAAACGATCTTCCACCATACATTCTTTTATCCTTTCTTCCTTAAACAAATCTGGGAATTTAATATAGAAAGGTAACGGGTCAACCCAACTATCCAACCAGAAATGTATGTTCTTGCCATTAGCCCATACCGCTGATGTAGCATTCCTTAAGTCAATGTCGGCATGTAATAAAATATGCCCAATACTGATGATGTTTTTCCACGGCCCTGCTATAGACATTCTTACCGGAATATCATTCCATGCTCTTGTATTATGATGGATTGCCCAAATTACCCTTCGCCACAAGCCTTTTTTTTTCTGTTTTAAACCTCCACCACCATTTTGCCAACATAGCTAAATTCGCGTCCCTAATAGAACCAAACCCCAACCCCCCATATTCAACAGGAGCAATTGTTTTTTCCCATGCTACCTAATTCATTTTGGCTTTTTCTTCCGATCCTCCCCAAAAGAAAATCCTTCTAATCTTATCCAAAGAGTCCAATACTTTAATCGGTGCTTTAAATAGTGATAGGTAATAAGTTCGTAAAGAATTTAACACCGACTTGATCAAAGTTATTCTCCCACCATATGAAAGTGTTTTAGCTTTCCATATTGAAAGCCTACTTTTAAAAACTTCTAACACCGATTTCCAATCCGAGACAAGTTCATATTGGCACCTACTAGTAAACTAAGGTGCGTAAAAGGGAATGTACCTTGTTTACACCTCAAAAGAGACGCCATTTCTTGAACTTCATGCTCTCTCACCCCAATTCCATAAATACTACACTTCACGAGATTTACTTTAAGACCTGAAGCTAGATAAAAACACCTCAGCAACCGTCTCAGGTTATTGATGTTCGCCGCAGACCATTCCCCAATAAACATCACATCATCCGCATAAATCAAGTGGGACAAGGACGGGCCTTCAGCAGTGATATTAATACCTTTAAACAAACCAATTGATACAGCTTTTTTCATAATACTAGTCAGGGCTTCCATCACTATTACAAACAAAAAAGGTGACAACGGATCGCCTTGTCGGAGCCCACGAGAACAGTTGAACTCTCTAGTTGGTGAGCCATTTACTAGAACAGAAGCTCTAGCAGAATAAAGTGTAGCCATAATCCAAGATCTCCATTTATTAGGGAAATTCATATGTGCCATAATCGAATTAAGGAAAGCCCAATTGACAGAATCGTACGCCTTATTGATATCTACTTTAAAGTACATTCCTCTCCGCTTCTGTTTTTTTAGCCAACTCAAAACTCCATTAAGCACTAGTGGGCCATCTATGATATTCCTACCAGCCAAGAATGCCGATTGTTGTTCAGATATCAGGTTCCCCAACACCCCTTTTAGACGATTAATAAGCACTTTTGATATTACTTTATTTATTACACCAATCAAACTGATAGGCCTGAAGTCTGCTGGGCTGACCGGATCTTTAACTTTCGGAATTAATGCTATAAAGGACGAAGTACAACACTTACTGAGCCACCCTCCTCATAAAATTTATTGAACAATCTGACGATATCATCCCGGAGACCTGACCAACATTTTTTAATGAACTTGAAATTGAATCCATCTGGACCTGGAGCACGATCACCTTCACACTCCCACACGGCAGCCTTAATTTCCCCCACTGAGAACGGGTTTTCTAACATAGTTGCCTCAGATTCCGAGATAGTAGCTAGATTGGGACAAATCATCTTCGGTCTATTTGGCATTGGTTCCGTAAACTGGTGGAGAAAAAACTCGTACAAAGATTCTTTAATAGATAAATGATTTGTAACCTAAACACCATCTATCATCAGCCCGTTTAACCTGTTCGTACTAATATTAGAGTTGATGACATGGTGAAAAAAGGCAGAGTTTTCATCACCTTCGATAGCCCATCTAGATCTGGATTTTTGACGTAAATTCAACTGCTTAATCCTGTCAAACTCTGCCACAGAATTCCTGCACTCTGCTCTTTCGGCCAATTCTTCTTCCATTAGCATTCTTTCTTCCGCCAAAATTTCAATGCATGCCAACCTCCTCTTTTTCCCACCATAAATCCCCTCCCTACTTTCCTTTTCTACTTTCAGCCATGCTTTAATGTTATTTGCTTCTCCCTCTCTCTCCTTCTTGTCTCTCTCCATTTAAAATTTATAATCCATACTCTCTAATATACCATTCTCAATAATTATCATTGTAAATTCATCTCTCTCCTTATCCCTTCTCGTCTCTCTCCATTTAACATTTATAATTCATACTCTCTAATATACCGTTCCCAATAATTATCATTGTGAATCTATTAAGTCTTTGTTGGGACATTATGGATCATAAATAGGACGTCAACAAAACGCATTTAAAATTTTAAGTTTTTAATTGGATTACATGGGCATATGCCTACTTGGGGTTGAACTAAAAATGGGTTTGAACAGGCAAAACTAAATAGGTTATTGGTGTTGGGTTTTTTTAAGCTTAATGTGCTTAAAAGTCATATTGGTCTTTAATTTTTATTGGCTTTTATTTTAAAAAATACATATAAAAATTGTGTGCCCCAGAGAAAGTGGCCCATGGGCCGGCCCTAGAAGAAGGAGAGAGATAGATCAAATGAGAGTGGGCATGAGTACCACTGTTTCAAGGTGGTCTTGATCTTTAGTTTCCAGTGATGGTGGTTTGAAAGGGCAGGTGGCGTGCGATGGTGGTTCCTTGTACTCATATATGAGCAAAAATACACGAAGTTGTTGGACCAGAGAGAGAGAACCGGCGTTGGTGCGGTGACAAAAACGGCGGATAGAAAAATGGTCAGCCAAATATGGTGATGAAGAACATAACTTTTTATTATATAGATAAGAGATCATATATAAGAGAGAATTTTTGTACGAAATGTAGGAGAGAATCATGACCAAACATTTGTTTTTCTCAATTTAAAGAGAGAAGGGTATAAGGGTCTGTTCTCCCTTTTAACTTGTTTCGTCCTTAATTTTCAATTGGCTATAACTTTTTTCATACGTTAATATATTTTAAAAAAAAATTACACGGTATTAACGAGCATTTCATTCTCTTTAATTCGAGCAGCCTATTGCTATAGTGTTCTTAAAAATAATTTACAGAACTTTGAATACCCATTACGTGATTACATGATTTGAATACCTAGTACCCATTACGTAATCTCAACCATTAATATTTTTGGGACCACTTAATCTCAACCATTAATCTTGCAAATCAATGGTCAAACTTCTCTACTACACTTCTTTCCTCTCTTGTAGAATAACCTTTCTCATATCATAATATATATATATATATATATATATATATATATATATATATATATATTTGCGAGTATATATTATATTTTCCCCTATATAATTTTGCAAATTTCTTTTGTGAGTATAGTTTACTATTCAATTTTTTACATGTTTCTTAGCATATGGTACAAGTCTTGCAACTAAAGTCCATCATTCTTTTACTTCATTGTTTATTCTCTTAGTCTTTGATATCTCTTTTTCTTTTAATTTAGTATTTGTATCTTTGAGTCTACAACAAAAATGAAAACATTTTGTTAAATTATTTAGTATATTGTTGGTGATGAAATGAACTATGATCCATTCTTGAGGATAATATAAAAGATAAATATAAGCAATGTATCAAGGTATAACAAATATACTTGACATCAATTATTCAGTTTAATCTTTATTAACGCAGCTCTAATGGCAAGTTGGTATTTCGTGGTTACATTAAAACATGGAAATGGGTTCAACACAGATAGAAACCAGTGTTCGGAGATGGAATACATGGATGTGTTGATTTTTTAGTAAACACTGTAACGTAGCGTGCGTGGTTTAATGTATTTACGTCTATTTTCGTTCGACTCAACGGTCCCGTCTCAACGCGCGGGTCCGTGATACTAGTTACTATTAAAAAGGTTGTAGCCTATATATACACATATGTTTACTCTTAGCAAATTTAACACAAAAATGCAACGGTGTTTCAAAGGCAAAAAAAAAAAAAAGAAAACTATTAGAATAAAGTGAGAATTTTAGCCAAACTAGATAGACGGAACTCCATACTAATCGTTCGGCTTCTTGGCGCCGGAGGCGGTTCGCTTCTTGGCTAGAGTTCAGCGTGTGGTCCTCAGCAACTTTTGACCCCTCAGGGGCGAGGCTTTGTTTTTAGTAGATTAGGGTTTTCTATTCAGAAGGGGATGTCGGCGTAGTTTGTTGGTCGTCTACCTGCTATAGTTATGTAATTTGCCTTGGTGATTGGAATGAAAAATTATTTACACATTCTTATGCTACATTTGTAGAACAATATATGGATTCGGTTCCATAGTAAACATGTTATAGTATCGGTACTAATAATTTGTCTTTCTCAGTTGCTTTAAAAAAAGTTCACCCCTAGAAAAGTTGGCCGTTTCGTGCACCAATATTCATTGGATATACGTAGGAACAAATCGTGTCCACCAATATTCGTTGGGAAAGGATGTTATCTGAAGTTCTTACACATTTCCAACCACTTATATTCTTTTTCAGTTTTCTAGCATTTCCGAAATAGCCTTTCCTACACATTTCTCATGCAACTTTCCTTCTCATTTCGGATAATTTTTTTTTATTTTATTTTTATTTTTCGTTGTATTTGGATACATAATATCCTACGTATTTCGGACATCTTTTTCCTACGCATAGCTAATTTACATAACCTTGCAATTATTTTCTAGAAAGAGAAGACTACATCAATATATGTGTTCCTCTATATAATGCGTCAATTAATGGAGATTGGGATGCTGCAAGTTTCATCCTACGTGATAGGCAAGAGCTAGTACGATTTAGTATCACTGAAAATCATGAAACTGCACTACATATTGCTGCTTCGTCCGAAAACACCCAATTTGTGGAAGAACTTGTAAAAGAAATGGACAGCAATGACATAGAACTTCAAAATAAAAGTGGTAACACAGCCCTATGTTTGGCAGCATTAGCTGGGAACAAGAAATTGTCTGAGATTTTGGTGAATAGTAACAGGGGATTACTAACAATCCCAGGTAGTAGCGGGATGATGCCACTCTACATGGCTGCTTTATTTGGTAACCATGACACAGTGAAATATTTGTATGATAATTCTCAAAAAATGACCGGCGATTATTGGACAAACAAGAATCGAGGTTGGGTCCTATTGAAATGCATCGAGGCTGATCTTTTCGGTAAGTATTTTTGTTGTGGTTGTTTCATATTATCCTTTTCTAACCCACTGTTTAGGGCAGGCGGGGTGGAATGATTTTAGCACGTGATGAACCTTTTTCACGAGTGATGGAAAATAAAACACCACCGCCACTCATAAGTATCACTTGTGGATTTTATCACTCGTTATATATATCACGCGTTATTATATTGAGTGGTGAGTTATTTTAAATGGAGATGGGTGTGTGGTGAGTGATAACCATTTCCACTAAAAAAGGTTGTGAGTGATGGAATAATGGTTGATAACATAACGGAACTTGATTGGATGGCGTGAGTGATGAGTGATCACCACCCTCACCCCCTTAGTGTTTTGCATATCATTGTTCTCAAGTATTAATTAGCGTTGTGATATATATATATATATATATATATATATATATATATATATATAGTGGAGAGTTCAAATAAGAAGAAACTTTTTGTAAGAATAAAAAAGAATAAATTTCAAACAATAAGAATGCTTCATTTTACTTCATTTATTATATGTATTTAATGTTACTATAATGGGTAATATGGTAAACCTACAAAGATCATTAATTAGTAGTATTCCTCTTTAATAGCTAACTTTATTAAAATTTGTAACTTATGTTCAAAATATATATTTTTTCAATAAAATAAAACAAAATAATTTAGAGTGTAGGATAAATTACAATGTATATATGATAAATTACAGGTGTAAGATAAGTTTCAACATGTGTAGGGTAAATTTCGAAAGGTGTAGAGTAACTTTTGATGTGTGTAGTCAAAAAACATTAGTGTGAACGCTAATAGTTTTTATGACTAATTAAATAGTCAAAGATGATAATAAATGAGATAAATGAAAAAGTATTTAATGTTTTACAATTGTACCCTTTGTTATTTTTCTTCTCAACTAAATTTTCTTCTCAAATGAACCTTCCCATATATATATATATATATATATATATATATATATATATATATATATGTGTGTGTGTGTGTGTGTGTGTGTGTGTGTGTGTATATATATTGTTAAGGAGTTCTAGTTAAAAGAATTCTCTTGATAAGTTATATTTATCTTAAAATGGAGGTGATGCCGCTAAGCAAAGACACAAGATGAGTGAAAGGAAGGATATATGAGTAAGCCGTTCTCCGTGACATATAGGAAGACGGTTCAGTGGCTTTAGTTCAACAATCTTTTCTATATTTAAACCTATGAGCTTTTTAGTACTTAATTGTTTAAATTTCAATATTCAAACTTTATATAAGCATAACATTGCAACTATTTCTGAATCTGGTTAGTCGTGTTGTGTATGCATCATTAAAACAATGCGACTGTATTTTGAAAACCAAGGGGGTCATTGGGAACATTTTCAAAATAACAAAATGAATGTGTATTTTGGATTGAGTTAAAGGCAGAAGAGAGGAAAGAGTTTTGGTAGTTTTAAGTTGATAACTTTCTTCTTTATATATTAGTTGCATGATTTACTAAAGAGGCGGGGGACTCTTAATGGGGCAAAGCACCATTACGCGCACACTCTTTGACCATGACCGTGGCCAATGGGTTAAATGTGATATTTTGATGGCGCAATTTGCACACTAACGCCATCACCGTTTGGGAGTTTGCTTTATACATTCATCAATACTGTGAGATGCTAATCATCATGTCTATCGGACTCATGATACCTAATGGTTTTTGTACTTCACAATTATATGATTATCATAATTTTTGTTGCTATTAATATAAAACAAGTCACTTAGGTACACATTTATATCTCTGGTTTGGATCAAGAAATCTGCTCATATTATGTGGATTGGTTCAATCAGATATTTGCGGTTCATGTGCGTAATATGTTGTACTTTTTTGAATGTTGACATCTGTGCATTCTAATACAATGCTTCGGCGTTAAACTTTTGTTGTTCTGCTTTTCACAAATTCCATGATCATTTTTATTCATATTGTTTTACCTCAAGAACTGATAATCCTATTCATCCTAGATATTGCACTAAAAATCTTGGAAGATAACCCAGAACTTGCACGAACTGAGGATGTACTTGGAGTTTTGGCTCGAAAGCCCTACGCATTTAATAATAAAGAACCGCATTTTTACTCAAGAGCCATAAAGTCATGTAATATCTCAACTTGTTAATTAATTAACATCTATTATACTGATTTGTTTTGTTGCTTTTGGTGCAGATAGGATTTTTTTTGCATCGATTTTGGGTTTTCTTTGAACTCTTTTGGTATTTGGGTGATCCGCTATCTGATATGGCGCATGTGGTGGTTTATTGGGCAGCTGATAGTGAGGCTGTTGTGCTAATGTGCAAAGGTTGAGCAGATCACCCTATTATGCCAAAAGGGTTTCAAAAATCACCCAAAATTATGCAAATAACCTTATCGTACCAAAAGAAAATAACAACTCTTATTATACTTCCTTATTATAAATATACTTCTTTATCTAGTAATTATGCATTCATAGGCTTTCTCACAGTCAACTTTGTTTTCTCTTATTATTGTTTATAGGTTTTGGAGTACAGGTGAAAGAAAAGGAAACTGAAGCCATGCGGTTACTTAAAATAATTTGGAAAAATATAATGAAAATGCCTAAGGTTGACTTTAATATCTTACTTAGAGGCCCTGTTGACCCAGTTAAGCAAGATGAACAGGGAAACCTGATTTTGAAAGACGGGAAACGAACATACTCTTCCCGGGTGCTATTTGTTGCTGCAGAGATGGGCAATACCAAATTTCTGGTGGAGCTAATTCGTCAATGTCCCGATCTCATATGGAAGGTAAATGATAATAATCAAAGCATATTTCACATTGCTGTCTCTCATCGTCATGAGAGTATCTACAATCTATTACATGAGATAGGGTCTATGAAGGACATGATAACTCCACTAAAAGACCATGAAGGAAACAACATGTTGCATTTAGTTGGGAAGAATGCAGAGAAAAATAGACTTCATGCTGTATCAGGAGATGCCTTTCAAATGCAATGGGAATTGCTATGGTATAAGGTAAATCTCTCACTTCCAACTTTTGTATCTATAGATAAATTATCTTTTCTTTTTAAATCCAATGACATACAACATAAGTTAGGGCCTTACCTATTTTGAAATTTTAGTAATAGAGGATGCTACTAACTTGGTATTGGAATGTAGGAAGTAGAGGCTATGGTCCCTTTTTCTTACAGAGAAAGGAAGAATGCAGATGAAAAAACACCACGTGAACTATTCACCGAAAATCATAAAGAATTAGTTTCCAGAGGTGAAAAGTGGATGAAGGGAACTGCTAATCAATGTATGGTGGTTGCTGCTCTAATAGCCACCATAGTGTTTGGAGTAGCATTTTCGATTCCAGGTGGCTATGATCAAAAGAGCGGGTTTCCTATGTTTATCCGCAAAAAAATCTTCATTGCATTCGTCATATCGGATGCTATCTCTTTGATCTTCTCTTCAGCTTCAATCCTCATATTCTTATCTATCCTAACATCTCGTTACGATGAACAAGATTTCTTTGAAACATTACCCCAAAAACTTATGATTGGTTTAGCAACACTTTTCCTCTCTATAACGACCATGATGGTTGCTTTTAGCTTAAGCTTCTTTGTGCTTTATCACAGCAAGTTGATCTGGGTGCCTATCCTTATTAGTGTAGTGGCTTCCGTACCTGTCATTTTGTATGCTAAATTGCAGTATTCTCTTCTCAAAGACGTGTATCACTCAATATATGGTTCCAAGTATATATTTAAGCCGAAGAAACGTATGCTTTACAATCAGAAACCAAAATTCTAAGTGGTGTTCTTGGGTGTATATAGTTTTGAATGTGATATTTCAATTGACAATATCTTTTAGGATCATGTCTTGTATTGTAACTACGATGATGTGTATTAATTTCCTTTTTGTCACTATGTTGGAGATTTTATTCCTTTCATTAATTTAGTTCATTGCGTTAATACTTTAACTTGCTTCAACACTACAACACGAGATCACTACTGCTAGTATTTTTTTTTCTCGCTGGTTGGTTCTAGTATCTGACTCGGCTCTAAACCGGACATATTCTGCCACAATACATGTAACCGTCACTTTTCAATATCATTTGTATTTCGGCTCAGTGCCTATAGTTAATACTTTGGCCAAAGACCTTTAATTCAACTCACAATCAATTTTTTTCTGTTTATAATACTTTGGCCCAAAAGCTTTAATTCAACTCACAATCAAATTTTTTATGTTGATCATGAATCATGCTTATTTTTTTAAAGCAAATATTTCAATATATTCCATGAAAGCTACTAGCAAATAGCTAGACGTAAAATACAGAATGCTGTTGGTATTAAATTTGCCTTCATAATCTACGTTTAGTTGTATAATAATGAAATTTTTATGTTTAAACAATCGCTCTGTCTAATCTCGTTTATCTCTATCAAATTGGTATCAGAGCAGAACCCTCTTGGAAAGAAACCTGTGAAGTCGATCATTGTTTGTCTCATCAACAATTGCTAATTGTACCCGTCTGTTAATTGCCCTGAATCAATTCACTGTTTTATGTTACATTTGGCATATCATTTCATTGATCAGAATTCAGAAGTATAACCATCAAGGGGTTTGTGATTTTTTTTCTGACTTTGAAACAGAGAGATCAAGACCAAAAATTGATCATTTGCAACCATTTTCATAGTCTAGGTAGATTAGGGTTTGAAATTCAGAAAGGGGTGGCGGCGCAACATTTTGTCCGTCTACCTTCTGTTTTGATGTAACTTGGCAAGTATGAAATAAAAAAAAACTATAGTCTAGTTCGTTTATTATCCAACCCCTGTTTCATCAGTGTGTCGAAAAGACCATTAGAACCCTGTTTCAGATCAAACTCACAACAACTAAAGGTTTATTCCATTGTCAGCAATTCAAATCAAAAGAATGCATGTATAAGTTCTGGTTATTTAAAGTTAGTCTCAAATCACCAATCCCTTTTTCGCACCATCATAGAACACAACTTTTCAAAAATCTTGAAGGATGAAAGCACCCTCTAAACAATCGCTTGGAGCAATATTTTGAAAAATTTGGGCATATGGAAGGATGAAGAAAACCCAAGTTGGTTTTCTTGCAGGAAAAGGAATTTTGTAAAACACTAAATCTTGGAATGGATGGAAATCAACATAAGTATGCTAAGTAAGAATTAAGAGTACGGCTGAAAGAATACGAACTCATACATGGAATATTTGGTACGATAATCCTTCATTCAAAAATTATAAAACCAGGTAAAAATGGCACCAGATATTGAAGAGATCTTTGTTAAAGAAGCTTGAAGATGAAGGAACAAAGCCAATCTTTGAGTACAAGTATGATGCTGATGCCTCAATGTACAAAGTGACTAAAGCTAAAGATAGTGTTCAACTGCACAACATAGATGATATGTACAACATTTTAAAGCTTGATGTTGTTGATCTGTGGAAGTTGAAGCTGAAGAATCCAAGCAACTCTTTAGTTGCTGACAACTTTGAGTAGTTTGTTAAGTTTCAAGAAAATGAGAGGAGAAAGTGTTGGTTCAGGCCCGGTTAACACACATAAACACAACAAATATACGATTGATCAAAAACCTGATCGACTCTTTTAATTGATGAAATAAAGAAGACAAAATACATAAAGGAAAGATGCAGTAAATAACCCTAAAACTAGCATCTATTTAAGCCCATATACACGTACCCAAATTGTGTAGTAGCCCACTCCTAAAAGCTAGCATGACACCCCATTTTCTAGACCCACTAATTTGACTCTTGACCATAATAACTAAATAAAACATGTGAAATAAAACAAACTTAAAACATAAACATGTGAAATAAAACAAACTTAAAACATAAACTCTGCTGACCCAAACTCTTGAACCCATGAAACAGTTATTCTCTTGACCCGCAACCCGTGAACAGTTTGACCCGCTGACCCGTGACCCGTGAACAAACCCGATTAACCAACAATCACCCCGTAATCGTTGTTTGTTCACGCCATTCTTTACCGCAGCGTTCCTGTCAAATCACGCCTTCACCTTGACCCATATCGACTCTTCCCGGACACCCGACCTTCACCGTGGTCACGTCCAGAGCCGTCTTCAGCTCGACCTATCCCGGACACCCCGGCCTTCACCTCCACCACGTCCAAAGTCTTTCACCACCGGCTATTGTTTGTTACCACACAGAACCCATTTGCGCATAACACTTCTGTGGCTCGAGAGACTTCTTCTACCGATCAAGAAAACAAAGCCACCCGCTTCTAGCATTTTCTTTCACCCGCCAAACGAACCAATTCAACGCCACCTGCCTTGAAATCTTTCTGCTCGTTTATCCCGTGACCTAGTTAATCTCTCCATTTTCCGGTGACCTACCCACAACTTACTGCCGGATTTCTTCACTTTCGTTTAAACTTACAATACCAAGACGTCACGCCTACGCCTTTTCTTCCTCGAAACCAACTTATTTGTGACCACCGACCAAAAGAAAAACAAGGCTCTCTACACTAGTATACCGTCTTTTCTTTTCTCTGCTAAGCAAGACCAGATTCACAACCACCTGTTGAAGAATCTTTTATGTCTGCTTGTCCCGCAAATCTGTTCGGAAAGCTTTTGCCAAAAGAACAAACCAACTGGTTTCTTTGATCACCTCTAACAGCCACGGAACACACCGGTGTTCACCCGTCACCCTGTCATCCTAACCGGTACTCTCCGCACGACAATGACTAACACGAACCACCTCCCGGTCTCCGTCTTCTGTTGTATGTTGTTCTCTCGTATTATGTATGTTGTAAAACCCCTTGATTGCAACCAAAATCAGTAGCCCAACCATGTGATTGTCGACCCACCTGCGATTCCTCTGCAATAGCAGCCCGCACCCGAAGGCTTCTCCTCCCTACCAGACGGTCGACTCTCAAAACGGCCCTCGTTTAACCTTCGCTCTAATACCAATTGTTGATTCAGACCCCGGTTAACACACACAAACACAATAAATATATGATTGATCAAAAACCTGATCGACTCTTTTAATTGATGAAATAAGGAAGACAAAATACGTAAAGGAAAGATGCAGTAAATAACCCTAAAACTAGCATCTATTTAAGCCCATATACACGTACCTAAATCGTGCAGTAGCCCACTCCTAAAAGCTAGCATGACACCCCATTTTCTAGACCCACTAATTTGACTCTTGACCATAATAACTAAATAAAACATTTGAAATAAAACAAACAACTTAAAACATAAACTCTGCTGACCCAAACTCTTGAACCCATGAAACAGTTATTCTCTTGACCCGCAACCCGTGAACAGTTTGACCCGCTGACTCGTGACCCGTGAACAAACCCGATTAACCCAACAGAAAGTGAGTTTTAGTAGCATTAGCCTAAGGGTTGTCTGTTGGGTATATTTGAAGCCGATACCTACCAAAATATTCTAAGGTTGCTGTGACTACTTGATGTTTATTCAAGATCTTAGTTAGGGTTGGCGTTCTATGTTGGTACTGAAGTTTATAATTTTGTTGAAGACACTTGAGTACTGTTGTTCACAACTGCTGAGAGGATCTTTGAGTTAGTAAGGATTTATATGTTCCACTACCGACAAACTCTGACAAAGTTATGCAACACTGCAACTACAACTACTTAGGCTATGGGGTGTTGGGGTCATGTGTTGATGCATATATGTGGACGCGACTCGTATCAGTTCGGCGCGTCTACGAAATGAAGTCCGAAGCCCGATATTCCCCATCGAGTTTCGGAATAAACGTGACTTAATGTTCTGAAGTTGATGCTTGTTGCTGAACTATCTTTCTGTTTGCTGCTGTCTGCGGCGAAAAACCCAGCTGAATGAATGACGAAATACCTCATCAGTCTCTTGACGAAAGAACTACAGCTGCCTGCATGACGAAAGACCAGCATAATATGAAGTTGACGAAAAACCTCATGGTGATATACATGTTTCGTCAACTGAGTTAAACGACGAAAGATATGTTGTCTTTCGTCGACTCAGGTTTTTCATCTGGGTCTTTCATCGCTGCAGATGTTTCGTCGATCTCAGCTTATATAAACAGCAACTGAAGACAGAAAAGAGATAAGCACAAGATAACCGAGAACTGTGAGAGAGTTTAGTGTGTGTGAACCTTATATTGTAATCTTGTAACTTGAACTCTTCTCATATATACAAGTGTGTGTTAAACATTGAATCTCTGTGTCTCGTGTCTATCTTAATCTCGGTTTGCTTTCCCGGTTGGATTCCGCACAACCGGGTTTGTTCGTATACAAGGATTAGGTGACTAGATCCTCCGCTAGTTGGACCTACAAGTGGTATCAGAGCCAAGGCTCTCTTCCTTGTTAAAACCGAGTGTTTTTTTTTTCTTGTGTTTGAAGGTCATACTTTCTGGAAAAAAAAATCAGTTTATAACTTCGAAAATCTTGGTGATTTGCTGTTAGTTTTCACAAAAACCTTGTTAGTTTTTGTTTTTATATGTTAAGAAAAGGTTTTTCTTTGAACTTTAGTGCAAAATCATTGTTCGGAAATTTTTCCATTGGCCGGAATCATCATACATTTCACCGGAGTTCTTGGTGTTCTTCAAGTGTTCATCAGTTTCTTCATAAATTTCTGGGTTTTTAAGTTATATTTGCTTTGTGGGTTTGGATGAATTGTTGTTAGTAATTAAAATATATTACTTTGAAAAAGTTGACACAAAGCACCATGATGGGTTGGTAAACACAGTGTGACAAGAGTAAGGTGTGACTTACCTACTGTCAGGATAAGATTTGATTTCTTTTGAAAATATCCTTTTCTGTTTGTTTAAAGTCAACGAAAAACCATCCTTTATTGTTTCCTTTTTGACGAAAAACATAAGTCTTTCGTCACAATTTGTCTAGACGAAAAACCACATTTTTCGTCACTTTGTTCTTTACAAAAAACCTTAGTGTTTTATCATTTGGTCATTTACGAAAAACCCTTTTTCGTCAGTTAAGGTCTTTCGCCAAGAACCAAGTTTTTCGTGGGTCACTTTTGTCAAGTTTTAACAGAGGCTCTCAAAAATTGTCTTAACATTTTGTTTTAAGTGGTTTGAGCAGGTATTCATTACTATATATCCAAAATGAGTTCAGATTGGTGGGGAATTCCATCCAATACGGAGAGCAGGTATAGAAGCACAGGTTTGTCGCCATCATGGGCCGAATCTCCCGCACCCGCATCTTCGTCTATTCCATCACAAGAGAATCAAATTTCGACAGGTCAATGGGCGTTTGTTTCAAATCAAGCTCAAAGTATTCAAAGTACACTTTTAAGCGAAAGTGAAACTGGAAGCCTTAACCGTCCACCGAAGCTAATGCACATGAATGAATATCCTGGATGGGAAGAAAGATTCCATACGTATGTCCTTGGGCAAAACACGGAATTGTGGTTATGTTTTACTACAAATTTCGATCAAGCACTTGATGTTGCCGCTTCAACTGCCGCGACATTTGCAGATCTTATGGAAGACGAGAAAAAGGCATATGATTTAGAAAAGAAAGCATATTCTATTCTAACTCAAGCGTAGAGCAAGGATATATATCATCAGTTTGTCAGCTTCAAGACGTCAAAGCGGTTATGGGAAGCATTCAAGACGAGAGGTCTAGGAAATGAAGCGACACGCAAATTGCGACATGATCTACTCAAGAAGGAGTTTGATGGCTTCACATGTATGGAAAGGGAATCTTTGGGAGATTTGACAAGTCGATATTATCACTTGTTGACTGAATTGAATAACTTTGGGGTAGTCGTGACTCCAGAAGAAGTTGTGATCAAGTTTGCCGACGCATTACCAGCTCAATGGAATGGTTTCTTGGAAATCTTGAAATACAATGGCACTTTTTCTACGACAAACATAAATGATTTCATTCAGCTCTTGGAGAAAAAAGATCAAGAGGAAATCAGGAAGGCCAAAAGGATTCCAGTGCCACAGAATCCTGATATGTATTATGGAAACTGTGGAAGTTCTAGCAATACTGCAAGACCTGCTCCACATGCTCAGCTTCAAACGGCCTTTGTATCAAGAGATATGTATGGAAATCCACTACCAGTTTCCTCAACTCAAACGGCTTTTGTCTCAAGCACTGACATGTACGGAAATCCACAACCAGAAGTCGCAAAGCAAAGCTATCAATCTACCGGAGCAAGAGATATGTACGGAAATCCATTGCCAGTTCCACAGCAAGCTAGTTATGGAAGCACTTCATCTGCCAGTCAACCATCTAATCCAAATACAGTTCGGCTTGACACTTCAAATTTCTTGAAAGTAAGTGTTGAAGTAGCTAAGGATCATATGGAGCTGTTAAACACATTGGTGAGTGCGTATTTGTAACACCTCGAAAATTCACGTCAATTTTCAACTCTTTTCAAAATGAGTCAGTCGAATTGTATTTACCAGTGTAAACTGATGTAGTTTTCCCAAAAGATTAAGTGCAGGTACTCAACGTAATAGGCCGGCTGTCTTCTAGAGCGTCCACAATAAGTCTCGCAAGCTTGGACGACAATAAACTGTTGAACAATATCTTATTTTATTTTGATCCGCCTGTGGATCCGTTTCAACTACTCGTGATATTTTATATTACATTTGATTTAAAGTTGAAATGAATCTATTTTGCTTCCGCTGTGCATTATTATATTGTGTTGTTTGTCTATGATGATACCAACTACGTCACTATACTCCCCACCGGGCCCACCGGTGACACGTGGAAAATAGGGGTGTGACAGGTTGGTATCAGAGCCAACTCTGAGTGAATTAAACACTAGTCTTTTGTGTTTAATCTCAGTTACACAATTGCACAATCCTCGATTCTCGAGTCTAGACAAAGAACTTAGGAAATTTCCAAATTTTTGGTTTTTATTTCTAACTTTGTCTTATATAAATTTCTTGTTGTATCACTTGTTTGTTTTGACAGGAATTAAACATGCCGCCACGTATGAGAGGCAGAGGAAGAGGAAATGGAGCACATGTAGCTCCAAATGACCACGAGGCTGGACCCTCACACCGGAGAATACCTTCGGATCCTCCTAACACGGATGCTCAGGATCTTTGGAGATCCTTTACTGAACCAGCGAGGCGCTCAGTCTCACTGAGTACCTCCCCATCCATACCACATTCATTTGGGCCTCACTCTGAGAATGAGCCCCAAAACCCTGATGACTACTTAGCAGCAGCAGTGGGTTTTAACCCACTTGGACCAGAAGACCACTTCTCTGGTGGCAACCCTATGGACATTGACGAGGATACTGATCCTGTTATGCCACCGTCTGGAACTCCAAACCACCCCATCGGGATTTCTGATGGGTTACCATTCATGGGATCACCTTACAATGGTCCCGATAGTTTTGAGGAGAACTTTAAACAATACGACTGGGCATTTACTCCTAGTTATCATAGCTCTCCCATGCACCAGTCATACCGTAGCTCTCCCTTGCACCAACCACATCAGTCTCCCTTGCACCAGCTTCCTCCTAACTCTCCCCTGCACCAATCATACCATAGCTCTCCCCTGCACCAGCTTCAGCCACATCACTCTCCTCTTCACCAGCAGGAGCAGCCACAGCAGCAGCAGAATCCTTCTGAGGATTCTCGACTTGTAGCGGTTACTCCGCCGGCAGCCCCGCCTCGACTCCAGCCTCCCTCGCCCCCGAGGCGAAGGAGAACTACAGTGCGAATATCCGCACGACGGGGAATACGCATCAGCACCCCTCCACATTCAGGTGGCAGCCGGTACTCACCTGTTCATGAAGAATCAGAGATGGGAGAATCTCCACACCCAGTCTCTGAAGTAGCCTCAGCGCCAGTCACGCCACAACAACCAATGGGTTTTGGAGACCCAATACCCACTTATACCGGTGCTGCAGCATTCAACCCCTTCGAGCAGCAGTTCACCACAGGTTACAACTTTTCGGAAGACCCCTACTGGTTAGCCTCAAGCTTCAACGTTCCCCAACAGGGAGGTTCCTATGGAGGTCCCTGGAATACAGGACCCTCGACCTATGGGTATCCATCATATGGGTACCAGCAGTCACAGCCTCCTCAACCTCCACTTTACCAACAACAGCCGCCTCAACCCCCGCATTACCAACAACCACCTCAGGCACCGGCGATGTCACCGCCCCAGATGCAAGAAATCATTCATGAGATACAAGAGGTGCGTCAGGAGATGCGGCAGGGGTTGCAGCATGAACGGAGGCGTAATCGGGGGATGTTTAATAAGATAGTGGATCTACTCAAGGGTAAAAGCAAGAAGGATCATTGAATCCTTTGTTTGTTGGGTTGTTTTAGTGTGGTACTTATGTCCCTGTGTGGGCATATATTTATTTCAGTACTCTACCCCTGCGTGGGTATTTATTCCTGTTCTGCCCCTGCGTGGGCATATCTTTTATTTGACCCCTGCGTGGGTTTGTTTGGTTGTTTTGTTATTTGGCCCCTGCGTGGGCATGTCGTTTATGTAAAAGACCCTTTTTGGGCAAACTCGTACTGTTTTAATTTTTATTTGAAATGGTTGATTTAAGTTTTCATTTTTAAATTATGTGCATAAACATAATGTATAAATAAATGGAAAATAACTTTTATTATATTGATATACCATTTTGATAAAATAATAAGAATCTTAAAAAGGTAAAACCTAGCTGTTATGATATCATAAATTTAGCCAAGATGGTAGAACCTGTTTAAAAAGATTCAAATTCTTTGTTAACATCTGTAAACATGTTAACATTCTTGACTAAAGTGATCCGTAAAATCACACATGTCACCCTTTTAATAAATTATTCAAAGTTATATTTTTATATATAGCTAATTGTGACATAATGCCTACGGGTTATAATAAATGTCATATAAAACAAAAGACAGCCGTAGTTTATAAACTCCCTGCCAAGAAAAGGATTGATTTGTCTTTTTATGCAAACTTTAATCCTACAAGATCTAAATTTGTAAATTTAGAAATTTGTCTACGTGACTAGGCTTATTATACCAACATTATATTTCATTCTAAAAAGATTATTAGTTAAAATCCTGAATGAAATTATTAAATTAACTTATATGACTTTTATTTACCATGGTTAATAAATTGTCAAGAACGATAATACTGTTTAGACTTCTAAATAGACCTTGTCCATATTTTTATGTAGCGAATTAAGACTACATGGCTAAGTCTGAAGAACTAAACAGTCGTCCGGCACAAAACCCTGAAAATGATAAGATATTAGTAACGGGTGCGGAATTGAAAGCACTAGTGAATGATGCTGTTGTCGAAGCACTAAACAGACAATTTAGTGAAGCAAGCGGGACCCGAAGTAGGACCCGAACCGCATCGCGTTCCAAACCAAGAACACACTCGGAGGCTCATAGCAAACCGCCCTCCAAGAAAGTTGAGCCTAAGAAAGATGATCCCAAAAAGGATGATGACCGACATTCATCTAATCACAACAGTGTTCCCCCGAAAAAGAAGGTGTATGATGCCAAACCACACACCAAGTCCTGTACTTACAAGTACTTCGTTTCGTGCAAGCCCCGGGACTTCACGGGAGAAAAAGGAGCGATAGATTGTATGACTTGGTTAGACGAAATGGATATGGTTGTAGACATCAGCGGTTGTGCTGAAAGAGACGTGGTAAAATATGTGTCCCAGTCGTTTAAAGGGGAAGCACTGGCGTGGTGGAAGTCACTCATCCAGGCTGCGGGAAAGATCACTCTTTACAACTTATCTTGGGATCAGTTCGTTGATCTCATTAAGGAAAATTATTGTCCGCAGCATGAAGTGGAAAGGATTGAATCAGACTTTCTATCATTGGTGATGAAGAATTTGGACTGCCAGGCCTACCTCACCACTTTCAACACCTTGTCAAGGTTGGTTCCATACTTGGTAACCCCAAAGCCGAAAAGGATTGCTCGCTTTATTGGGGGTTTGGCCCCTGAAATTAAACCAAGTGTTAAGGCATCGAGGCCTGCAACTTTCAGATCAGCAGCTGATCTGTCTCTAGCTCTGACTTTGGATGTAGTCAGACTGAGAGCTCTCAAGAACTCGGAAGAGAACAAAAGGAAACGTGAGGATGATACCTCACGAAGATCAAGTAAGAAACACCGAGGGAATGACGACCACAGGAAAGGGTCGGGATCTAAGAGAGATGGGCAACAATCGGGGGATAAGCCCAAATTGTCACACCCCGCTTTCCACGTGTCACCGGTGGGCCCGGTGGGGAGTATCGTGACGTCATGGTTGGCAACATAATAGTCAAACAACACAATATTATCAAGCACAGCGGAAGCAAATTTAAAATAAGATACAACCGAATTTATTTATTGTAAACAAAGTCACAATTATCCGGTGTTTATCCACAGTAGGATCGTACATGAAATGGAAACAATAGTTCAACAGACTTTTAGGCATCTTAAGCTTGCGAGACTTCTATTGATGCTAAGGAGACATATCCAGCCAAGTTCGTATAGTACCTGCATTTAGCCTTTTTGGAAAATACGTCAGTTTACACTGGTAAATACATTCAACTGACTCATTTTGGAAAAAGAGTTTGTAAATTGTTTTGAATGCACGTGGCACAAAATATCTTGACACATTGATTAAAATGCACAGAGGCAAAATTAATCTTTTTAACTTGGGAGAATTATTTAATATTATAATCTTGTTAACGAATTACATGTTACTTATGCGTTCAGTAGCCCGGAACGTATCCGGGTTAAGGATCAATTGGACACACCACAATTCTAGAGTTATACACCGACAGGTGTACGCCTACACCCCGTGCTCAGGTCGTGGCCATCTCGTAAGATAATGCCAAGGATATCCGGGACATGGTCATTAACCCCCCAAAGGCGGTAAAGTAAACAATACTGTTTAAACGAGCCGTTCAAATTATTCAATTAACCACCTAAGCGATGGAAGATTTGACGCCCGATCAAGCGGTACGCTATGTACCGTAACCCAAGCCCGTATAGGGAAAATAAGTTAAAAGTATTTACCTGAGCTAAATATAAATTCAATCCCAGCCGTATATCAAATCAGCAAGTACAGATAGCTTTTACTGGGCTCCTAATCTGGAACGAAGGTTTTTAATAACCTATTAGAATTCTAACGGGTCTTTAGTTAAGCTTAAGCTTAGACCGGCTAGTTTCAAGGATACGGTTCGTACGCATGATTAAGCGAAGACCGGATAGAATGTGATTTAGACCCGACAAGTTCAGAGACTTGTTTAATATGGGTCCTTCATCCACATTCTGGATTTTGAGATAAAACCGATAAGGTTTGACCCGTTTCGGCTAATTTATGTAAACTTGTTACATAAACCTAACCGATCGCGTAATAAGCGTAACGGGTAACCGAATGGATCACGAACAGGTTTCCTAAGTTAATATGCCTTAAATATGTTGTGGTATCCGTAGGATACCTTCCATTATGCCCAAAACGAGTTTAATCTCAATTTAAGCCCCGTAGGGGTATTTTGGTCATTTACCTAAGGCATATAAACTACCTGTCATACCTCTATTCAAACGAAGCGACCATAGGGTATAACCTCGGAAGGTTATTCCCTACATACTATGGTCACCTAATGTATTTGGTCGGATCCTAATGATCGACCAAACTGGGTCGGGTTCGAAGGTATAGGCGATTTATTAGATCGCCTACCCTACGACCCTAGACAACGTGGTAATCAGCGGGCATAGTCCCAAGGGACTATGACCAACGTGATTACACTCACGTTGCGAAGTTCAAACGAACTTCGCATTGACCATTAGTCAAACAAAGTTTGACTTTCTGACTCGAAAAGCAATAAAATAAGGAAAAGAACGAAAGAATACTTACGAAGGGTCCCCGAATGCTAAACTCGATTCAAAATCTCAGGTATGAAACAAATGTTTCAACTTAGAGTTTCTCAAATCAAGTTTCTAGTGATTTTAGCAATGGGAGGTATGGGGTATTTATAGGAATACCCGAACCGTTAAGATCGTTTCATGGAAAACGTGCCTTAATCCCATCCGTACATGTGTTGCAAAGTTATGGTGTTTAGGTGTTTAAATTCCATCCATACATGTGTTGCAAAGTCATGGTGTTTAGGTGTTTAAATTCCATCCATACATGTGTTGCAAAGTTATGGTGTTTAGGTGTTTAAATTCCATCCATACATGTGTTGCAAAGTTATGGTGTTTAGGTGTTTAAATTCCATCCATACACGTGTTGCAAAGTCATGGTGTTTAGGTGTTTAAATTCCATCCATACATGTGTTGCAAAGTCATGGTGCCAAAATTCCATCCTTATCCGCTGACTAAGCAAGTTTAGAATGTGTGGTTGTGAATTAAACAACGGCTAATACATCGAATCTGGTCCCGAATGCGAAAAACGAACCAAATGACGCGATGAATGGATTTTTCTTAAGGCGAACACTAAAATATAATGTAGTCATGCTTACATAAATTTTTGGATGTCCGGATGTATTCAGAACGTAGGTTATGCGCGAAAATGCAAACTTATGCACTTTTTGACGCTTTTAGTCCCTGATCCTTCTACACTTGATCTTAACATGCTTTCTTGCACTTCGAGTCCTATAACTTGACTTTTATGGGCCTTAAGACATAACCATACTTTGTTAAGTCCTTGGGTAACTTTATGGTTACCCGATAAGTCTTAATTTCCAATGTTTACGCTTTAACCCCTCGCACACGAATTTGATCACAACTTTCTCATACGATAACGAAACTTTATGAAATTTTAATCGTGCATTCTAGTGAGCATAATTTATATTTACAAAGCTTCGGGTTTGTCAAAAGATCACTCAGAGGTATATCTTTAACATGTTGACACATTTGACCCCTGTAGTTTGTAATCTCTCACTTTTAGCTACGTATGATCCATGATTTATTCGTTTGATGTTATGAACATCATGTAGGGTTACTATGAAGTATATTTATTCACTGTTGACACTTAGAATCCGTATAATCACGTACTTTCCATGTTTGTCAACTTTAGTCCTTTTATAACATTCTTTCACACGTTCAAACTTTATGACACGTGTCAACACATTATAGGACGTGAATTTTCGAGGTGTTACATCCTCACCCCCTTAAAATAAATCTCGACCCGAGATTTACTGAAATAAGTAAGGGTACTTTTCTTTCATCGTGGATTCAACCTCTCACGTGAATTCGGGACCTCTACGGGCATCCCAATTGACCTTTACAATAGGTACATGCTTCCTTCGAAGCTTCTTCACCTGTCGATCCTCAATCGACAAAGGTTTTTCAACAAATTTTAAGCTCTCGTCTATATCTGTATGGGGTATTACCAGTGATTCGTCAGCGAAACACTTCTTTAGATTTCAGATGTGGAACACATTGTGAATTCCACTGAGCTCTTCCGGTAAGTTTAACTTATAGGCAACTGACCCAATACATTCGTTAACCTCGAAAGGTCCTATGTATCTCGGGCTTAGCTTGCTTTTCTTACCAAACCGCATCACTTCCTTCCAGGGTGATACTTTAAGTAATACTTTATCACCTACTTCGAAGTGAAAAGCTTTACGCTTCAGATCGGCGCAACTCTTCTGCCTATCTCGGGCAGCCTTGAGACGGTCACGAATCTGGACAACCTTGTCCGTCGTTTCGAACACGATCTCTGGTCCTGATAACTGGACATCTCCAACTTCCGCCCAACAAACGGGCGATTTACACTTTCTACCGTATAATGCCTCGAAAGGCGCAGCCCTAATGCTGGTATGGTAGCTATTGTTGTAGGAGAATTCGATTAATGGTAGGTTCTTATCCCAACTACCACCCAAATCGATTGCACTTGCACGTAGCATGTCTTCCAACGTTTGAATAGTACGCTCACTCTGACCGTCTGTCTGAGGATGGTAAGCCGTACAAAAGTTCAAACGTGTGCCAAAGATTGTTGGAAGCTCTTCCAAAAATGTGACGTGTACCTAGTATCTCTATCAGAGATAATAGCTACAGGTATGCCATGTAGGGCTACAATCTTATTCACGTATAACTGGGCTAGCATATCGGAGCTATAAGTCTCCTTGATGGGTAGGAAATGTGCTGACTTAGTCAGTCTGTCAACTATAACTCATATCGTATCATTTCCTTTCCTTGTCTTGGGTAACTTGGTAATAAAATCCATAGTTACCCTTTCCCACTTCCACGTAGGAAGTTCAGGCTGTCGTAGTAAGCCTGACGGCTTTTGATGCTCGGCTTTGACTTGCGCACGTGTCAAGCATTTAGCTACGTGGGTGGCTACAAACTTTTTCAAGCCTATCCACCAATAATTTGCCCTTAGATCCTGGGTAGCTGATGGCAAATTCTTAATCGTTGCCTAATTAGGTTTGCGGCATTTAATACGTAAGCAATGTGAACCGTCTTTCTTATTTAACAATATCAAACCCTCATAATATTGAGTCAGGCTATATGTGCCTATATCTTAAAACTTACTAAATCAGGGTTTCGATTTTTCCATATTCGATATGGAGTTTTCATAATACTCCAGCCCACTGCGGGATACAATCTTAATTCTACCTGCCTTCCCGGAGGTAAGCAGGGAAAACTTATAAGAAGATAATCAAGATTGCAAGGAGGCTACAGAGATTTTTCATATCTCAGGCTCCAGTTCATCCACCATTACTCGTGTCAAATAAGTGACACCCCGATGTTATAAGTCCACGAATTCCTTAGTCGGGAACATTTACTTGGAAAAATTTTCCATTTTTGGATATCTTCTTTGAATACTACTAGTCGACTTTAGTACAATATGATCATCGGGATATCTTAGGGGTTCCATGCATTAAACCTCCATGCTGATCAGACATGGAATTAATCTATGGGACACACTAGGATACGCCAATCCTCATATGACACTTTTATCAAACATAGTTTGGCATTCGCAGGCGATAGAAAACAATGAGAAAATAATTAAAATAACATATGTTGTCGTACTCTATGCGAAGAAAGAGTACTCTTAGATTTTCGGAAGGATTCCTTGCCGATACTAGAAGAATCGGTTACTATGGTTTCCTTGGTAGTTATACCTTGTGGATGATAATAAAAATTTTGCTAAGTTTATGGTTCATGAAGATTTATTATTGCCTGTATTAAAAACAGGACACTTAGCAGAAATTATTATTGATAAATGATAAGGAAGTTTATTGTACAAGTGCTTATAATTAATTAGAATGGAGATTTTTCACAAACTAGGCACCTAGCCCAGTTGGCTAGGCGCGCGAAAGGGTGCGGCCGGCCTAGACCCAGGTTCGATTCTGGGGACGGCCAGTTCCACCATTTTTTTTTTTTTGTGTTTAATATTAATTAATCGCACTGATACGTGTAATTATGAGAGTTGTCTCATAAGTAGTCTTGATAATTAATTGCTTCTTATCACCCACGATATGGGCTTGATTTTTCGAGGCAACCAGTCTATTTTTATCACTATATTTAGTCCTTATGTTTTAACGGAACTAGGACATCGGAAAAATTTCCTAATGGATATTAAAACATCCATCTTATACTGCTGAAGCAGTCTCTGAGGTATACAGGTTTATTCACCGAACTTTCGTTGCTTTTTATTAAGCCTGTATTTGCTCTCCTTCTCCGATTTCTAGGAGTTATCCTCTTTCTTTGGTTCACCCTTCATATTTGAAGTGTGAACATAGCTCTCCTCATGAGTAATTTAAACATGGTTTCGAATGAGTTTTAGGGCGAGAAGCATTCGGCCCCTTGGATTGTCTCATGACCTTTTCCCATGATCTCTCCAACTGCTGCGTCAATCACAGCTTGGAGATTAACTCCATAAATATTGAGGTTTACGTTTGTAGTTTTTATTAACTTTCGTCGTCCTATTAGCATTGCGACTTTCGTCTACCTCCTCCGAGTTTTCGATACTCGAAACTTGGTACTAATCACCAAGATTTAATAATTATTAGTCATCATCCTGATGACCTGACTTAGATTAGCCACGGCATTCATAATCCGTATGGGCTATTCCGATGTGAACATTCATAGCGAATGTTATTTTGAACGTAATTCCATTATATTTAGCCTAGGTCACAGCTGGACCATCAATGGCTTTCACTGCTTGGAGCGAGTCCAATACTTGCTTGACAGGGGACCATAATGTCACAACTGTCTTTGCCACAAGTACGTTTATAAATAGCTCAAAGGCTATCCTTTCATGACTTCAGTTATATATTTTTATACATATATGGTATAGAAGCCTGTCGCGAGGGACGTAGAAAAATATGGCATAAAGCACAGTCATGAAGGACATAAATGATTATACGGCACGAAGACCTTGTCACAAAGGACATTTAGATATGGCACAAACGGCCTTGTTATAAGGACATTTATCAAATCTGGTACAAAGGCATGTCACCAGGAATGTTAACATTTAATATGTTAACTTGTCACGAATGACCAATTTTAGCACATAGGCTTGTCATTAATGACTTTAAAACATAACTTGATGGTCTATCACCAAGGACCTTAATTTATAAGCAGCAATCTTATTAGATTAGGGCTTCAAGGTTTGAACGTGGTTCTTCACCTTTGGACAGGGAGTCATAAGGATCACAACGTCTTTGTCACACATGGACAATAATATTTGGCCCATAGGCGAAAACATCACTCCTGGATGTTTATAATTGGTTCATCCTATCAGATGTTATAAGTCATGATTGCATTAATCATATTGACTATTTGGCTTGAGCATAGCTCACCACCTTAGACAAGGAATCATAACGATAACAATGTCAATGTCTCAAATGGACAATATATTATAGCCCGTAGGCAAGACATCCCTATAGGATGTTAAATAATATGATCATCGTATTAGATGATATTAGTCATGATCGCATTGATCACATAGACTATTATGTTTGGACATAGTCCAACATTTTAGACAGGAGGTCAAAGACCACCACTGTCGTTGTCTTATCGGACAACAAGTTTAATCCGTAGGTGCTTCATCACTAATGGATGTTTATAATCTGATCATCTTATAGGATGATATAAGCCATGATTCTTAGATCACTAGGCTAGATTTGAGAATTGGAAGAATCCAATATAAGGATGACTGTTGTGATTTTCTCGAATCACATTTGTCAGGGGTGCTAACACATTCCTAGGTGTTAACAAGGATTTGAATCCCTTGAGTAGGTTTCACCATCTTGGCCGCGTAGGCTAGGTTTCACCTTTAAGATTCCCTTCAATTGCATACTGACAGAGAAGGAAGGATATTTATTTTATCCAGGATTTTTATCATAATTCCTAATTCATAAGTTAATAATAGCACCAATGACCTTGTCGCGTAGATAAGTTAAATTTATAAGCCATGATTTCAGAGAATCGTGGCCTTAAGGTTTGAATCAAAGTTCATTACCTTTTCTTGACAGGGAGCTGTAGGCTACCACTGTCTTTAGTCTCAGAGGACATTAACTATAGCCCGTAGGCACTTCCCTTATAAGAGATGTTTATTACTGGATTACCCCCTTAGGGAAATTCATTAACCATGGTAAACAGAGACCATATATGGTTAATTTATTAATCATATTTATTTAGGATTTCTATTATAATTTATCCTAATTATAAAACATTAACAGTTTTATTAGTGGCGCCAATGGCCTGGTCACATGGACATTTATGTATTATAGGCTTATGATTTCAGAGAATCAAAGCAACAATAACTGTTTTATTTAATAGCACAAAGGCCTAGTCACAAGGACAATTTTAAATTATAAGCCATGATTTCAGAGAATCAAGGCCTTTAAGTATATTAGCACAACTGGCTTAGTCACAAGGACAATTTTAAATTATAAGCCATGATTTCAGAGAATCAAGGCCTTTAAGTATATTAGCACAACTGGCCTAGTCACGTAGACAATTATAAATTATATGCTAGGATTTCAGAGAATCAAAGCATTTGAGGTTTGAACCTAGTTCATTACCTTTATCTGACAGGGAGTCATAGCTACCACTGTATTTTGGCTCATGTAGAAATGAGCAAGGCCCTTAGGCACTATATTACCACGTATGGTTTAAAATATGATCTTCTTAATTAATGATGTAAACCCAGGATTCAGAGATCATTAAACTGGGTTAGGAATCTTTTGAAGATTTCTTTATAAAAATGACGTGTGTGATTTTAATTGAATCACATCTGCCAGGAGTGTTAACATGTTTTAAGATGTTAACAGGGAATTGAATCTTTTTAAACAGGTCTTACCATCTTGGCCCGGTCTCATAATTGACCCAAGGCTAGGTTTCACATTTAAGATTCTTAATTTATAATTAACGCAGAACAATTTTAAATTGAGGTGTAAATATGGATCTGAATCTAAATTGCGGAACTGCCATCTTGGCCGGTCTTAATATGACTCGAAGCTAGGTCTTGCCTTTTTAGATTTTGCCATTTTATTATAATGGTAGATCTTGCAAAAAGGAAATATTATTTTTCCATTTATTTAATATTTCTTATTTAGAATGAAAGTTTAAACTTAATCATTCCATTATATATAAAAAAAATAAAAGTATAAAGTTGCCCTAAGCGGGACTTAAAAGGAATAATGTGTCCTCGGAGGGACTGAAAGATGATTATGTCCTTATAAGGACTATTAAGGAAACGATCTTCAGTAAAAAGGAGTTTCTTCTTCATTCAATTCTTGAATGCTTTCTCCTTGGTCGCACGTCTCATCTTGGTCGCTGTACGAAGCTCAGCATTTCAAGGCTCCGGGTGTGGAGAATCCCTAGTTCAGCTTCCTCGCTTGGCGACGTATCCAATAAAAATTTGGAAATAAAACTTCAAGGTTAGGATTGAGAATATTCCTAAGTTAAGTCTAGACTCAGAAGTTTAGATATGTGCTATTGTGTAACTGAGATTAAACACAAAAGGCTAGTGTTTAATTCACTCAGTGTTGGCTCTGATACCAACCTGTCACACCCCGCTTTCCACGTGTCACCGGTGGGCCCGGTGGGGAGTATCGTGACGTCATGGTTGGCAACATAATAGTCAAACAACACAATATTATCAAGCACAGCGGAAGCAAATTTAAAATAAGATACAACCGAATTTATTTATTGTAAACAAAGTCACAATTATCCGGTGTTTATCCACAGTAGGATCGTACATGAAATGGAAACAATAGTTCAACAGACTTTTAGGCATCTTAAGCTTGCGAGACTTCTATTGATGCTAAGGAGACATATCCAGCCAAGTTCGTATAGTACCTGCATTTAGCCTTTTTGGAAAATACGTCAGTTTACACTGGTAAATACATTCAACTGACTCATTTTGGAAAAAGAGTTTGTAAATTGTTTTGAATGCACGTGGCACAAAATATCTTGACACATTGATTAAAATGCACAGAGGCAAAATTAATCTTTTTAACTTGGGAGAATTATTTAATATTATAATCTTGTTAACGAATTACATGTTACTTATGCGTTCAGTAGCCCGGAACGTATCCGGGTTAAGGATCAATTGGACACACCACAATTCTAGAGTTATACACCGACAGGTGTACGCCTACACCCCGTGCTCAGGTCGTGGCCATCTCGTAAGATAATGCCAAGGATATCCGGGACATGGTCATTAACCCCCCAAAGGCGGTAAAGTAAACAATACTGTTTAAACGAGCCGTTCAAATTATTCAATTAACCACCTAAGCGATGGAAGATTTGACGCCCGATCAAGCGGTACGCTATGTACCGTAACCCAAGCCCGTATAGGGAAAATAAGTTAAAAGTATTTACCTGAGCTAAATATAAATTCAATCCCAGCCGTATATCAAATCAGCAAGTACAGATAGCTTTTACTGGGCTCCTAATCTGGAACGAAGGTTTTTAATAACCTATTAGAATTCTAACGGGTCTTTAGTTAAGCTTAAGCTTAGACCGGCTAGTTTCAAGGATACGGTTCGTACGCATGATTAAGCGAAGACCGGATAGAATGTGATTTAGACCCGACAAGTTCAGAGACTTGTTTAATATGGGTCCTTCATCCACATTCTGGATTTTGAGATAAAACCGATAAGGTTTGACCCGTTTCGGCTAATTTATGTAAACTTGTTACATAAACCTAACCGATCGCGTAATAAGCGTAACGGGTAACCGAATGGATCACGAACAGGTTTCCTAAGTTAATATGCCTTAAATATGTTGTGGTATCCGTAGGATACCTTCCATTATGCCCAAAACGAGTTTAATCTCAATTTAAGCCCCGTAGGGGTATTTTGGTCATTTACCTAAGGCATATAAACTACCTGTCATACCTCTATTCAAACGAAGCGACCATAGGGTATAACCTCGGAAGGTTATTCCCTACATACTATGGTCACCTAATGTATTTGGTCGGATCCTAATGATCGACCAAACTGGGTCGGGTTCGAAGGTATAGGCGATTTATTAGATCGCCTACCCTACGACCCTAGACAACGTGGTAATCAGCGGGCATAGTCCCAAGGGACTATGACCAACGTGATTACACTCACGTTGCGAAGTTCAAACGAACTTCGCATTGACCATTAGTCAAACAAAGTTTGACTTTCTGACTCGAAAAGCAATAAAATAAGGAAAAGAACGAAAGAATACTTACGAAGGGTCCCCGAATGCTAAACTCGATTCAAAATCTCAGGTATGAAACAAATGTTTCAACTTAGAGTTTCTCAAATCAAGTTTCTAGTGATTTTAGCAATGGGAGGTATGGGGTATTTATAGGAATACCCGAACCGTTAAGATCGTTTCATGGAAAACGTGCCTTAATCCCATCCGTACATGTGTTGCAAAGTTATGGTGTTTAGGTGTTTAAATTCCATCCATACATGTGTTGCAAAGTCATGGTGTTTAGGTGTTTAAATTCCATCCATACATGTGTTGCAAAGTTATGGTGTTTAGGTGTTTAAATTCCATCCATACATGTGTTGCAAAGTTATGGTGTTTAGGTGTTTAAATTCCATCCATACACGTGTTGCAAAGTCATGGTGTTTAGGTGTTTAAATTCCATCCATACATGTGTTGCAAAGTCATGGTGCCAAAATTCCATCCTTATCCGCTGACTAAGCAAGTTTAGAATGTGTGGTTGTGAATTAAACAACGGCTAATACATCGAATCTGGTCCCGAATGCGAAAAACGAACCAAATGACGCGATGAATGGATTTTTCTTAAGGCGAACACTAAAATATAATGTAGTCATGCTTACATAAATTTTTGGATGTCCGGATGTATTCAGAACGTAGGTTATGCGCGAAAATGCAAACTTATGCACTTTTTGACGCTTTTAGTCCCTGATCCTTCTACACTTGATCTTAACATGCTTTCTTGCACTTCGAGTCCTATAACTTGACTTTTATGGGCCTTAAGACATAACCATACTTTGTTAAGTCCTTGGGTAACTTTATGGTTACCCGATAAGTCTTAATTTCCAATGTTTACGCTTTAACCCCTCGCACACGAATTTGATCACAACTTTCTCATACGATAACGAAACTTTATGAAATTTTAATCGTGCATTCTAGTGAGCATAATTTATATTTACAAAGCTTCGGGTTTGTCAAAAGATCACTCAGAGGTATATCTTTAACATGTTGACACATTTGACCCCTGTAGTTTGTAATCTCTCACTTTTAGCTACGTATGATCCATGATTTATTCGTTTGATGTTATGAACATCATGTAGGGTTATTATGAAGTATATTTATTCACTGTTGACACTTAGAATCCGTATAATCACGTACTTTCCATGTTTGTCAACTTTAGTCCTTTTATAACATTCTTTCACACGTTCAAACTTTATGACACGTGTCAACACATTATAGGACGTGAATTTTCGAGGTGTTACACAAATGCAAGACTTGTAAGAAGAATCACTTTGGGAAGTGCCGTCTTGAGTCCAAATCCCAGTCTCACCCGAGACCATGTGGAATTTGCAAGTCTACGGACCATAAGACTTTGGAATGTAAGAAGCTGAAAGATGCAACATGTTTTGGTTGCAACGAAAAAGGGCACATTAAGCCTAATTGTCCAAAGTACGCCAAGAAAGCCGAAGATGGGAAGAAGACAAATGCGAGAGTCTTCAAGATGGACGCTAAGGAAGCTGTCCAAGACGACAACGTGATTACAGGTACTTTTCTTGTAAATGATGTATTTGCTAGAGTACTGTTTGATTCTGGAGCAGATAAATCTTTTGTGGATAATAAGTTTTGTGACTTGTTGAAATTACCTGTAAAACCCTTAAGTGTGAAATACGAGGTGGAATTAGCTGACGGAACCATAGAAACAGCCTCAACTGTTTTAGATGGATGTGTAATATCCATTAGGAATCACTCGTTTCCTTTATCCTTACTTACCTTTAAGCTAGCCGGCTTTGATATAGTTATAGGCATGGATTTGTTATCGCATAACCAAGCCCAGATTATGTGCAGTAGAAAGCAAGTAGTAGTCAAGACTCCATCTGGTGAGTCACTTACTATCCAAGGGGATACTCAGCATGGATTGCCTGAGCAAGTGTCCATGCTCAAGGCATCCAGATGTCTACAGAAGGGTTGTGTCATTTATATGGCACAAGTTACTATCGATGAGCCTAAGCCAAAGATTGAAGACATCCCTATCATTTCGGAATACCCTGAAGTTTTTCCCGAAGAACTACCTGGTTTACCACCAGATAGACAAGTAGAATTCCGAATTGACATCATCCCTGGTGCTGCACCAGTAGCGAGAGCACCTTATAGGTTAGCACCAACGGAGATGAAGGAATTAAGGACGCAGTTAGATGATTTGTTAGCCAAAGGTTTTATTAGACCTAGTTCGTCTCCTTGGGGAGCGCCGATCTTGTTTGTCAAGAAGAAGGATGGATCGATGCGTCTGTGCATCGATTACCGCGAACTTAATAAAGTCACTATCAAGAATAGGTATCCTTTGCCCAGGATCGATGATCTGTTCGATCAACTACAGGGAGCAAGCTACTTTTCAAAGATCGACCTGAGGTCAGGTTATCATCAGTTGAAAGTCAAGGATGAAGATGTACACAAGACAGCGTTTAGGACTCGCTATGGACATTACGAGTTCTTAGTGATGCCTTTCGGGCTCACTAATGCACCGGCCGCATTCATGGATCTCATGAATCGCGTCTGCAAACCTTACTTAGATAAATTCGTCATCGTCTTTATTGACGACATCCTTATTTACTCGAAGAACCAGGCTGACCATGAGAAACACCTTCGTTGTATTCTCAAACTTCTACATCAAGAGAAACTCTACGCCAAATTTTCGAAGTGCGAATTTTGGCTTCGAGAAGTCCAATTCCTTGGACATGTGGTAAGTGAGCGTGGTATCCAAGTGGATCCCGCAAAAGTAGAAGCAGTTATGAATTGGCAAGAGCCAAAGACGCCTACTGAGATTCGCAGTTTTCTCGGTCTAGCAGGATATTATAGGCGCTTTATCGAAAATTTTTCAAGGATTGTTGCACCCCTAACCTCGTTGACACGTAAGAAGGTTAAGTTTGATTGGGGCCCTAAGCAGCAGGAATCCTTTGACATTCTGAAGAACAAGTTGAGCAATGCTCCAGTGTTAACATTGCCAGATGGTATAGAAGAATTTGTGGTGTATTGTGATGCATCACACACTGGCATGGGCTGTGTACTCATGCAGAAAGGCAAAGTTATTGCCTACGCTTCACGACAGCTAAAGGTACACGAGAAGAACTACACCACCCACGATTTGGAATTGGGTGCCGTTGTATTTGCATTGAAATTATGGAGGCATTACTTATATGGTACCAAGTGTGTGATCTATTCAGATCACAAGAGCCTTCAACATTTGTTCAATCAGAAGGACTTGAACATGCGACAGAGACGCTGGATGGAAACTCTAAATGATTATGATTGTGAGATAAAGTACCATCCGGGCAAGGCAAATGTAGTTGCCGACGCCTTAAGCAGAAAGGAAAGGGTTAAACCGATAAGAATCAATGCCAAGCGCATTGAAGTCAAGAATGATTTGAACGAAAGGATACTAGCTGCACAGAAGGAAGCTGTGTTGGAAGCTAATTATCCTGAAGAAAAGTTGGGAGTAACTGAGGAGCAGTTGTCCCATGACAAAGACGGAATGCTTAGATTGAATGGATGAATATGGGTTCCCATCTTTGGAGGACTTCGAGATGTTATCCTCTAGGAAGCCCACAGTTCCAGATATTCTGTTCATCCTGGAGCAGATAAGATGTACCAGGATTTAAAAGCAAACTACTGGTGGATTGGTTTGAAAAAGTCCGTAGCTGCTTATGTGTCCAAATGTTTGACTTGTGCGCAAGTCAAAGCGGAACACCAGAAGCCATCAAGTTTGTTACAACAACCTGAAATTCCCACATGGAAATGGGAAATGGTGACTATGGATTTCATCACCAAGTTACCAAAGACGAGAAAGGGAAATGATACTATATGGGTCATAGTGGATAGACTGACGAAGTCAGCACATTTTCTACCCATCAAGGAGACCTATAGCTTCGATATGTTAGCCCAATTATACGTTGATAAGATTGTAGCTTTGCATGGAATACCTGTGTCTATTATCTCTGATAGAGATACTAGATACACGTCACATTTTTGGAAGAGTTTCCAACAATCATTGGGCACACGTTTGAATTTTAGTACGGCTTATCATCCTCAGACTGACGGTCAGAGTGAACGTACTATTCAAACATTGGAAGATATGCTACGTGCATGTGCGATCGATTTAGGTGGTAATTGGGATAAGAACCTACCATTAATCGAATTCTCCTACAACAATAGCTACCACACCAGCATAAAAGCTACGCCTTTTGAGGCCTTATACGGTAGAAAGTGTAGATCGCCTATTTGTTGGGCGGAAGTTGGAGATGTCCAACTATCAGGACCAGAAATAGTTTTTGAAACAACGGACAAGATTGTCCAGATTCGCGATCGTTTGAAAGCTGCCAGGGATAGGCAGAAAAGTTATGCGGATCCAAAGCGTAAAGACTTTTACTTCGAAGTAGGTGATAAAGTGTTGCTTAAAGTATCACCCTAGAAAGGGGTAATGCGATTTGGTAAGAAAGGCAAGCTAAGCCCAAGATACATAGGACCTTTCGAGGTTATCGAACGTGTCGGGTCAGTTGCTTATAAGTTAAACTTGCCTGAAGAGCTCAGTGCTATACATAATGTTTTTCACATCTGTAACCTGAAGAAGTGTTTCGCTGATGAATCGCTAGTTATACCGCATATGGAGGTACATATAGACGAAAGCTTGAAATTTGTGGAAAAGCCATTGTCGATTGAAGATCGACAGGTAAAGAAGCTTCGAAGGAAGCATGTACCTATTGTTAAGGTCAAATGGGATGCCCGTAGAGGTCCCGAATACACATGGGAGGTAGAATCCACGATGAAAGAAAAATACCCTCATTTGTTTCAGTAAATCTCGAGGTCGAGATTTCTTTAAAGGGGGTGAGGATGTAACACCTCGAAAATTCACGTCCAATAATGTACTGACACGTGTCATGGGCTTTGAATATGTGAAAACATACCTTAGAGGGACTAAAGTTGACAAACAGTGAAACTATGTGACTATAAGGGTCCAAAGTGTCAACAACTGATAAATAGGCCCTACAATAACCCTACATGAAGTTTATAATCTTAAACGGATAAATCATGGATCATACGAAGCGAAAAATGAGAGAAAGTGAGGAATTACAAACTACAAGGGCTAAACGTGTCAACATGTTGAATTTATACCTCTGAGTGATCTTTTGGCAAACCCGAAGCTTTGTAATGATAAAATATACTCACAAGGGCATGTGATAAAAATTTCATGAAGTTTCGTGAACGTATGAGAAAGTTGTGATCAAAACCGTACAAGAAGGGTTAATTGCGTTATCGTGAATTTCGTGACTTTTCGGGTAAGCGCAAAGTTAACCGAGGACATACACAAGTTTATAAAAGTCCCAAGGTTCCTAAAAATCAGAATTAAGGGTTTAGAGTGTGAAATAAATAGCTTAAACACGTTGCAAAAGATCAGGGACTAAATTGTAACTTGGCTGAAACTTGATAAGCTGGTCGACAGCAGGTACGCGGCCCGCGTAACCTGTCTCGCGGCCCGCCTGCGAGTGCCCAGCGACAAAAGTCGCGACCAGCTGCCAGTTCTGACCTGTTTCGAGTTGTTAACAGCTGTGAACGATTCAGGGACTTCACCAATCGACATTCATGCAATAGAGGACACTTGTACAGGCCTTACAACACCTGTAGACCTCTGTGGCAGCCTCACAACACATCAAAATCTGCATATAAGGCACTTTATGTAGTAAACACAAGAACACTTTGATCTCTAAGCTTGTTTAGAACCATTGTAAGTGTTCATATCATTCTCTAATTCGTTCTAGCTTAGTGTATTAACCGAAAGTCAAAGTATCATAATTTAAACTTGACTTTAAGATTAAACAAGATTGGCTCTGTCATTTCTCAAATTGAAAGTACCTACAAGTTGGTATTTATGTGTGTAACAAACCCCTAAAAGGGTATTTTCAGATTCACACTCTAAGCATGTCAATTGTCGAGTCAAAGCTTTTCTTAAAAAGTCAACAGGAAGTGTTTTTGCAAAAATAAGCATGATTAACAATGTAGGCCACATGCAACCTGTTTGATCATCAAAATAAATTTGTAATTAATGTAAGAACATGTTTCTTCATGATCAACTCGACAATTTTCAGTTTAAACCCGAATCGGAACCGAAAGTCTCATAAATTGACTTTTTCTTTGACTATCAGTTCTGATCCGTACATGCATGTTGAGATCTGCATTAGAGCATATTTTGGACCAACTTTCATATATGTTTAACTCTCTGAGATTTTACAACTTGGTTCAACACTTATCCGATTCCTATGCATGTTTCCGATTTATGCTTAAAGTTGACTATTTTGCCCTTTTGACTATAAAACGTGATTTTTGAAAAAGTGAAAGAGTAGAAACATTTGTTACTGATATATAAACTTGCACCAAAAATTTGATATCAGTTTAAGGTCCAGAATAAGAGTTATACTCATTATCGTAATTTGCAAGCTTTATGTTACATAAACGGCGCAATTAGCGTAAAGCCTATTTAAACCCACTTTTTGATATCAAACTTTTTACCCACTGATGTTATATAATATTTTGGGATTTTTAAAGATTTTTATTAAATTTTTGGCTGAGCATAACATAGGTCTTTAAGCTAAATTCGGTAAATACCGATTTTGCCCTTTTAAGCCATAAAATGAGTTTTATAAGTCCTTTTGACCCCAAACCTTTTTCTACTGATTTTATTTGATAAATAAATTATTTTGAGCATTCTGGAAATATAAAAATATCAGCTTTCTTTTAAAAAAAAACCCGGAAACGGCTCTAAATCGCCTTTTTACGCGTTTTTAACGCATAGTATGTATTGTAACCATATTAAACATATAAGATTGATACCTACTGATTTTTTTAGCATATTTTTATATAATAACAGTAAGTACAAGTTTTTGAACTCAGGTTTCCAATTTTGACATTTTTAGCCCTTGTGAAATTACCAAAATACCCCTACGGTGCATAGTTTGGTTTTAAATGATAAATTTAACATATGGGTCATACCCTACTGTTATAATATGTTAAATAAAGTATATTTACTGTTTTAACCAGACCTGTAACTCAGATTTCTGATTTAACTCTTTTATAAACTTTTAAATGACCAAAATGCCCTTATGAGGCATAGGTTGTGTTTAAATCCATTTTGGGCATAATAGAAGATATCTTACTGATATTATAACATTTTTAGAGCATATTATCTCAGGGAACTTGCATATGACCTTTACGGATACCCGCAACGCTCTTTTCGCGTTCGGTACGGTTTATGTAACTAGTTTGCATAAATTAACCGAGACGGGTCAAACATTATCATTTTTGTCTCAAAATCCAGAATGTATTTAGTATACCCATATTAAACAAGTATTCCAAACTTGTCGGGTCTAAATCACATTCTATCCGGTCTTCGCTTAATCGTGCGTTTGAACCGTTTCATTCTTAAGACTAACTGGTCTAAGCATAAGCTTAAATAAAGACCCGTTAGAAATCTAATAGGTTATTATAAACCTTCGTTCCAGATTAGGAGCCCCGGTAAAAGCTACCTTCACTTGCTTATCGTGAACTATACTATACTCAGGTAAATACTTTTTGACTTATTTTCCCTATACGGGCTTGGGGTACGGTATATAGTATACCGCTTGGTCCGGCATTGAATTCTTTAATCCAATTGTGGTTAAATTTATTGATATGCTATGTTTTGAATGTGTATTGTTTGCTTAAAGCCTTTGGGGGGTTAATGACCATGTCCCGGATATCCTTGGCATTATCTTACGAGATAGCCACGACCTGAGCACGGGGTGTAGGCGTACACCCGTCAGTGTATAACTCAATAATTGTGGTGTGTCTATTAATCTTTAACCCGGTCTACGGATCGGGCTACTGAACGCGGAGTAACATGTAAATCCCTTACAAGATTATAATGCATAATTATCCCAAGTTATAGAAATATTTTGTGCCACGTGCATTCAAATCAATTTTCAACTCTTTTGAAAATGAGTCAGTCGAATTGTATTTACCAGTGTAAACTGACGTATTTTTCCCAAAAGATTAAGTGCAGGTACTCAACGTAATAGGCCGGCTGTCTTCTAGAGCGTCCACAATAAGTCTCGCAAGCTTGGACGACAATAAACTGTTGAACAATATCTTATTTTATTTTGATCCGCCTGTGGATCCGTTTCAACTACTCGTGATATTTTATATTACATTTGATTTAAAGTTGAAATGAATCTATTTTGCTTCCGCTGTGCATTATTATATTGTGTTGTTTGTCTATGATGATACCAACTACGTCACTATACTCCCCACCGGGCCCACCGGTGACACGTGGAAAATAGGGGTGTGACAGTATTGTGGGTTAATAGCAGGTCAGATTGAAAACATCAATCTGACACAAGAAGATTATCAGCAGATTGATAAGGAGGAAATGGATATGATGGATATCAAATGGGCTTTCGCTAGTGCTGTTAGGCGAGCTAAGGACTTCATGGAAAGGACTGGTAGAACCAGCTTGGAAAGCAAGAAAGATACCAAGTACGGGTTGGATAAATAATCAGTCAAGTGCTTCAATTGTGGTGAACGAGGTCACTTCAAGAGAGAATGTACCAAACCAGCTCAGCATGGGAACCAGAATCCGTTCAGGAATCAAGGCAATCAAGGCAACCAGCAGAATCAGAATCAAAACAGGAATAACGAGCATACTTTGAGGCCTGTGAACAATCCAAATCAAGCAGGAGCATCAAATGCCAACCAGGCTCTTATGGTACAAGTCGATGAAGGTTGTGAATGGTCGATTCAGTTGGAAAGTGATGTTCAGGATGGTAAAGCTTGTTTTGCTGAGGTTGTCAAGGATCTGAAACACGCCAGTAGTGGATAATCTTCTGCCGGTGGTGGAGAATCATCTGAAGATGAAGACAGTTTTGGTTACAGTAGAAGCTCAGATGAAGAATCCTCAACTTCAGGCGATGATCATTTGGATGAAACGTCAAGTGTGACAGTCGATGCAGATGTTGATGAATTGTTGGGAGAAGCTGCTGTAACATCCCGTGTTTTGAAAGTCAAAGTCAAGATTGACTGTTTTGACTTCTTTGACTTGTAGATAATCTATCTATTTTATTGCATTAGCTGTATTATGTGGAGTACTTATTAATAATCGAGGTTTAATCGCTATTTATTGCATGTTTATCGCTTATCGCATCACAATCGCAACTCAAATTTACGCACTTTGGTTATTGTTTTATGTGTGCGTGCTACTTATGTGTTACTTGTGCATGTTTATTTATGATATGTATGATGTGGTAATCAATCGAAACGCAATCGCAACGCCATCGCAATCGAATCACAAACACTAAACGTAAGATATAGTAGTTGGGATTAAAAGTAATTTGAGTAGGAAACTCTATCACATCGCAATGCTCGACACTTGAACCGAAATCGCAAAACTCATCGCGCCAAACACTCGAGAAAAGTGGCCAGCCGACCGAGCTGCTACCCGATCGGACTGCCATCCGATCGAGGTGCCACTCGACTGAACTGCCACCCACCTAGGTGCCACCCGACCGAGTTACCACTCGATCGACCAGCCCTCTTTTCCCCTTTCCATTTTGGGAAACCCTATAAATACCCCCTTGTTACCACTTTTGGATGGTGACAACTCTCTCTTCCTCTCCACTCGTTTCAGCCGCTATTTCTTCAGATTTCTCACGAATCTTGTAAGTTTCCAACCTAAATCTTGTACTTTCTTGGTCTACACGCACTCCTACACCTTTCTATCTTTTGAATCTTAACTTTTAACCGTGAAATCACTAGATTTGAGGTGTTCTAGGATGATGTCATCATGGTGTTCTTCGTAACTTCATGTTTTGGCTTCAATCCACCAAGAACAACTTGAATCTGAACGATTTCCACCAGGATAAACAAAGATCTTGCATAGATCTGAACATATTCACGGTGAAAAGGATTGAAAGATGGTTTTTTCTAACTTTCTTTCATCTCTTTTACACTCAATGCACTCAAACCCGATAGAATCGGAGCTGGTTCTGATTGTCTACTCGTTCTTGGTGATGTATCAGTTCTAGAATTGGATTCTGTCCGAGGGATAGTGATTTCGGGTTTGAACATGAACGACCGTCTTGAACCATGAACTGGACGGACTAGGGTGATTCCTATTCGGACAGGTCACTTGGGCCAAGATGAGGTTCCTATTGTTTTAACAAGCTATCATAACATCTCATTCAAACTACAAACACCTCAAACGAGACCAAGTAACAGAACGATCAGGTCGTCGGGACGGGTTGCCATCTGATCGGACTGTCGTCCGATCGGGTAGCCATCCGCTCGACCGACAACTTGATCGGATTGTACCTTGGTTCTACACTTAACAATTTTCAACATGTTCAATGCATTACCAGTTCTAGCGGATTAGCATCCGATCGGTAGACCATCTGGTTGGATGATAACACTGCTGTGAACTTGTTCTCTGAGAAATGTCTCACCGAATGGATCGTCGTCCGATCGAACCGCCGTTCGATCGACCGACCTGAAGGATAGAGATACTTCTCTGTTTTCAAAATGCTACAACGAAAACTTCAAAAGCCAAACCATCATACACAAACACATACCCACCAAACGAGATGACGATCCTATGGAATGGCCACCCGATCGGATAGCCATCCGATCGGACTGCCGTTCGACACTTGGTTCACAACATCGTTATACGCGCCGCTTATCGTTTATACTATCGTACTGTTCAGGCTAAACTCGCTCTAAGCGCTCCCTTCAATCCATCATCACTGTGAGTATACTCGAACCCTTTTTGCTTTACGCACTTTTGCGTGTTACATACGTTACTTATTCTAAATCACATCGAACACACTACTCAATACTTTAACGCTAACCGTTACCGCATGTTATACGTGACTTAATGAATGCTTGTTTATTATGTTTACACATGGAGTGTTGTCTACCTGCCTTAGCAACGATAGTACTATTAGTTTGGACACAGCACCTGTTCACTCACGGGTTGTTAAGGACAATTAGTTACATGGCTCACAGTGGTGAGTGTGTATCGCGAACTGCCTTGGGCAGTCAACCCGCAGTCATTGGTATCGATAGGTTCATCTCGATAACTAACGTGCTTCATTTCACTCTGTGTACGTGCTGGTTATGCGTAAACGATTTCGAACTCTAATATATCTATTAAACTTTTATGCTCACTTTTACACTATGTGTATTGACTTTTACTTTAACATATGTGGCAGGTACTTAAGATGTTTGTATGCTTGGCTTGCTATGAAATCGAGGCTAGGAAAGACCTAGAACAATAATAAATTCTCTGTACTAGGAATCTGAGTTGTCGGAACAGAACAATTTGACTAGATTTTGTCTGTAATAATTATGTTATGTCATGGTATGGGGTGTGATGCTTTAAATAATTGGTAATCATAGTTATTATGAAAACTTCTGGACAATCTGTTTCGCTCAGTGCCACGCCCTGATGTTTCCGCCATCGGTTAGGGTGTGACAGATTGGTATCAGAGCCATAACTATAGGGATTTAGGCAAGACTCGACCTAGTCCGGGTCGATGTCTTAGAACGACCTAGTCTATAGTCTAAGTACCAACAGACCGACTTGTGCATACCCTGTAGGGGTTAGCACGAGCTTACACCTAGCTGTTCACGCTTACACTACACTATCACTGCATCCAACATTTTCGAAAAGAACGAGTGATTAGGTCTAGATTAGGCGTGAAAACCGCAAACTATCGACTAAATTGCTTGTTCAACCTATATTCTATCTACAAACAGGAGAATTTGTGTTGAATCAGGAGTGAAATCCGTGCTTCGACGCAATTTTCCCCTCCATTTTATTAAAAACAGTAACCAAGTTACTAAGTTAGGGGTGAAACCTGAATCTTGAGGACTTGTTCCGTACTCTATTTTGATTTTTCAAAACTCACACCAAGGGCTTGACGGACACCAACGACTGGAGGTCGCACTTTGACCAAAAGGATGCGTGTCAATCGCCCAAGAACCGAGGCAAGAACACAGTCCCGAAAGTCGTAGTGAGTACCAAAAGTCCTTGTGAATAGTCGAACCACCTTGGGTAGTCGATGTCTATTTAGCCGTAGACAATCTATTTTCGATTTCAAGCTCGCAATCGCTGATTTTATGTGTTTCAATTCTGACCCCGCAACTGCTGACTCTGATATTTGTTGCTTTTATGTGAGATTTTATGTGTTTTATGTGGTTTTATCTATTTATGTGTTTCGATTTGTTGACTTATTCGCTTTCACTTTCGCCTTGATCGACACATAACCCGCACTACACATGTACCTCAAAACGCCGACAAATCGCTGTTACTTATGGAGGACCGTATACTATGATGCTACTTATACTATAATACTCATTATACTACTCGCTATATCGTGCGCGAACTTTGAATGATAGGCTTCTGTATTCTGACTGCTTCCATGTGCTCTTATATGTCCAATGTGCCTTACGTGCTTATGTGTTTCTGTGCTTATGTGATACCGTGTTTATGTGCTTATGTGTGTATGTGATGTGACTATGTTCCTGAGCTTTAGTAATACTAGGCGTGTGAGGTGAGACTTGATTATACTGTGTTTGAGTCCTATGGCGATGTCTGTTGCAGACAATGTCGTTATCTGGATCCCGTCATTCGCGCGCCGCTCGCCAAAGCCAGAAAGACAAACGCCTTGCTGCTCTCGTCTCCGAGCAAGTCACAAAAGTTATTCCACACCATAAGAACGCAAGCAAATCATTCGAGGAGTCCCGAACTGAAACTCCCAAGACTGCTTTCAGCTTCAAGCAGTTCAAAGCTTGTAGGCCAAAGGAATTTACTGGCGAAGGCGACCCTACGGTTTTGTTTCAATGGTTTGATTCCATCGAGGTCACCCTACGACAGAGCGGTTGCCCTGATGAACTCCGCACTCTCAACGCTACTGGCGTCTTCGAGTCCCGCGTTTTAGACTGGTGGACGGCCGAGAGGAACAAACGTGGAAACGACGCAGCTTATGGTCTGACCTGGGAGCAGTTGAAGAACGTCATGCTGGAAGAATTCTGCCCTCCCCATGAGCATCAAAAGTTGGAGGACGAATTCTGGCATATTAAGTAGAAGGATGGTGACAATGCTGCTTTGACTACTCGCTTCAAGCAGCTCAGCATAATCTGTCCTGATCAAGTGAAGACTCCCGATATGATGATCAAGAAGTATATCCGAGCTCTGCCAGATTATGTTGCAGATTTTGTGCAAGCCTCCAAGCCCGCAACGATCGAAGAGACTTGCCTGCTTGCCGCTGAAATCAACAACAAGCGTGTCAAGTCTGGTGTTTGGGATAAATCTCCCAAGAATCTGCATCAAGCTACCGCCGCACCAACCGCTGAAACCACCGCCACTCCACAGTCTTCAAAGCCTCTTCGTCGCAAGAGGAAGAACAACAGCAACTCCAGCAATAAGAACTGTGCTGCTACCACTGCTGTCCCACTCCAAGTTGTACCAGCTCAGCAGCAGATGAAACACCGCTAGGTCGCGGCACCGGTCACCCAAGCACTGCCGGCAAAGCGTGCTTATACGGGTGCTCAACCAGTCTGCCCGACTTGTACCTATCATCACCCAGTGGGAATCGCCTGCAGATTTTGCGCGCAATGCAACATGTATGGCCATTTCACTGCCAACTTCCGTACAGGCTCTCGACAAGCTCCAGCTACTGCTCAATAAGCTCTACTTCCTGCTCCTCAAGGCCAACAAGCAGCTCAGGCACCCGCGATCAATGCTAGAGTCTGCTTCGCATGTGGTGATCCCAACCACTTCGCGAACATGTGCCCGAATCGAGTGGTGAAACAAGAACCACAGCAGCAGCAGCTTCAGCAACAGCCTCAGCAGCAGCAACAACAACAACAGCAACAAGCAGCTCGCACCCGAACTTTCAACATCAATGTGTGCCAAGCCCAAGCCGACAACAACGTGGTCAATGGTATTTTCCTTGTGAATGGTATTTATGCTTCGTGTTTATTTGATACTGGTGCCGATAACTATTTTGTATCGTTCGAATTCGAGAAGCTCCTTAATCGTAAGCGCGCCCATCTTCCCTCGACGTTCGATATCGAAGTTGCCACCGGAAGAACTGTCGCCGTCAACTCCGTTCTTCGTGATTGTACTCTCGAGCTCAACAACCACATCTTTCCCATCGACCTTATCCCAATGCAGCTCGGTAGTTTTGACGTCATAGTAGGCATGGACTTTCTTCACGCAAACCATGCTGAAATTGTTTGCTTTGATAAGATGATTCGATTCTCGCTCGCTAACGGTGATAAATTGTGTGTCTACAGTGAAGTCGCGTCGAAGAAACTCCAACGTATGTCGTGTGTCCAACCTGGCAAGTATCTCCGCAAGGAATACCAAGCTTTCTTGGCTCACATCGTAGTAGCAGAGAAAACGGAAGTTAAGGGAGTAAACGATGTCCCTGTTGTCCGTGAATTTCCAAACGTATTTCCTGACGATCTCCCCGGACTACCTCCGAGTCGTGATATCGGATTTCGGATCGACCTCATTCCTGGAGCCAACCCTATTGCTAGAGCTCCTTACCAACTCGCACCATCAAAGATGCGCGAATTGTCGAGTCAGCTCCAGGAATTGCTTGACAAAGGTTTCATTCGCCCTAACACCTTTCCGTGGGGCGCACCAGTCCTTTTCGTCAAAAAGAAGGATGGGTCGTTCCGGATGTGCATCGACTATAGGGAATTGAATAAGCTGACAATCAAGAATCGCTATCTCCTACCTCGTATTGACAATTTATTTGACCAACTACAAGGTGCTACATGTTTTTCCAAGATCGATCTATGTTCAGGCTACCACCAACTACGCATTCAAGAGGAGGATGTACCCAAAACCGCTTTTCGCACTCGATACGGCCATTATGAGTTCGTTGTTACGCCTTTTGGTCTAACTAACGCACCCACGATTTTCATGGATCTGATGAATCGCGTGTGTAAAACTTTCCTCGAACGCTTCATCATCGTGTTCATCGATGATATCCTGATCTATTCCAAGACGAAAACCGAACACACGCAACATCTACGTTTGGTTCTCGAGGTACTCCAAGGGAATCGACTCTATGCCAAGTTCTCCAAGTGTGAATTCTGGCTGGAGGAGGTTCAATTCCTCGGTCACATTGTCAATAGTCAAGGTATTCACGTTGACCCCACGAAGATCGAAGCTGTCAAGAGTTGGGTTACACCTAAGAACCCGACTGAAGTCCGTTCTTTTCTCGAAATGGCGGGCTATTATCGCCGATTTATCGAAGGATTTTCTAAAATTGCCGTGCCGCTTACTTCCCTCACGCACAAATACAAGCCTTTTGTTTGGGGAACTGGATATGAGACTGCCTTTCAAACCCTCAAGCATATGCTTTGCAATGCTCCCGTTCTCACTCTACCCGACGGAAACAATGACTTCATTGTCTATTGTGATGCCTCGAACCTTGGTCTTGGTTGTGTTCTCATGCAACGAGACAAAGTTATCGCTTACGCATCTCGTCAGCTCAAGATCCATGAGAAGAACTACACAACCCACAATCTCGAGCTAGGTGCAATTGTTTTTGCACTGAAGATTTGGTGACACTACCTGTATGGTACTAAGTGTACGATCTTCACAGATCATAGGAGCCTACAACACATCCTCAGCCAGAAAGAACTTAATATGCGCCAACGCCGATGGGTTGAACTTCTCACGGATTACGACTGTGAGATCCGTTATCATCCTGGCAAAGCAAATGTCGTTGCCGACGCATTCAGCAGACGGAGCTATTTGCATAGCGCCCATAATATCCAAGCCCAATATGACCTCGAAACCCTTATCCGCGAAGCCCAACATGCTTGCTTTACTGAGCGCACTTTGAAGAAGGAAAGAATCTACCACGATGGAGCCCAGCTAGTGAATAAGTCGAATGGGATATTCCATTATCTGGACCGAATTTGGGTCCCTAAGCGGACCGATTTACGACAGATTTTGATGGACGAAGCCCACAAATCCCGATATTCTATTCATGCCGGTGCCGATAAAATGTACTAGGACCTGCGCTACAAGTACTGGTGGCCGGGCATTAAAAGGGATATCGCTCTCTATGTTGGAAAGTGCCTGACTTGCTCGAAGGTCAAGGACGAACATCAAAGACCCTCTGGCTTGCTTGAGGAACCCCCAATCCCTATGTGGAAGTGGGAAAGCATAGCTATGGACTTTATAACGAAACTTCCGCGCACGCCATCAAGTCACAACAGCATCTGGGTTGTCGTTGACCGTTTGACTAAATTTGCTCACTTTTTACCGATACGAGAAGACTATAAGGTAGAGAAATTGGCCCGTATCTACACCGATGAGATCATTTGTCGACATGGGACACCTCGCGACATCATCTCTGACCGCGATGGTCGGTTTACCTCGCGTCTCTGGGAAACGTTTCAATCTGCGCTCTGTACATCGCTTAATCTAAGTACCGCTTGTCATCCCCAAACCGACGGTCAGACTGAGAGAACGATTCGTACCCTTGAAGACATGCTCCGTTCGTGTGTCATAGATTTCAGTGGTAATTAGGACGCATACTTACCTTTAGTCGAATTCTTGTACAATAACAGTTATCATTCCAGCATTCAAATGGCACCATTTGAGGCATTGTATGGAAGAAGATGTCGATCGCCTATTAACCGGTCCTGAGCTCTTGTAAGAAACGACTGACAAGATCCTCCAAATTCGAGACAATCTGCTGAAAGCTCGGAGTCGTCAGAAAAGTTACGCCGATAGACGACGCAAGCCCCTTGAATTTGACATCGGTGACTACGTACTCCTAAAGGTTTCACCTCGGAAGGGTGTGGTCTGATTCGGAAAGAAAGGAAAGCTCGCGCCTCGATACGTTGGACCCTTTAAGATTCTGGAAAGAATTGGCAAAGTGGCCTACAGACTCGAACTACCGACCTCAGAAAATGCCTGGCTGAGCATGATTTGCACGTTCCATTAGAAGATCTACAAGTGAACGAAACATTACACTTCGTGGAAAATCCTGTCGAGATCATGGATCGACAAACCAAGCAGCTCAGACGCTCACGCATTCCCAATGTGAAGGTTCGTTGGGAAGGCAAACGAGGCGTAGAGTTCACTTGGTTACTCGAAAGTGATATGAAGGCGAAGTACCCGCAGTTATTTGTTACGGCTTCTGCCTAATTTCGGGACGAAATTCCCTTAAGAAGGGGAGGCTGTAACACCCCGTGTTTTGAAAGTCAAAGTCATAGTCAAGATTGACTGTTTTGACTTCTTTGACTTGTAGATAATCTATCTATTTTATTGCATTAGCTGTATTATGTGGAGTACTTATTAATAATCGAGGTTTAATCGCTATTTATCGCATGTTCATCGCTTATCGCATCGCAATCGCAACTCAAATTTACGCACTTTGGTTATTATTTTATGTGTGCATGCTACTTATGTGTTACTTGTGCATGTTTATTTATGATATGTACGATGTGGTAATCAATCGAAACACAATCGAATCGCAAACACTAAACGTAAGATATTTAGGATGATTGTATGTTAGATATAGTAGTTGGGATTAAAAGTAATTTGAGTAGGAAACTCTATCACATCGTAACGCTCGACACTCGAACCGAAATCGCAAAACTCATCGCGCCAAACACTCGAGACAAGTGGCCAGCCGACCGAGCTGCTACCCGATCGGACTGCCATCTAATCGAGGTGCGACTCGACCGAACTGCCACCCACCTAGGTGCCACCCGACCGAGTTACCACTCGATCGACCAGCCCTCTTTTCCCCTTTCCATTTTGGGAAACCCTATAAATACCCCTTTGTTATCACTTTTGGATGGTGACAGCTCTCTCTTCCTCTCCACTCGTTTCAGCCGCTATTTCTTCAGATTTCTTGTGAATCTTGTAAGGTTCCAACCTAAATCTTGTACTTTCTTGATCCACACGCACTCCTACACCTTTCTATCTTTTGAATCTTAAGTTTTGACCGTGAAATCACTAGATTTGAGGTGTTCTAGGATGATGTCATCATGATGTTCTTAGGAACTTCATGTTTTGGCTTCAATCCACCAAGAACAACTAGAATCTGAACAATTTCCACATGGATAAACAAAGATCTTGCGTAGATCTGAACATATTCATGGTGAAAACGATTGAAAGATGGTTTTTTCTAACTTTCTTTCAACCCTTTTACACTCAATGCACTCAAACCCGATGGAATCGGAGCTGGTTCTGATTGTCTACTCGTTCTTGGTGATGTATCCGTTCTAGAACTGGATTCTGTCCGAGAGATAGTGATTTCGGGTTCGAACATGAACGACCGTCTTGAACCATGAACTAGACGGACTAGGGTGATTCCTATTCGGACAGGTCACTTGGGCCAAGATGAGGTTCCCATTGTTTGAACAAGCTATCATAACGTCTCATTCAAACTACAAACACCTCAAACGAGACCAAGTAACAGAACGATCAGGTCATCGGGACGGGTTGCCGTCCGATCAGCCTGCCGTCCGATCGGGTAGTGATGCGCGTTTAAGTGTCGTATATTTTAGGTGTATATTTTAAGCCCTTTTTAACACTTATTTTAGCCAAGTTTTAAATTTATAAAACACGATATTTCACTAACACTAAACACACATATGGGCAAGTGCACCCATCGTTGAGTGTAGTATAGCGTTGGTAAGATACCGAGGTCGTCCAAGGACACAAGAGCTTTTAGTACCGGTTTATCCTCAACGTCTAACCAAAATAAAAGTTTAGAAAAATGTTTTAAACTAAGAAAAATAAAACTAACTAAAATGCTGAAAATAAAAATAAAAGAAAAACAGATAGACAAGATGAATCACTTGGTTCCGACTCGTATCTAGTATAACCTTTGATTATTTCCGCACTTTTGCACATAATTAAGAGATTATCTTAGTTATTGTAGTAGGCCCCTCTTTTGAAGGTGACGTTACCCTCACCCCAGTAGTTTGAGTCAGCAGGGATACAATCCTAAAAGGGTGGATTATTGGAAGATAATGAATTAAGTTATTAATGCAGTATTGTGGTAGGCCCCGCTTTTGGCGGTGACGTTACCCTCGGCTAAGTAGTCTGAGTCAGCAGGGATACAGTCCTAAATAGCCGAGTTATAGTATTAATAGTAGTTAACTTATGAGGGGATCAAAGAGTTTGGACCCCCGCCATCCAATACCGTGAAGTATTGAAGGAGGTCCTACTAAATTTGACCCAAGTCCATTGCAGGACCTCTAAACGCTGAACAATGGCAAGACCTTTACCAAACCGTTCCCTTAACCCCCTACCAGGTAGCCAACATATCTCCATATAGACCGTGGAGATATGAGTGGTGAAAATCCTTTATTTTATATAGACAGTAAAATAATGCCAAGACACCACGGACAAACGATAAGGAAAGATCACCTTCAACATAAGTAACTAGTTATTAAAGTCATTAATACAAAACCAAATAAAAAGTGCAAAAGATTAGAAATAAAAAGTATTATACTAGACACTTTGTCTTCACCAAGTGATGTAAGAGACTTAGGCAAACATGGCCTTGATTGTCAAGAACTCTTACGATCAATCTTGGATCCCGAGACGACTCACACACTCTACGATGGACAATGGATGATGGTGGTGGATGATGGTGTTGTGATGGTGGTGGGTGGTGGATGAAGTGTGAGAGAGGTGGTGTGCCAAGGGATGGTTTGAGCTTGAGCCAAGCACTCCTATTTATAGCCTGTACAGAAGCCTGGACACGGCCCCGTGTCCACCCTTTTCTCTTTCTTCATTAATACAGTTTGTCTTTATTAGCTCCACACGCCCCCGTGTCCGCTGGGCACGCCCCCGTGTCCGTCTGACACTCTCTCTCTTCATTAATTGTAATTCGCAATTACAATTAATGCGCCTGCTGTACTTTCGCCACGCCCCCGTGTCCGCTGGGCACGGCCCCGTGGTGGGCAATAGAAGCTTCTACAGGTTTGTCTTTAGTGCCAGAGCTGACCATCCTGGACACTGCCCCGTGCTCGCTGAGCACGGCCCCGTGTTGAGCTGGACACGCCCCGTGTCGGGCTGGGCACAGCCCCATGCTCAGCTGGGCACAGCCCCATGCTCAGCTTTCTTCTTGTTTTTGCTTTGGGAGTTGTTGTCGAGGGGTCGGGCATGCCACGTTTCTTCCTTTTCTTTGTATTTATGTTGGTTTTGGCTGTATTTTTGTTCCTTTTGTTCGTTTAAGCTCATTTGACCCTGTAAATTCAAAAGGAAGACAAAAGAACACTTTTTCCAACATTAGTACTAAAAAGGGGTTAGTTTTATGCCTCATTTGATGTAATTTATATGTTGCATTTTACACACATCAAATACCCCCACACTTGAATCTTTGCTTGTCCTCAAGCAAAACTCTTTAATATGTGGCTATTTACACTCCCAAATGGAATGGGTAGAAAAGAAGGTTTTCGGCTTGTCATAGAGTGTCGGGATTTCCAAGATTCTTTATTTAGTTTTATTTTTATTTATTTACAATCCTATTCGTCATGATTTATTTAAAACTTTTCATAAGATAAATTACTTATTAGGGCATAACATGCCTTTGTAAAATTCTATTTATATACAAGTTCACATACCTCACGGGAATCACTCAACACTCGGCCGAAAATGTATTTTTGTGGATCACTCGAGAGCGGTATGGAACTTACTCCTACCATAGGCTTGCCAAGCAATCAATCCTCCTCCTTTTTAACTTATATACCTTTGTAAATATCAAGAGGACTTTGTGGGTTAAGGGTTTGGCTTGGGTTAAAGGTAGGTGGTTGGGTTGGTGGCTAGTGGTTAGTAGAAAGGGCGAAAAAGCGTAACAAGCGTCGGTTTTCGAAAGACTTTTTATTTTTGCAAATATATATTTTTTTTTTTTTGAAAAGTCATACGAAAAACCGAGCTTGTTACTAAAACAAATGGTGAAAAATAAAAAGGGTTTAGGTGGGTGAAAAGAGTTTTTTGTTTGGGTGATGAAACGAAAAGGTTTAGGCTCAAAGGGGCTAACTAGGGGGATTTTTTTGGGTAGGTGGTAAAAGAAATAGAAAAATAATGGTGTAGAAATAAAAAGGGTTTGTCCTAATGCCTCCATCATTTACTTACTCGGGTTTAAGTTGGTAAGGACCGGGAATGTATCGTCATGGCAAGTTCTAGAGTCGTAAGAACCAAACGGCTATTCACACAAGAAACGAAAGATGAGCATTTAATTTAAAGGTATATATTTGTATGCTCAATAAAGGCTCAAAACTCACTTTTGTGGGAATGGGTTTTTATGTGATCAAGTATATATAATCAAATTTTAACTAAGCTTGTCATGCCTTTTCATAATTTTCTTATGTTGGTTCTTTTTATCACGACGCTATCGGCTGTAAATTCGTAAAAATATAACCTTTTTAGAACTTGAAATTCCCGAATTAAACCTAGACAAGTAAAAAAATGAAAAATTTTTGAAAAAAATTTGGGGTGATTAGCGGTTCCAATAGAGTTTTGTGTAAGGCTTGTATTTAGGACTTGCAAGATTCAAGGTTTTAGCATCCCCCCCCCACACTTAAATTACACATTGTCCTCAATGTGTCCCAAAAATAAGTTTTTAGGTTGATTGAATGTGTAAAAGTGGGTTAAAGACAAGATTTTATGGTACTGGGTAGCTGAACACGGGGTGGTGTTGGCTGAGCACGGCCCAGTGTCCAGACTGCCAGTACCAAAAGTAAACAGAAGGCTGGGCACGGGGGCGTGTCCAGTGAGCACGGCCCCGTGTCCAGGTACCTGAACTGGGCATTTTCTACAGAACCTTGGGCACGGGGCGTGTTGGGGTGAGCACGGCCCCGTGCTGAACTTGCTGTAATGAAGAAAAATCGTAGGGAGGCTCTGTTTTTGTGTATGGGGTGTTGGTTCAAGCTTCCCTTATCATCCTTCACCATCCCGAGTGTGTTTTATTCCTGAAAATTAAAAACTAAACTAGAAAACATAAAGGTTAATCTAAACTAAACTACGGATAGTTCCGCGGAATGCCTCCGTGGTGCGCCACGTTTATAAGGGTCCTTGGCTAGACCCTCCTTATCGGGTGGTTCTGGCTCATCTTCAATTAGGGGGTCATTATTGCCGAATGGATATTTCATTAACCGCTCAAGATCGACACTTTTTTTAAATGCCCCTAATTGAAGAGGTAGATTGTTGAACTTCCGGTTTTTCAAAGCTTTGTGAGTTTTTACAAAGGGTCGTCCCAATACCAGAGGAGCGTCATCAAGGATGACAAAGTCGGTTGGGATTACCATTTGATTTGTTTGAACCAAGACTTCCTCAACTACACCGATTGATTTTATTATTCTCCGATTAGATAGAAAAATGGGTATTTGAAGTGGAGAAAAATCGCTAATACTTAATTTTTCGAAAATGTAGTTAGGCATTATGTTAACACAAAGATCTTTATCGATTGTGACATTACTAATAAACGAATTTTGAAAGAAACATGGAACCGGTGTAATGTTAATTTCAAATGGGTCTTCTTTTATTAGCGAAGTTTGATCATTAGTTAACTTAACACTTACCGTTTCGTCAATTTTAGTGTTAGTGTTTAACTCTTTTAAAAACTTAGCATGAGTGGGTACTAAACAATGATTTTCGAAAGAAGGTGACAAGAGGTTAATTTCTTCAAAATTAGACTCTTCTTGTATTTTAACGTTGTCGGACTCACCTATTTCGTTGTTTAACTCATGTGTCAGTTTTTCACTTATTTGTTCTTCCATTTTTACACTTTCGGTTATCTCTTCATTTTTTAATTCTTCTCTTGCGCGGGATTCCTCTTCCCTTGCGCGAGATTCTTTTATACAGCGATCGATAACTCTAATGTGTTCTAATATCCTATCGGTCACTTCGGTTATAGAAAAAGAATCGGTATTTTCTAAGCTTGAATCCGGTTGTTCGACCCTTTGTTCCTCATAATACCCATATGAAGTAGATGGTTCGCACCATTGTTCTTCATTGTAAGCATATGATGGATAAGGTTCGTAATTTTGTTCTTCATAATACTCATATGAGGTGGGTTGTTCATGCCATGGTTCCTCATAATAAGCATATGAAGGTGGTGGCTCATATCTTGGTTCCTCAAAGTATGAGTATGAAGGCTCATACCTTGGTTCATCAAAATATGAGTATGAGGGAGGAGGTTCATACCTTTGGTCTTCATAGGATGTGTATGAAGTTGATGGCTCGTACCTGGGCTCCTCATAGTAGGTGTATGAATTGGATGGTTGATATGAGCGATTATTTTGAACCGATCGTGCATTACGACAATTAGTGCAATAATTACCCCTATAATCATCCTCCTCATAGGTGTAGTTGTAACCTCCTGAGTATTGATCCATAAGAATCACTTAGCAGACCACAACTGAGTCTCGAGATCAGAAAACAAAAATAAAAACGGAAACAGAAGCTGGACACGGCCCCGTGTTCGGTGAGCACGGCCCCGTGTTCAGGATCTGTATCTGGGCGTTTTAATTAAATTTACTGATTTCGTTGAGCACGGGGCGTGTTCAGTGAGCACGGCCCGTGTTCAAGCTTCTGTTACTGTGTGTTTTGGAAAAATCTGCAGCACGGCCCCGTGTTCAGCGAACACGGCCCCGTGTACAGGCTACTGTAAATGCAAAATTAAACTAAAATGCAGAAAAATGTGGGCCCGTTTTGAAAAGGTTTTGAAAAACTGATTAGGCCATCGATTTTAAGCTTTCCTAAAATCCTTGTGTCCCCGCCAACGGCGCCAAAAACTTGATGCGCGTTTAAGTGTCGTATATTTTAGGTGTATATTTTAAGCCCTTTTTAACACTTATTTTAGCCAAGTTTTAAATTTATAAAACACGATATTTCACTAACACTAAACACACATATGGGCAAGTGCACCCATCGTTGAGTGTAGTATAGCGTTGGTAAGATACCGAGGTCGTCCAAGGACACAAGAGCTTTTAGTACCGGTTTATCCTCAACGTCTAACCAAAATAAAAGTTTAGAAAAATGTTTTAAACTAAGAAAAATAAAACTAACTAAAATGCTGAAAATAAAAATAAAAGAAAAACAGATAGACAAGATGAATCACTTGGTTCCGACTCGTATCTAGTATAACCTTTGATTATTTCCGCACTTTTGCACATAATTAAGAGATTATCTTAGTTATTGTAGTAGGCCCCTCTTTTGAAGGTGACGTTACCCTCACCCCAGTAGTTTGAGTCAGCAGGGATACAATCCTAAAAGGGTGGATTATTGGAAGATAATGAATTAAGTTATTAATGCAGTATTGTGGTAGGCCCCGCTTTTGGTGGTGACGTTACCCTCGGCTAAGTAGTCTGAGTCAGCAGGGATACAGTCCTAAATAGCCGGGTTATAGTATTAATAGTAGTTAACTTATGAGGGGATCAAAGAGTTTGGACCCCCGCCATCCAATACCGTGAAGTATTGAAGGAGGTCCTACTAAATTTGACCCAAGTCCATTGCAGGACCTCTAAACGCTGAACAATGGCAAGACCTTTACCAAACCGTTCCCTTAACCCCCTACCAGGTAGCCAACATATCTCCATATAGACCGTGGAGATATGAATGGTGAAAATCCTTTATTTTATATAGACAGTAAAATAATGCCAAGACACCACGGACAAACGATAAGGAAAGATCACCTTCAACATAAGTAACTAGTTATTAAAGTCATTAATACAAAACCAAATAAAAAGTGCAAAAGATTAGAAATAAAAAGTATTATACTAGACACTTTGTCTTCACCAAGTGATGTAAGAGACTTAGGCAAACATGGCCTTGATTGTCAAGAACTCTTACGATCAATCTTGGATCCCGAGACGACTCACACACTCTACGATGGACAATGGATGATGGTGGTGGATGATGGTGTTGTGATGGTGGTGGGTGGTGGATGAAGTGTGAGAGAGGTGGTGTGCCAAGGGATGGTTTGAGCTTGAGCCAAGCACTCCTATTTATAGCCTGTACAGAAGCCTGGACATGGCCCCGTGTCCACCCTTTTCTCTTTCTTCATTAATACAGTTTCTCTTTATTAGCTCCACACGCCCCTGTGTCCGCTGGGCACGCCCCCGTGTCCGTCTGACACTCTCTCTCTTCATTAATTGTAATTCGCAATTACAATTAATGCGCCTGCTGTACTTTCGCCACGCCCCCGTGTCCGCTGGGCACGGCCCCGTGGTGGGCAATAGAAGCTTCTACAGGTTTGTCTTTAGTGCCAGAGCTGACCATCCTGGACACTGCCCCGTGCTCGCTGAGCACGGCCCCGTGTTGAGCTGGACACGCCCCGTGTCAGGCTGGGCACAGCCCCATGCTCAGCTGGGCACAGCCCCATGCTCAGCTTTCTTCTTGTTTTTGCTTTGGGAGTTGTTGTCGAGGGGTCGGGCATGCCACGTTTCTTCCTTTTCTTTGTATTTATGTTGGTTTTGGCTGTATTTTTGTTCCTTTTGTTCGTTTAAGCTCATTTGACCCTGTAAATTCAAAAGGAAGACAAAAGAACACTTTTTCCAACATTAGTACTAAAAAGGGGTTAGTTTTATGCCTCATTTGATGTAATTTATATGTTGCATTTTACACACATCAGGTAGCCATCCGCTCGACCGACAACTCGATCGGATTGTACCTTGGTTCTACACTAAACAATTTTCAACATGTTCAATGCATTATGTCACGGCCCCCGACCCCATTTTTACCCGTTTCAGGAGCCGCGGGACAGAAATCCCATGGTATTTTATTTAATTGAGTTTAACAGCAGAAGTTTATCATCAGGATCTTTTTAAAGCTAAAATTTTCCCGATTATTTTATTTCACAATATTGGGATAAAACCCCGGTAATTTACAATCATATGATTTCACGGAGAAATCTTTAGGTTACAAAACATGATTTCTTTATTTTATAATGAGCCACTTTCTTAAGCTTGAAGTGCGTCACGGCACTTTTCCTGAATCACAACAGATCACCTGAAACATGTTTGAAAAAGGTTTTGTCAGCGGGAAATACTGGTGAATCATTCTATTTTACTAAAATAACACATTTGTTATAATTTACAGTATTAAGAGCGATTACAATGTTTCCTGATATCAAACCAACTACCCACGGTATTTTGTCACTCGACCCATTGGCCCATTCGTCCAATGGTGTCTGTGATTATGGTCATATCACCCCTTGGCTGCCCCAATGGTGAAGATTATCAAGTAATGTATACAAACCCCAACATACCAGCTGTAATTTGGTGATTACAAAGACTTAATCCCTGTAATTATAACCTTGAAAATAAACATGCTTTTGGAAAGTAATTTGATAAAAAGAGAATGACTCACATTGCAGATTTAACACGGACAGAGTCTAGTCTATGGATTAGCCTTGTTAACCTATTTTAAATAACAATGCACACAAAACTAGGTTAGTAATCAATACAGCATTTACGATAACTCACGAGATCAACCCTCACAACGAATGACAAAGTGCGATACTTAAACATCCATCGAATTAACGACGAATGACAAAGCATAACCCTAATGTGGGCAACACTTAAACATCCATTGGATAGTTTAATCGATCGGACATTGAATCGTAGCAGCGATCGAGTTATTACCCTGTTTTGCGGCAGCGATTTGTGATCGTGTGTGTTTTTATAGTAATTCTACGATATCTCAGTGTGTATTTTGAGTTTTAACGACGTTCAAGTGCCATAATTCAAGTCCCAGACACCCCTATTTATACATAGAATTTGACCCCCTCGCGTGACGCGAGGGGTACCCCTCTGGGCGTCGCGTGGCGCGAGGGGTCACCTATTTCCATAGAGTAGCTACGTGTGTTTGTAGGCTTTCTGAGCTGACAGTTTCGTAAAATTCGATTTTGACATATAGTTATTTAGATAATCGTAACTAGGGTTTTACCCCCCTGAGTTTTAGGGGCCCTGATCCTGATTCTGAGAGTTCTGAAAATTTTAGGGTTTGTGCAGAATCACTTGGGTGTTTCAATTAGGGTTTCCTATTCAACTAAATATAATAATAAATAATAGTTTTAGTGAGAGTTGTTACATTCTCCCCACCTTAATAAAAATCTCGTCCTCGAGATTTACTGGAATAGGTGAGGATACTTTCGCTTCATTTCTGATTCCAGTTCCCAAGTGTATTCAGCTCCTCTCCTTGAATCCCACTTGACTTTGACTAGAACTAGTCGCTTGTGTTTGAGAAATTTGATCTTTCGATCTTCGATTTGAAGAGGTTTCTCAACGAATTTTAACCTGTCGTCTACCTCTATGTCTTGAAGAGGTACTACCAAAGATTCATCTGATAGACATTTCTTGAGATTGGATACATGAAATACGTCATGTACTCCAGCTAACTCTTCTGGTAGTTGTAAACGATAAGCAACTGGTCCTATACGTTGGATCACTGAAAATGGTCCTACGTATCTTGGACTTAGCTTTCCTTTCTTACCGAATCGAACAACTCCTTTCCAAGGAGAAACTTTCAACAGTACTCTTTCTCCAAATTGGAATTCTAACGGCTTACGCCGATTGTCGGCATAGCTCTTTTGACGATCTCGAGCTGTCTTCAGTCTTTCCTTGATTTGTGTAATCTTCTCGGTCGTCTCTTGCACTATTTCAGGACCTGACAATTGACTTTCTCCTATTTCTGCCCAACAAACTGGAGTTCTGCACTTTCTTCCATATAGTGCCTCGAATGGGGCAGTTTCAATACTTGAATGATAACTATTATTATAGGAGAATTCGATCAGAGGTAAGTGATCGTCCCAATTTCCACCAAAATCTATTACACATGCTCGGAGAATGTCTTCTAGAGTTTGGATTGTCCTTTCACTTTGCCCGTCTGTTTGGGGATGATATGCAGTACTCAGATTTAGTCGAGTTCCCATTGCTTCTTGGAAACTAGTCCAGAAATGAGAAGTAAAACGACTATCCCTATCCGATACAATGGAGAGTGGAACTCCATGTAAGGATACAACTTCATCTACATACAACTTTGCCAATCTTTCCATGCTAAAGGTTTCCTTCATAGGTAGAAAATGAGCTGATTTGGTTAATCGATCCATAATTACCCAAATCGCATCATTACCTTTTCTGGTTTTGGGTAACTTAGTAACAAAATCCATTGTTATGAGTTCCCATTTCCATACAGGCATTTCTAACTGTTGTAGTAGACCTGAAGGTTTCTGATGTTCTGCCTTAACTTGTGAACAAGTAAGACACTTAGAAATATATCGAGCTATATCCCTCTTCATGCCTATCCACCAAAAATTATTTCTTAAATCTTGGTACATCTTATTGTTTCCCGGGTGCATAGTATACCTAGACTTATGAGCTTCTTCCAAAATCTTATTTCTTAATTCTCCCTGCTTAGGTACCCAAATCCTTTTCTTATGGAATCTTCAAATTCCATCAGCTCCTTGTTCTAATTCTTTTATTCGTCCTTTCATTCCTTCAGCATCATCCTTGATTGCTATTTCTTGGAAATGTTTGAGTTGTTCCATTAAATCTAACTGTAGATTTAATCTAAGAGCACGAACCCGTCGTTGTTTCTCATGATATTTACGACTTAAGGCATCTGCAACTACATTTGCCTTTCCTTCGTGATATTGAATATCACAGTCGTAGTCACTTAAAATTTCCATCCACCTCCTTTGCCTCATATTTAACTCTTTTTGCCCAAAAATATATCTTAAACTTTTGTGGTCTGTATAGACAGTAAATTTACTTCCGTAAAGATAATGTCTCCAAATCTTAAGGGCAAAAATTATGGAGCCTAACTCTAAGTCATGAGTTGTATAATTTTCTTCGTGCTTTTTCAATTGTCTTGAAGCATACGCAATTACCTTCTTGCGTTGCATTAGCACACATCCAAATCCTAGTTTTGAAGCATCACAATATACTTCAAAATCTTCAGTCCCTTCTGGCAAAGCTAAGATTGGAGCATTGGTTAATTTCTGCTTTAATATTCTAAAGGCTTCTTCTTGTTTAGGTCCCCATTCAAACTTAACGGCTTTACAGGTTAGCTTAGTTAATGGTACAGCTATCTTGGAAAAATCCTTAATAAACCGTCTATAATACCCGGCTAAACCTATAAAACTTCTAATTTCCATTGCGGTTTGCGGAACCTTCCAATTGGTAATTGCCTCTATCTTAGCAGGATCTACATGAATACCTTCATGATTCACCATGTGTCCTAAAAATTGCACTTCCTTTAGCCAAAATTCACACTTCGAGAATTTGGCATAAGGCTTTTCTTTTCTTAACAAAGTTAAGAGTGCATGCAAGTGCTCACAATGTTCAGTCTGACTTTTGGAATAAATAAGTATATCGTCTATAAAAACAATTACAAATTTATCAAAATACGGTTTACAGATTCTATTCATCATGTCCAGGAATGCGGCAGGAGCATTTGTTAACCCAAAGGGCATGACTGTAAACTCGAAATGACCATACCTAGTTCTAAAAGCAGTTTTAGGTATATCTTCCTCTTGTACTTTTAATTAATGATATCCGGAAAGTAAGTCAATCTTAGAGAAATATCTAGCTCCTTGGAGTTGATCGAATAGATCATCAATCCTAGGTAATGGGTATCGATTCTTAATTGTAACCTTATTCAGTTCTCTATAATCAATACACATTCTCATCGAACCATCCTTCTTCTTTACAAACAACACTGGTGCTCCCCAAGGGGATGAGCTAGGTTGTATGAATCCTTTACTTAGTAATTCATCTAATTGCTTTTTCAGTTCTAACATTTCGGTAGGAGCTAACCGATAAGGTGCCTTAGCTATCGGTGTAGTTCCAGGAATTAGATGAATCCTAAATTCCACTTCCCTATCTGGTGGTAATCCTGGTAACTCTTCTGGGAATATATCTGAGTATTCTGAGACTACAGGAATTTCCTTAAGTTCTTTATTCTTAGTATTAATGATTACTGAAATCATATATACTATTCCTTGCTTTCGTTCATAACTAGCAACTTTCATTACTGATATGAACTTCATGGGTTTACGCGGTTTATCTCCTGTAATCATGATTACTTCTCCAGTAGGTGCCTGAATTTCTATAGAATTTTTTATCACAAATGATTTGAGCATGGTTGGCTATTAACCAATCCATTCCTAACACAACATCGAATTCAGCTAATTTCATAGGTAACAGATTTGCAGAAAATTTATGACCTGAAAGTTCTATTTCTACTTTTTGCAAAACCTGATCTATTTTAACTGAATTCCCATCTGCGGTTTCAACTGTAAAAATCTGCCTAATGTTGGTTAAATGTAACTTAAGAGCTTGACAGAATAAAGTATTTATAAAACTTTGGTTTGCACCAGAGTCAAATAATACTTTTGCGTATACGTTGTGAACTAGGAACGTACCAGCTATCACATCTGGAATGAGTTCTGCTTCTTGGGTGGTCAGCTGGAATGCTCTGACATTCTTCTTAGTACCTCCGTCGGTCGCCTTGGTTTTGTTGTCTGCTGGTTTGGCCAATTTAGAACATTCTGTTTTAAAATGCCCCGCTTCTCCACAATTAAAGCAGATTATGGTTTTCTTTCTGCAACTTTCTTCACGATGTCCTACAGCTTTGCAAAGGTTGCAGGTTACATTACATCTTCTAAAATGTTTCCTTTTGCAATTCCTACAGAAAGGTGGATTTGAGGATTGCCCTGTTCCTCTTTTCTTGAAATTATTGCTATTACCCATACGAAATCCTTGGGTAATTTTCTGAGCCAATTCCTTCTTCTTGTTTTCATCTCTTGTGCGTACTAGTTCGTCAGTGAGGGTATTAGCTAATTCTACCGCATCGTCAATAGTGCGAGGTCTCGCAGCTTTAACGATATGACGGATTTCACTAATTAATCCCCAAATATAGCGAGAAATGAGTACCGGCTCTGGCGAAGCCTGTGTTGGTACCACTCTAGCATATTCGAAGAATGTCGAAGTATATCCTCGACAGTCCACATTCATCATCCGATGGTTTAGGAACTTATTTGCCATTTGATCTTTTTCATACTCGGGACAGAATTTTCTTTCTACAAGATTCTTAAATTCTTCCCATTTCATGGCATATGCCTCAATCCTTCTTTTAGCTTGTAATACTGTGTTCCACCATTCTAGCGCCTCTTCTTTAAAAAGATTTGACACACACATAACTTGATCTTCCTCAGCGCATTTACTTATAGTGATCACTGCCTCAGTTTTCTCTAACCAACGCAGTGCTGCAATAGCCCCTTCGTTACCTGCAAACTCAACTGGTTTACAGGCAAGAAATTTTTGTAAGTGCAACCAGGCGTTGCAACTTTCATTTTCTTGAAAATTGGGGCTTGCAGATCATTATTGTTATTAACATGATTACCGCCTCCGTTTATACTATTACTAAAGTTGTCGCCTTGGGTACGTTTACTAGGAATGATTGATTGAGGTTTAACAGGTTTCTGGACAGCAACAACAATTGCTGGAATAGCATTGGCTATTCCTTGTGCAACGATATCCTCTATATCTTGCCTATTTAACAATTGTTCTTCCTGATTTTGCTCAGATTGATTTACTTCATTTACTGGTTTATTACCAATGTTTGCCATCTGATAATTAATTTATAAATGAATAATTAGTATAAAATAAGAAATAATCCAATGTCACAATTAATTGCACATAATCACGTAACCAAATATACAACAAAATTTATAAATTTTCTAAAATTTCATTTATTTTATAGATTATATTATGCTTCCATATACAACCGTTTTATTGTTTATTTTACACATATTGATTTTTATTAATATTACTGTTATTATACAAATACAGACTCATAACCCATTTCTCCCTCGTCAACCTGCATCTCTAATAACGATGTTCCCTCTCATCATATTTCCATGAAATTTGTCCTCCTATCTCTCGGATCCTATTCCCAGCATCCATCAGCTCTTCACCAAAATGGCGGAGTTCAGCCATATTCTCGTTACTCATCGGTGGATTTGGTAGAGGTTCTGGATCGAACTGAGGGAAAAACGTATAGGGACTGTTGATAAGGTTTTGGAATTGCCAATCATTAGTCCACCATTCGTCCATACCTAAAGGTTGGGTGTGGATTATTGGTTCTGGGATTGTTGGTTCCAAGTTCATTGGAATTTGGGTTTCAATAGGATGATTAAAAACATTTTCATTGACAGGCTTAATAGTATCACAACTTGTCAATATAAAATCTAGTTCCTCCTGAAATGTCATTTCCTGGGTTTGTTTAGAGCTTTCTCCAATTTCTATCTTGGTTTGTCTAGAACCTTTTCCAACCTCCATTTCTATTTGCTTAGAATATTCCTCAAACTGTATTCCCATTTGCCTAGAATCTTCCCTGACTTCAGTCTCCAATTCCTGCTGTCTAGAACTTTCCCCGGTTTCAATTTCTTTTCCTTTTTCTAAGGGATTGTTTATTTTAGGAAGCCTCTTAGCTGGCTTTCTCTTATGTACATGCCTCCCCCATACGAATCTTTTTCTTTTCTTAGGTTTTGGCTTTTCCACAGGTGGAGCGTTGAATTCTATAGGTTGTTCCACATCAGGAAAATACCCAGTAAATTCTTTAGAAACTTCTATGTTTACAGGGTAAAGGTTGAGATTCTCTAGGGCTCCAGATAACTCATTCATGCTGTTTAACATATATGTAAAAATAATAAATTAAAATTTTATAACAAATTTTACAGATAAACCTCAAATATTATTGCATATTCTGTGACTAGTTTAATACAAAGGAAAATTGACAATTTAAACATACTAAATTCTATTGTAATTTTATTTATTTACTAGATGATATTTATGGCTTGTAAGTTGCTAATACGGAGTCATGGTATTCTAAAGATTAGCATTTACTGCTACAGTGGCTAGCATATAAAGATCCGCCCATTTTTCATCTAAATTGTCTTCCCATGGTGATTTACGGATTAATTCCTGGGTTTCCTTTTTAACTTTCTTTTCTCGCGATTTCTTTATTTTCTCTTGACTTTTCCTAATAATCAAACTTCTTTTATTAGGAGAAAGTGGTTCCTCATATTGTGCCTTTCGCACAAATATTCCTTCTTCAGGAATGGCAGAGTATTTTGAAGGTTTGGTTTGGGATAAACTTCCCTTCTCGTTGGATGACATATCTAATTTAAGATAAATATTTGAAAGCTTTTGCTTACCCATACTGTAACTAACAAATAGTCAATTAATAAAACACATAATCACATAGTAATTAGGAAAAATTAAGTATTTCTAAATACTTAATTAGCTTAACTCAGTGGCTCTGATACCACCTTTTTCTGTCACGGCCCCCGACCCGGTTTGACCCGTTTCAGGAGCCGCGGGACAGAAATCCCGTGGTATTTTATTTAATTGAGTTTAACAGCGGAAGTTTATCATCAGGATCTTTTTAAAGCTAAAATTTTCCCGATTATTTTATTTCACAATATTGGGATAAAACCCCGGTAATTTACAATCATATGATTTCACGGAGAAATCTTTAGGTTACAAAACATGATTTCTTTATTTTATAATGAGCCACTTTCTTAAGCTTGAAGTGCGTCACGGCACTTTTCCTGAATCACAACAGATCACCTGAAACATGTTTGAAAAAGGTTTTGTCAGCGGGAAATACTGGTGAATCATTCTATTTTACTAAAATAACACATTTGTTATAATTTACAGTATTAAGAGCGATTACAATGTTTCCTGATATCAAACCAACTACCCACGGTATTTTGTCACTCGACCCATTGGCCCATTCGTCCAATGATGTCTGTGACTATGGTCATATCACCCATTGGCTGCCCTAATGGTGAAGATTATCAAGTAATGTATACAAAACCCCACATACCGGCTGTAATTTGGTGATTACAAAGACTTAATCCCTGTAATTATAACCTTGAAAATAAACATGCTTTTGGAAAGTAATTTGATAAAAAGAGAATGACTCACATTGCAGATTTAACACGGACAGAGTCTAGTCAATGGATTAGCCTTGTTAACCTATTTTAAATAACAATGCACACAAAACTAGGTTAGTAATCAATACAGCATTTACGATAACTCACGAGATCAACCCTCACAACGAATGACAAAGTGCGATACTTAAACATCCATCGAATTAACGACGAATGACAAAGCATAACCCTAATGTGGGCAACACTTAAACATCCATTGGATAGTTTAATCGATCGGACATTGAATCGTAGCAGCGATCGAGTTATTACCCTGTTTTGCGGCAGCGATTTGTGATCGTGTGTGTTTTTATAGTAATTCTACGATATCTCAGTGTGTATTTTGAGTTTTAACGACGTTCAAGTGCCATAATTCAAGTCCCAGACACCCCTATTTATACATAGAATTTGACCCCCTCGCGTGACGCGAGGGGTACCCCTCTGGGCGTCGCGTGGCGCGAGGGGTCACCTATTTCCATAGAGTAGCTACGTGTGTTTGTAGGCTTTCTGAGCTGACAGTTTCGTAAAATTCGATTTTGACATATAGTTATTTAGATAATCGTAACTAGGGTTTTACCCCCCTGAGTTTTAGGGGCCCTGATCCTGATTCTGAGAGTTCTGAAAATTTTAGGGTTTGTGCAGAATCACTTGGGTGTTTCAATTAGGGTTTCCTATTGAACTAAATATAATAATAAATAATAGTTTTAGTGAGAGTTGTTGCACATTACCAGTTCTAGCGGATTGTCATCCGATCGGTAGACCATTTGGTTGGATGATAACACTGCTGTGAACTTATTCTCTGAGAAATGTCTCTCCGAACGGATCGCCGTCCAATCGAACCGCCGTTCGATCGACCGGCCTGAAGGATAGAGATACTTCTCTGTTTTCAAAATGCTACAACGAAAACTTCAAAAGCCAAACCATCATACACAAACACATCCCCACCAAACGAGATGGCGATCCTATCGAATGGCCACCCGATCGGGTGACCATCCGAGCGGATTGTCATCCGATTGACTGGCCACCCAATCGGATAGCCATCCGATCGGACTGTCGTTCGATACTTGGTTCTTAACACTGTTATACGCGCCGCTTATCATTTATACTATCGTACTGTTCAGGCTAAACTCGCTCTAAGCGCTCCCTTCAATCCATCATCACTGTGAGTATACTCGAACCCTTTTTGCTTTACGCACTTTTGGGTGTTACATACGTTACTTATTCTAAATCACATCGAACACACTACTCAATACTTTAACGCTAACCATTACCGCATGTTATACGTGACTTAATGAATGCTAGTTTGTTATGTTTACACATGGAATGCTGTCTACCTGCCTTAGAAACGATAGTACTATTAGTTTGGACTCAGCACCTGTTCACTCAGGGGTTGTTAAGGACAATTAGTTACATGGCTCATAGTGGTGAGTGTGTATCACGAACTGCCTTGGGTAGTCAACCCGCAGTCATTGGTATCGATAGGTTCATGTCGATAACTAACGTGCTTCATCTCACTCTGTGTACGTGCTGGTTATGCGTAAACGATTTCGAACTCTAATATATCTATTAAACTTGTATGCTCACCTTTACACTATGTGTATTAACTTTTACTTTAACGTATCTGGCAGGTGCTTAAGATGTTTATATGCTTGGCTTGATGTGAAATCGAGGCTAGGAAAGACCTAGAACAATAATAAATTGTCTGTACTAGGAATCTGAGTTGTCGGAACAGAACAATTTGACTAGATTTTGTCTGTCATAATTATGTTACTTTTTATGTCATGATATGGGACGTGATGCTTTAAATAATTGGTAATCATAGTTGTTATGGAAACTTCTGGACAATCTGTTTCGCTCAGTTGCACGCCCCGATGTTTCCGCCATCGGTTGGGGTGTGACAGCTACAGCAGGGAGTCATAGAAGATCAATCTTGGTGGATGAAGCTGCTTATTCTTCTTCTTCTAATCATTCAGCCTTTATGTCTAATGTGGGCGGCTCATCAAACCAGGTATGTGTCGATGATCCAACTTCTTATAATTGTGATAAACGTGTTAGTTTAGGTGATAAATTGTCGGACTTACAAGGCAAATATGATGATTTGCAAAGCAAGTATGACGTGACATATATCCACAATCAAAAGTTGATAGTGGATCTTTCGAAATGCAAAGAGGCTAACATGTTTTATGAAAACCATGAAAAAGAGTTTAAAACGGTGATTGAAAATTTAAGAAAAGATAAAACCAAGCTAACAAAAATGGTTTCAAGAAAACAAACTAACATAAACTGTTATATCAATCGTCTCGAGGTCATGCAAAAAGAGTTAGCCTGTGTAAAGTGTGAAAGTGAGGCGATCCAACTTAAGCTAGATAGTTATTCAAACTCTAGGTATGTGTTGGATCACATCATTGACATACAAAAAGAGAAAAAGGATGTCACGTGCATTGGATACAAGAAATGTCCACCACCTGTTAGACAAAATTATGACGCAATGCCTGATGAAGAGAATAAAACTTATTTTGAGCAATCTGTTCCTTTAGACATTGAGGAATTTGCAACCAGACTTGGATACAAAAATGAAGTATCATCAGATTCGGATGTTTCAACAGTTACAAGTGTGTCAACTGCTGAACAAAATTAGGATCCTCCAGTCATTATTGAGGATGCTGATTCTTCAGATGATGAATCCGATGATACTGACTCAGCACAGTCTGATGCAGTAATCAAAGAAGAGGACATACCTCTTAAGAATCATATTTTATGTGATCCTCCTGCAAAACCTGCTAAGACTGTTTTGGTCGAGTCCACTTCCTCGCAAGAATCTGAGAGTGTGAATTTGCTATACACTCTTGTTGGTGATGATAAAATCTATTCTGACAAAGATTTTCTGATTAAGAATGTAAATCAATCTTTAATCAATAAAGTTTTTGAATATTCGACAAGTAGGTTTTTGGGAAAGTCGGGTTCACACGTTGTGGTAACACAGTGCCCTTCGATTCCAAAAGCTGAAGTTCGAAAACAATATGGAAATCAACGATTGCCAACAGTGAAAAAGCAGCAAAATCATACCAAACCAAAAGGTAAATGAACGACTCAAGGTCGAAAGGAACCGAACCAAAAGAAGAACAAAAAGGTGAACTTTGTGAAATCAAAGGGAACGGACAAATTGGAAACCTTTGCAAATAAATCTAACTTAGATCATGTCAATCAAGTTAAATTTTTGAAAAGAAATGAACAAAACAGTTCAAAACCAAGTACCTCGGGATCACAAAGTTCATCAACAAGACAGTCACATGATACTTTGGGGTTTGTTGAACGAAGATCATGTTTTGAGTGTGGTGAAATTGGACATATCATTGGAAATTTTCCATATCTTCATAAACTAAAAGCCAAAGTTGATGATCCCCGTGAACAAAATTACCGAAAGCGATCTGTTTCTTCAAAACAAGATCCCCGTCTTGTAAAAGAAAGGGAGAGGAAACAGAAATGGCAATGTGTCAAGGTAATTGAGAAGGCAATTAAAACTGACGTGGTTCAAAACCAACATGTCTCTGTCAAACCAGAAATTTCTAAAACTTCAAACAAACAAGAAGTTAAAATTTTAAACAATCAAACTGGTAACAATCAACAGACGTGGAAACCCAAATTGACCACGAATTCAGGGGGAACATCACAATTTCCAAACCATCGAAAAGTCGAAGTAACTTTTTTCGATGAAAATGGAAGACCCAAGACCACAATGGCTTGGGTCCCCCATCTCCAACTAATCATGTGAGTTCATGTGCAGGATGTTCCAGGAGGAACTTTCAGCAGTCATTGGATTGTTGATAGTGGGGCATCCAGGCACATGACATGCGACATGAAGCTTCTCTACGACGTTAAATCTATTACAGGAGGTTATGTTGCTTTTGCTGGAGATAAAGGCAGATATATTACTGGTGAAGGAATGGTATCCAACGGGGTTGTAAGCTTTGACAAGATCAACTTTGTGCAACAACTTGATCACAATCTTCTCAGCGTTTCACAAATCTGTGATAAGAAGTTTTCAGTACACTTTGATGCAAATGGATGTTATGTGCTGAAACCCGGCTTCAAGATTCCAAAAGACTGGATTCTATTATCTGCTCCAAGGATTAATGATCTGTATGTCCATGATATGAGCCAAGCTATTACAACGTCTGCACAAGCAACTTGTTTCGTTTCAAAAGCCACAGAAAAGGATTCAATCTCTAGGCATAGACGGATGGGTCATATTCACTTACGCAAAATGAATCATTTGGTGTCGAATGAATTATTGAATGGTGTTCCTCTTAAAAACTTCCATCTTCAAGACGTCTGTGTTTCATGCCAAAAAGGAAAGCAAAGCAAGAAGAGACACCCGACTAAGAAGATCAACACGGTGGCCGTTCCGCTTGAACGTTTGCACATGGATTTGTTCGGTCCTGTCAAGCATAAAAGCATTCGAAATGATCAATACTGCCTCGTGATAACAGATGATTATTCAAGATTTTATTGGGTGGCGTTCATGGCTCACAAGAGTGAAACTTTCGGTATTATCAAAAACTTGATCATTCAGATTGAGAATTGTATACTTTGAAGGTTAAACGGATTCGCGGCGACAATGGAAAAGAATTTAAAAATCATGCCATGAAGGAGTTCTGTACTTCAAAAGGTATTCTTCACGAATTTAGTGCGGCTTACACTCCTCAACAGAACGGCATCGCTGAACGTAAAAACCGTACATTAATCGAGACTGCTAGGACAATGTTGGTAGAGTCGCAGTTGTCCATTCCATTCTGGAGTGAAGCTGTGGCCTCTGCTTGTTACACGTTGAATCGAGTCCTTACAGTCAAAAGACACAACAAGACCTGCTTCAAGCTTCTTCACAAACGGAAACCAGACTTGTCATATCTTGAACCGTTTGGAGCTCCTTGCACAATGATCGATCCTAATGGAAAGTTTGGGGCAAAAGCTATTGAAGGTTACTTTCTTGGTTATGCCACCCCGAACCTAGAGACTAAAAGGGTCGAGGAATGGTCTGAGGTCAGGGTACAACGGCACACATTGCCAGTCAAATGTCCAGGTCAACCATGGATGTTTGAGTACGATGACTTTTTCAATTCGATCAATATTCAAGAAGTCGAAGAAAGTGTTGCGGCAAAGATGTTTTTCGAGAGTGACAACGCAACAGATTCACCGTTGGTTCGACCAATTATTGTCAACAATCAAGAACCATCTTCAGTGAACAATAATACTCTCGACAATGAGGATTTTCACGATGCTAACGAACTAAACGAATCTTCAGAGGATGATGAATTTCTCGATGCATACCAAGAAGCTGTTCACGGTACTTCAGAGGCTACACCTCTAGTGGACGCCCCTAAAATAGATGAAGCTACTGCATCATCCTCTTCGCCAGTTCAGGGTATTGATTTGGTTATTGATCTCAACTTCAACAATCTGGGTATAAATATTCCAGTTCCAGATAATCCAGAAACAAGAATTCATAATACCCATCCTCAACAAAACATCATTGGTAATGTTCAAAGTGACGTTCAAACGAGAAACCAGTTGCGAAACGACAACAATGCGGGCTTGTATGCGGCGATTCGAGAATCTGGACAACAAAATGATTGGTCGTTCGCGTGTTACGTATCACAGGAAGAACCAAAATCTTGGAAAGAAGCTTTGAAAGATAATTCTTGGGTTGAAGCCATGCAGGAAGAACTGCAGCAATTCCAAAAGCTAGGTGTCTAGAAACTCGTTGATAAACCTGATGATTACAAGAAGATTGGTACCCGTTGAGTGTATAAGTGCAAAAAGGATGACCGTGGAGTAGTTATACGAAACAAAGCAAGATTAGTCATTCAAGGTTTTCGTCAGATTGAAGGGATCGACTACAATGAAGTTTATGCACCTGTTGCACGTCTTGAAGCAATTCGAATCTTTCTAGCCTATGCATCCTTCAAAGGATTCAAGGTCTACCAAATGGACGTGAAAAGTGCATTCTTACATGGTATAGTTGAAGAAGAGGTGTACATCGAACAACCTCCAGGTTTTGAAGATCCTATTCACCCTAATCGGGTTTGGTTGCTGAACAAAGCTCTCTATGGTCTACATCAAGCACCGCGAGCTTGGTATGCAACCTTATCTAATTATCTACTGGAGAATGGATTTCGCAGAGGACTTATCGATTGCACTCTTTTCCTCAAAGAACAGGATGGAGATCTTCTCTTGGTACAGGTATACGTAGATGATATTATATTTAGTTCTACTAACGATGTTTTGTGTAGGAATTTCGAGCGTGTTATGCAGGAGAAATTTGAAATGAGCGCTATGGGGGAAATGACTTTTTTTGGCTTACAAGTGCAATAAACGAAGTCTGGGATATTCATCCATCAGACTAAGTATGTCAATGACATCTTGAGCCGGTTCCAGATGTCTGATGCAACGCCCATTGGTACCCCACTTCAGCAAAATCATGGAATTCATCCAGACTTGAAGGGTGAAGTTGTTAGCCCTTCATATTACCGCGCTATGATCGGATCTCTTATGTACCTCACAGCATCAAGACCAGACATAATGTACCCAACGTGCCTGCTTGCCAGATATCAAGTCAACCCGAAGGCCTCACATCTTGCAGCTGTAAAAAGGATTTTTCGCTATTTGAAGGGATGCCCAAACACCGGTCTATGGTACCCTAGGGATGGTAGCTTTGACTTGATCGCTTTCCGTGATTCTGATTTTGGCGGATGCAAAATCGACGGCAAATCCACAACGGCTGGATGTCAGTTTTTAGGAAATCGCCTAGTCACATGGCAGTGCAAGAAGCAGACTTGTGTCGCTACATCAACATGCGAAGCTGAATACATTGCTGCCTCAAGTTGTTGCTCCCAAGTCCTGTGGATCCAACATCAAATGCGCGACTACGGTTTTGAATTCCTAACTACTCCTATTTTCGTTGATATTCCTGCTGCCTTACAGATCACTAGAAATCCAGTGCAACACTCAAAGACCAAACACATCGAAATTAAATATCACTTCATACGTGATTGTTTTGACAAAAGACTAATCGATGTTGTTAAGGTCCACACCGATGACCAACGTGCTGACCTTTTTACCAAAGCATTTGACAAATCACTATTTGACTTTTTATTACTGGTAAACGACATTAAGGTCAAGCAAGAGTAAAACCGACATCGAAAAATCATTTTTGTAAATATCTTTGTGTTTTTAATTTATCAAAGTTTTTACATTTTAGGGGGAGTAAATCCAAAATTTAAAAAATTCAAAAACATCGAAAAATTTCAAAAACACAAAAACAATAGAAAAACAAAAATGAGTTTCCTGGCGAGCAAAAGAGAAAATGATAGTACATCAATGGTCTGTCCAAACCTCTTTAAACCTTAAATGAAAAATGATAAGCAGCTCTATATAAGATGCATCGGTAGGCTCACAATCATTTTAAAGTGTGCAGGGTGATATAAACCTAAATCGACTGAAGACTGTGTGGGAACCGCTCATTGGCATATGGTCTTAGTACCGAAATTTCGTTTGAGAGATTGTCGAGGTTCTGAGATATGTGGTCTTTATGCTGTTTATCATCTGGGTATCATGGTTGTTTCTTTTACCGAAATATAACGGAGACGAAGTCTAGATCTTCCATGATACCATACATACGTGTACATATTGCATACGACCTCGATAAGTGATCAACAATCACATGTCCAAACAAAATAAGTGATAATATATCACATTTATCCGGGAGTCAAGTTCGTCTCTTTGCTGTACGTTAGTACTGACCTGTTCACGGACTTGCTCCTGTGCCCTCATGCATCTGAAAATCAAGTTCCTCATCAATAAGTGATTCTATCACATAGGGCTTGTTTTCAATCCAAAATAAGTGAGTATCTCACATTTTCATATACGTCAAAACAGATGATAAATGGTATACTCACCAGTAAGATGAACTCTCGTGCATACCTTGATACGAGAATGTGTCGTGTGTGGATGAACACCGGTCGGTAAGTATAAATCATACACTAATCGTATCCCCTCGCCATGATTGCATCTGATAAGTTGAGATTAAGTGGACAACAATACCGATAATCGTTATAGGATGCTTATCTAAAGGTTAACTTATTGAACAACCAGAGCGTTTTGATGTGACCGTACACTGATATGATTCTCTTACCCTCGAAACTCGCAAAAAGAATGTTTGTAAATATTTATTTAATGCTTTCAGTTTCTGCATCTCTGTTTATATTTATTTACTGCTTTCTGTCTTTACATTTCAAATATTCAAAAATACCAAAAAGATTTAGGTGTGTTTTAATATAAACCTTATAAAACTCAAAAAGATTTTATTTCTATCTTATTCTTGATAACCCGATGTTGGAACTAGAGTCTTCGTTACCTGAAATCTGATCGAAACCAAAACGACTGAATCTTCATAAACGGTCGAAGTTTGCAAGTTTTGAAAATTAAAATCTAAAATTGAACAATTTGTTAAACTTTCAAACTGTCGGACGGTAGTTGATTGAAAAATGGTCACATGTGTGTCGTTTGTTTATGTTAACTATATTCCAAGCGGTTGTTCTCATTGCGCGTTTAGCTTTCTTGTATGTGCAGATGCGACAATCAAACCAACTAAAGGCGAAGAGGACGTGATAGAAGACAAGCTTCGGAATGAAGACACGACGTGGAGGCACTTAAAAGATAAAGATGATCGAGTTGCCACTGACCTCTCATCAATGCCACAAGGATCTAAAGTATCGAATATCAAAAGCTTCACGAGCATAACTCAAGGGAGTGTTTATTTTAAGGGGGAGTTTGTTAACACACTTCCTAAATAAAAGAGGGAGTTTGTTGATACACTTTCTACTTATGACACGTGAAGACCTTGAAGATCCTCTGACATGAAAGACATGGAAGATGAACCCTCACGAGCAGTGTCCAAGGGAGAGTTTGTTGATGAATATATGTGGACGCGGCTCGTATCGGTTCGGCTCGTCTCGTCTACGAAATGAAGTCCGAAGCCCGATATCCTCCATCGAGTTTTGGAATAAACGTGACTTAATGTTCTGAAGGTGATGCTTGTTGCTGAACTATCTTTCTGTTTGCTGCTGTCTGCGGTGAAAAACCCAGCTGAATGAATGACGAAATACCTCATCAGTCTCTTGACGAAAGAACTACAGCTGCCTGCATGACGAAAGACCAGCATAATATGAAGTTGACGAAAAACCTCATGGTGAAATACATGTTTCGTCAACTGAGTTAAACGACGAAAGACCTGTTGTCTTTCGTTGACTCAGGTTTTTCATCTGGGTCTTTCATCGCTGCAGATGTTTCGTCGATCTCAGCTTATATAAACAGCAACTGAAGACAGAAAAGAGATAAGCACAAGATAACCGAGAACTGTGAGAGAGTTTAGTGTGTGTGAACCTTATATTGTAATCTTGTAACTTGAACTCTTCTCATATATACAAGTGTGTGTTAAACATTGAATCTCTGTGTCTCGTGTCTATCTTAATCTCGGTTTGCTTTCCCGGTTGGATTCCGCACAACCGGGTTTGTTCGTATACAAGGAATAGGCGACTAGATCCTCCGTTAGTTGGACCTACATCATGGATTGGAACATTATTTCCACATAGGACCATTAATTAAATGGTACACCATCCCCCTCTTTGATTGATAGTGGTTCTCATGGATTAAACCACGATTACCACGACCCTCCTATTTGATAATTTTAAGACAAAAATAAATTAAAAAAATAATGGGGATAGTGGTTTGGGTCATGACCACACCCTTAGGGTAGTGGTTTTGAATGATAGATTAAAGATGGATGATATGGTGCCTATGTGGAGGGTCACGGTGGTCATGAGTGTCATGGTGTCATGACCACACCCTATAGCGTTGTAACTTTTGTTCGTTTGTCTATTTGTCTTTTATCCAATCATGTGAAAGATTAGTTTTTTTTTTTTTTTGAACCGCTAATTTCTTTTAATCTTTGTCGTTTGTGGGACGTACTTGAACCCAAGACCTCCCCCATCCCAAACCCAGGTGTTTAAAGGTCATTTAAAAGATTAGTGTTAGCATTTTCAGAGTGATCCATGGTTTGTATTAATCCAATTACTAGAATGAAACGGTACCATAACAAACCAAACCGACACACCGCGCAGAGAATCTCACTAGTATTTCTCAAATATAAATGCTAGGATTTATTAAAATGACGACATCCCAGTGGTTTCATAGTTGATATCCATGAGAGATCTGACTTGCCAAGATGCATGTCTAGGCTTTGGTTAAGTTGATACTCGTAGACAAGGATACTCTCACCATCATCGTCAGAAAACCCAACCAAATATATAATGTTTTTATGATTAAAGTGAGAAAGCATTATGATCTCATTCCAAAACTGAACTGTTCCTTGTCCGGATTTGGATTTGGGATTGAAACGCTTAATTGCAGCAATAACCCGCCTACCTGAGAGGATGAGTTCTCCTTTGTAGACTCTCCCGAATCCACCTTTACCGATGATATTAGTTTCATCAAAGTTGTTGGTGGCCAAGTGGCGGATCTAGACTAAAATTTTAGGGGTAACGTTCAATTTTTTTACCATGCTTCATACAATGTAAATGAAATAAAAATAGAAACACGATAATAAAAACGTTTCCAACCACTAGAATAGTTTTTCCATTTAAAATAGAGCAATATTTTTTAACCACAGGCCACTAATAAAACTTCCCCAACCACTAAAATAGACCAATTTTTACCATACTTTCTCAAACCATTTTACATTCAAATTTCTCCAACGGTCAGAATAGTTTATCTATTTAAAGTCATGACCTCATGGGTAAAGAACCTATTTATTAAAGGTGTAAACGAGCCGGGCCGAGCCCGACTAGGCTCGAATTTGGCTCGTCATATTTTTATGAAGCTCGAGCTCGACTCGGTTCGAGCCTACTTATTTGAGCTCGAGCTCGAGCTCGACTCGCGGGTAAAACCCAAAGCTCGAGGTCGGCTCAACAACCTCAAACGGGATAAAAGTTCGGCTCGAGCTCGCTTCAATATCACTTAAACGAGCCAAAGCCCGGCTCGTCAATGTTATTATCACTCTTAAATTATTATATACAAAAAAACCTTAAATTTTGTTTGCGCTCGTCTAGGCTTGCGTGCCTAAACGAGCTTTGTATTCCAGGCTCAAGTTCGGACTCGATAACTAAACGAGCTCTGTTTCAGGCTCGAGCTGGGGCTCGTTAAAGCTCGGCTCATTCGGTCTTTTAACTGAGCCGCTTACAGGTAGCTCTCGAGCATTTGGCTTGTTTACATCCCTACTATTTATCAAGATACGCTCTTCTTAACGGGTTATATGTATGTTAACCATTAAAAACGATCAAAGTTCATTCTAAAATATATACATTAAAGAAACAATAAATAAAGCTAAAAATATGCATGCTATGCAACAAAGCTGGTGTTGTCAAAAAGTTGTTCCTATCCTATACTCTATATTTAAAATACAGTAAGAAAAAAATAATAAATAAAAGTGAAAAATGTGGGAATAGTGGGAGCCTAAATAAATTAATTTTAAACTAACTTTTTGACTTTACAGTCATCTTCTTCAAGAAAAAAAAGTTGTGTTAACGCTTGTCGACCGGAAAATGAAATAAGCCACCATGATGCCATCTATTTTTACTGATCTCTCTCTTTCACTTTAACTATTTCATACGAGGAGGCGTAGCACAATATTTTTTCAAGGGTAGCGGAATACAGAAAAAGTCGAAAAAAGAAAAAAATTGCACTTCCAAAGAAAAGTTGAGGGGTCGCGGGGGCTACCCTCATTCTATGGCAAGTCCGCCCCTGTTGGTGGCCTCTTTTATATCTTGGAGCCGAAATTCTAAGGCGTTCAAATGAACATGGGAAACTCATTTTTTGTTTCTATGATATCAAAACGATTACAATTATTGATGTTTAGAAACAAGAAAGTTCAGTAGAGATGTGTGTTCTAAATAGCAAGCTGGTGAGGTATTTATAATATAGGGCTACATAGTCGACATTATATAATTTATAAGACCGATTCTTACAACCCTGGTAAGCGTTCCATGCATGAAAGCTTACTTAAGAAAAACAAAACAGAAACCGGTTGTACTGTTGTAGTAATGTAGTGGGCTTTTAATTATTATACAATGATCGAAGAGTGTGTTTTATATAGACAAAATTACAGAAAACAACCTTTATGTATACCTAAAACTGCACTTTATACCTTTCACTATGAAATCCGTCAAAACCAACCTTTACGTTCATGTTTTGTCACACATCACAACCTTTACACCAAACCTAGTCAAAAAAGTCAGTTAAGTTGCCCCATGTGCGATGCATGTGAGGGCATATATGTCTTTTCCTTTGACCCCTTTTACAATGAATATTATACTTTTAAATTAAAACAATATTTTTTTTATTAATAAAAACCCACTTCCTCTTCTGTTTCATCACAAATCAATTATTATCATCATCTTCTCTTCAAAACAAAATTAAACCTGAATTTAATGATATCCGACCTGTATAACATGACCAAACATCATCTTACGGCAGATTCTCTCTCATTATTCATCACAAATCAATTATTATCATCATCTTCTCTTCCAAAACCTTAAAACCCCCATAGCCACCCACATCTCCATCTTCCTCGTTTCTTGACCAAATCAACTCATCTAGGAGCCTAAATTGCTTAACTTTTTGAGAGGAGCACAACCCCAATCTCGATTTCTTCTGAAAACCAACAGATTTTCACGAATCGAACCGACCACGAAGAACCCTAAAATCTAATTTTGGGGCTTTTGTTCAAAATTCAATTCTAAGCAATCCAAGTGTTTTCTAAGTGAAGAAGGTATGATTTTTACCCCAAAGTTGCTTTTATTTGATGGAAGTCAAGGTATGGTTGTTCGATTTATTCTTGATTTATGCTTGTTAGGTATGTAATGGCTGATTAAGTATGTAGTGAGTCATGAACTTGTGATTTTACCTTGATTGCTGAATTAAAAAGGGTGGGGGTATACATGTTAGCTTAGATGAATATTGTGGCTACTGAGTATTATGGGAAACTTGTTTAAAGGTCATTGAATGGAAAGAATTTTTGATTTTGTTAATAAAGTTTGTGAATTGAACCTATGGGGTGACTGATGTAACTATGCAGGATGATACTGCAATTCGATTCAGGCTTTATAATGTCGGTTTCGTGGGGCAAAGACCGAGGACCAGACCAATACTAAATCTCCCAAACTATGATGAATTTCGAAATTCTGTTCAATGGGTTTTGTTCGTCTTGAAAAGTTACACAATTTGCACCCAAGAACTGCTTGATTTCATTAAAATTTGAAGGAGACATGGTGTCTTGAAATTCTAGGGTTTATAAGATTTTTATGAAGAAGATGATGTTAATGAAGATCTGGGTTTCAGATGATGATGTTTGATGATGATGTATAAATGGTGAATATTGATTTAGGTTTTGTTTTGTTTTTTTTTTTTTTTTTTTATTATTTTAGTATAGTTAAATTATCAAAATACCCCTTAACTGATTTTTTTTTTTAAATTAATACCCTAATATTTTAAATGAATTTTAGTAAAAGACCTAAATGCCCTCACATGCAAGGCATGTGAGTCCATTTAACTGAACTTTTTGACGTGGTTAGTGCTAAAGGTTATAGGGTGTAACAAAACATGAACGTAAAGGTTGGTTTTGGCGGATTTCATAGTGAAAGGTATAAAGTGCAGTTTTGGGTATACATAAAGGTTGTTTTCTGCAATTTTGTCTTTTATATATCCGCATAGCTCAAGCTACAAGATGATTTTACTAGCCCCACACACAAGTTGGTCAGTACAAAATTAATAAACTATAAACTAGCAGTCAGACGGTGTGTACTGACTTTGTTAGCATGAATACGAGGTGATAGGTTTGATACAAGTTGTGAACACAAAATGAACTAATTAGTGTTTGACCAGTTCAACTTCCAGTAGTTGATGATTTATTAATGAAGGGTCATGCTATTCACACACGGCCAAAATTAATTTCACACCTCAAAGCGCCGCGCTTTGGCCATAGCGCGGCGCTATGCCCGACAAAAGTTGCTTCGGTTGACGTTTGAGACATTCTCTACTGTTTGAGAGACATAAAGCTGATTATGTCGTTTGTCGTTAACCCTAAGCGCCGCGCTTTGGCCATAGCGCGGCGCTTCGACCCAAATTTTCACTTTTAAAAGCAAACTACTGATTGAGGTGCCTTCTTCACGTTGTCTTCTTCTTCTTCACGTTGTGCGTATTTTCAGGACAAATTTTCAGAAAGCTATCTTCTTCTTCTTCACGTTGTTTACAAATATACCTGGGTATTCGAGTGTTTTGTTGTTTGTTGTTTACAAAAAACGATGTCGTGGTTAAACAACTATATTTTCGGTCAATATTCTGACGAGACAGTTGTTCCTGATTCTTACGATGGGGCCGCTATTTCTGACTCGTATGAGAAACCGGTCTCGTCCAACTTGAGGGAGGCAGAGGTTGTATCTGGCATTCGTTATCGTGATAACACGGTGACGCTGGATTTGAATACCCCTGTGGAGGACCCTTACGCACAACAAGGTTATTCGAATTTCGGTTACGGTGGCGAGTACAGGTTTGTACAGCAGGAGTGTGGTCCAAACGACAGTTACGGTTGTCAACAGAGCTTACAAGGTTATTCGAATTTCGGTTACGGTGGCGAGCACAACTTTGAACATCAAGTATATTCGGACCTCGGTGACGATGGTGAGCCGGGGGATGTGTCTGTTGACGAGGAAGGCTGTTACCCGGTTACGTTTTCGTTTGATACGACGCAGACCTTTTCGTCACGTAAAGAGTTGGTGCGTTGGGTACAAGACACGGCAAAAGACAACGGTTACCTCATTGTGACTAAGAGGTCGAATAAAAGAGGAGAGAATTACAAGATTTGGTTTCAATGTACTTTTGGTGGGGAGCATAAGAGTATAGCTACACAGAGGAAAACGGGTAGCAAGAAAATAGGCTGCCCGTTCGAGATGATCGGGTTTTCGGAATCATCCGGAAGTGTTTGGAGGATCGAGGTGACGAAGGCGAAGCATAACCACACTCCTATTGAAAACTTAGAGGGTCACGCGTATGCGAGAAGGCTTTCTTCGGAGGATACAAAACTGGTTAAGGAGCTGGCAGAGCAAGACATTCCCAACCAAAGTATCTGGCGAACGCTGACAAAAAACAATCCGGCTAGAAAGCTTATTCCGAAAGATATACACAACGCTGTTCAGAAGATCAACGCCGAAAAAAATGTCGGTAAGTCTCCGATGCAAAAACTTGAAAGCATTCTTCTCGAAAAAAATTACACTTATTACATGCGCACGAATGAGATATCAAACGAAGTTGAAGATGTCTTCTTTGTTCACGAAAGATCATTCAATATGTGGTGTGCCTTCCCGCATGTGCTAATTATTGACGCCACCTACAAAACGAACATGTACAACCTGCCATTTGTTCAGGTCGTAGGCATGACGTCGACAAACAAATCGTTTACGGCTGCTTGTGCGGTAATTTCCGCTGAGAAGTCAGAGAACTACCTATGGGTGTTGCAGAGGATCAAGTCTATGCTGGTAGGATGTATGGAACCGCGCGTGATTTTAACAGACAGGGATTTTGCGCTGATGAACGCGTGTGAACAAGTTTTTCCAAAAGCGCATAAGTATCTTTGTCGGTTCCATATTCAACAAAATATTAATAAGAACAGCAAGAAGAAATTCTCTGACAAGGATTGGAAAGAATTCGTACGTAGTTTTTGGTTATTGTGCGAGTCTACGACCGAGGAAATATACAGTTATAACTTGGAAAACCTTGAAGCACAGCTGAAAGAAGATGACCGTGAACGTAGGTACTTCTTACATAATTATGTTCAAATTTTATATAATAACAAAAACTGACTATTTACGTTTTTTTTTAATTTTAGAGGTTTTTGATTATATGAAGAAATCCTGGTTGGATCCGTACCGTGAAAAGTTTGTATCATGCTAGATTAACAAAACTATCAACTTTCACCAAACTACGACCAACAGGGTTGAGGGCATGCATGCAACACTAAAAAGTCACTTTCCAAGTCATCGCAACACACTGGATAAACTTGTACTGTATGTTGATCATGTTGTTGATAGACAATACACCGAGATTAGTACAAGCTTTGAAACAAGCCTCCGAAAAGTGATGACGCACCACAAGAAGCAGCCCATGCTTGCATATATTCTCAGAAAGGTTTCAATATATGCGATTGAGCTTTTGAGTAGGGAACTAAAACGTAAGGAAGACGGGTTGAGAGCCTACGGTGCAAGCTGTGGTTGCCAACTTTTTACCAGCTGTGGTTTGCCATGTGCCTGTCGTTTGGAAAAGTTGGAAAATAAAGGTAATTAATATCTTTGACCTTTCTCGTTATGATTTTGCCACCTAATTTGTTTTCATCCACAGGTCAGCAACTCCGGATCACACACATAGACGTGTTCTGGAAGAAGCTTAACTTCAAGCCTGCAAAGAAAAACATAGAGGATATCGATGTAGACGCGGAATTTGAAAAATTGAAACAAAAGATCGATCCAACACCCCCTCAGGTGAAAAGGAGCTTCTTTGAAAAGTTTCAGCAAATCCTCAATCCAGGGAACAATAACAAAAAACCTCCTGCTGTTCTGAAGAAAACTCGTGGTCGCCCAACATTGAAAACGCAGGAAGAAAGAAAGGTTGAAGCCGCTAGAAAAAGCTCGTACATTCCGTCGGAAGAAACTTGGGTCGAGGCCTCAGATGATCTTCCCCGTCACAGCTCGTACATATCACTCGAAGATTCTAGAAGACAAAAGAATACCAAACCGATCAACCTGCACCCTGATTTCCCGATGATCAAGCTCGGTCCTAAGACGGATATAGCGATCCGCAACTACGCATCTCAGATTCCCGAAGTGATCCATCCATACATCGTTAGAATAAAGGACGTGAAACCAGATGGTCATTGTGGGTTTCGATCGGTGGCTGTTGGGTTAGGAGTGAAACAAAATTCATATTTGATGATCCGGAAACAACTTATAAAGGAGTTACGTACGAACGAATCGCTTTGGAGGCAGTTTTTCGATCCGGAAAACATAGGACATTATGATGCGCTGCTTAGACGGATCAATTTCAAGGGGGTGGGACGAGCAGATATCGAAAATTACATGACGATGCCTGACACGGGGTTTCTTATTGCCCAACGATACGGTGTGATTGTTCACAGCTTCGACATGCGTGGGAGCTGTACAATTTTCCCTCTGCTGGGCGGGCCAATCGAAGCTGAGGAACCTCACCTGGTGGTTGCGGTTGTGTTCGTCGACCATGGGCATTTCATACATGTAGAGCTTGGAGGTTGTTATCCAATGCCTCCCCCAAACCCACTCTGGACAGCACACAGAACAGAGCGCGCAGCAGCCTGGCATACATTATACAGGGATCAGATCAACACGTACGAAATGCTTACGTATCGTGCCCCTCACCTTAATGTAACCCCATATGTTCACGATGTATGTTAAATGTGTTTAATAATAATCAGATTCAATACACACTTGTACGACCCAAAATGACAATATACATTATAATACTACAATTAATGAAAAAATATGTCATGTTCAGTTACGGTAGGCGGCTGATACACATAACACCTCTCACAGGAGTACTTGTGCTTTCAAACCAAAATGATACGATATAACGGAATAAGACATCACACGTAACCGATTTGATCCGGAACTTGCAATATAGTCCATATATAATAAAAAATGATGTATAATGGAGAAAACGTAAAATTTAGACTATTATCGACGCGTTTGTGAATTAAAAACAATTTTAAAAAATTTTAAAAAGGCCCAAAGCGCCCCGCTATGAGCATAACGCGGCGTTTTGACCCCGAAGCGCCCCGCTATGGCCAAAGCGGGGCGCTTTGTACCCTCGCTTTAGCTGAAGCGGGGCAGCCTTCTCCCCCATTTCAACCCACACACACACACACACACATTAAGGTGCGATTTACACACACATCAACGTTTTCAAGGTTTCAATCGCTAAAAGGTACGATCGAACTTCATTTATTGTTTTGGTTCAAGTTATGTGTTTCATTTTGTTTGAATTTTGTTTGATTTGGGCGGTATGATCGATCTTTGGGGGCTGTTCTTCAAAACGAAGAACTAAAGCGCCGCGCCGAGGCCAAAGCGCGGCGCTTTGGTTCATTTTAATTTTTTTTTTAATTATTTGTTTAATATTATTTGTTTAATATTATTTGTTTAATAATATTTGTTTAATATTATTTGTTTATTATTTATATTTAATATTATTTTTTTATTATTTATTTTATATTTAATATTATTTGTTTATTATTTAAAATTTTATAAATAATATTATTTGTTTATTATTTATATTTAATATTATTTGTTTATTATTTATTTTATATTTAATATTATATTGTCAACGTGCAGGGATGGATTCCTCCGATGACGAGATTGAGCATATGGAGGCTGAGGTAGATGTGGGCGAGGAGGGAGAGCCGGCATGTCCGTACCTGCAGTTTCTGCCGGGGTCACGGGCGAGGGGGAGATGCGCGAGGTTGCGCACCATCCCCCTTGGGGAGCATGTAGGGATAGATTGGAGCCTGCTGGAGACCGTGGGAGAGGCCGCGCGGGCGCGTGAGATAGTTGGACTAGATACTCCTTGGTCGCGCCTATTTGAGTTAGCGATGGAGGACGCGTACCCTGAGCTGACGTGGGAGTTTCTTTCCACGTTTACATACGCGCCGCATCCGGCGGATTACGTGGAGGACCCGGATTTTCCTGTCCACGAGGTTACATTCCGTCTCGCCGGTCAGGAGTTTGAGATGAGTGTGCGGCAGTTTGCTGTCCATACAGGTTTGTTTAAATAATATTATTTATTATTTTATATTTAATATCATTTGTTTATTTAATGTTATTTGTTTATTTAATATTATTTGTTTATTTAATGTTATTTGTTTATTTAATATTATTTGTTTATTATTATTATTTGTTTATTTAATATTATTTGTTTATTATTATTATTTGTTTATTTAATATTATTTGTTTATACAGGTTTGTACACAGAGGCCGAGCTCGATACTGATTTATATACGCAGGCAGTTACGATGATGGACAGGCAGACGCTTATCAGTTTCTGGAGGGCCATTTCCAGGGCTCCCTTTGGGAGATCCTGGCAAAAGGCCACCACCATCAAAGACCCCTTGTTCCGATACCTTCACCATGTTATCGCGTCAACTATCGTGCCGCGGGAAAACAGCAGGGAGAAGGTCAACCTCAGTGACCTTTTCTTTCTATACTGTCTACTGCGACGACAGCCCTGCGATCTAGCAGCCAGCCTGGCAGATTACTTTGCCACAGCATACCACCGGCAGCTCCGCGGGTGGGTGCACACTGGCTCATACATCACCGCCATCGCACGCTCGCTCGGGATCGTGCCCGAGGGAGATCCGGTGCTGTCCGATCCGGTCCCGTCTACCAGGTTGGGCCGCGCGTCAGTTTCTAGCATGCAGATCACCCGTCGCTTTGATGTTGGTCTGAGGTTTAGGGGCGGAGACGGGCTGATTTGGCAGCCGGAGCCGGTGCCGGAGGTCATCCCGGTTGTTATTGAGTTGAGGCCTGGAGTGTTGGCCCCTCCTGCTGAGCAGGCGGCCGCTCGGCAGGCTCAGCTACAGGCTCTGGGACTCGATCAGTTCCCGGGCCAGCCTCAGGCTGAGGCTCAGGCTCAGGAGGAGCCTCAGGCTCAGGCTCAGGCTCAGGCTCAGCCTGTATTAGAGGATCCGGCTCAGGAGGAGCATATCGAGGAGATCCCGGTACCACCAGTTCAGCCAGCTCCTGAGCCGCCACAGTACCCGCAGCACGTTTACGCTGACCTGCCTCCGGTAGCGCGTGAGGTGGCTCGGGACTTCGACCGGCGCCTCAGACGCCAGGCCGCACGCCAGGACTGGATCATCGAGACGCTCGTTTCTCTACGAGAGGTCGCTGGGTTGCCTCCACTTCCCCTCCCACCGTCCCCACCGCACGAGGATTAGTACCTTAGTTTGTTTGTATAGTGTTTTGTTATGTATTATGTAGTCAGTTGTACCTTTTTGTTTTGTATGTACAAACTGATATATATTTACAACACGTTGGTTTTGGATTGTTTACGTTTAATTCTTATGGCTTTCTGTACAATTTATTTAACGTGTTCGTTTAATTTAACAAAATAAACTAGGTTAACAGTTTATAAAGACGCACTTATATTATATACGTTCTATAAAAATAATGACGTAAAAAAACGTAATTATAAAACAACGTATTATAAAACTCAAATACAATTTTTTCCTTCAAAAAACACTACCAAACTAACCCACATCCCACCTATTTCAAAAAAAAAAAAACAACACAACTTCCAGCCAACACTTTTTGTCTTTTTGCACACTCAAAGCGCCCCGCTTTGGCCATAGCGGGGCGCTTTGGCCAAAGCGGGGCGCTTTGAGTGTGCAAAAAGACAAAGGCCGTGTGCGAATAGACCAGGCCTTAATGAATTACCACTTAACTTTAAGTCCGAATTAATGCTAGAAAGAACATTTCCGGCTTTATTGATGATAATCAACTAGTGTTTGACCATCCCATCTCCTGTTAATTTCTTTAATTTGTTTTTTCTTTAAATTTCTATTTTGGATATATTAGAATTTTGTTACTTGGTTTATCTCTACATAACAACATGAATATTACTTTTATATGATCCTTTCGTTAGCTAAGCCATTCGAGACCGGCTCGTTAAAAAATCAAATATGGTCGAACATAAAACATGCTTGGCTCTGAACTCGAGTTTATATTGGATTTAGTTAATAAACAACTTGATCAAGCACGAGCTTCTCATATAAAGGTTGATTGACTATCATCGCAACCTTAAACGGTATTTTTTATAAAAATTTATTTTATAGTAAATATACAGTTTAGGAATTTACCAGAAATTTTGAGGAAGATGCAAGTCAGGATAGTAATTATCATGATGATTGTAACACCCCGTGTTACGAAAGTCAACGTCAAAGTCAAAGTTAAGATTGAAGTCAAAGAAAGAAAAGATTGCTAATTGCGATCTGTCACTCCTTGCTTAACTACTGTTTTGACTTCTTTGACTGTAATTAGTCTATTTTATTTTATCGATTTAGTTGTTTTATGTGGAGTATCATTGAATAATCGAGGTTTATCGATGTTTATCGCATGTTTTATCGCTTTATCGCTTGTCGCATCGCAATCGCATCCACAACTCGAATCATGCGTTCTGGATATTGTTTTACGTGTGTGTGCTATTTATGTGTTACTTGTGCATGTTTACTTATGTTTATGTTGAGGTGATTAATCGAAACGCAATCGCAACTCTATCGCAATTGAATCGCAAGCGCTAAACGCCTGTTAATTATGATGATTATATGTTAGATATAGTATTTGTGTGTTTATTATTAATCTATCGCATCGCTCGCTCGAACCGCATCGCAACGCTCAACACGCGAATCGAAACGACAAAACTCAACACGCCGGACACCAGGATCGAGTGGCCAACCGATCGAGTGGCCATCCGATAGGGTTGCCATCCGATCGGTGACCAATCCGACCCATGCCACTTTCCTCTTTTGGAAACCCTATAAATACCCTCCTGTCACATCATTTGTGATGTGACAACTCCCCCACTCGACCAGCTCGCTCAAGCACTCATTTCTCCCAATTTCTCGCGATTCTTGTAAGTTTTCAACCTGGATCTTGTACTTCTATGATCTACATGCACTCCTTCATCTTTTTCACCTTTGAATCTCAACTTTTAACCGTGAAATCAGTGGATTTTAGGTGTTCTAGGGTGATGTCATCATGAAGTTCTTATGAACTTCAAGCTTTGGCCTCATTCCACCAAGAACAACTCAGATCTGAGGGATTTCCACATGATTAAGCAATGTTTTCACACAGATCTGCACATGTTCATGGTTAAAAGGATTGAAAGATGGTTTTCTAACTTTCTTTCAACTCTTTTACACTCAATGCACTCAAAACCAATAGAATCGGAGCTTGTTCTAATCTTCTACTCCTTCTTAGTGATGTGTTGGTTCAAGATCTGGTTTATGTCAAAGAGACAACCGATTTTGGGTTAAGCATGAACCACCGTCTCGAACAGTTGACCGATCGAGCTAAGGTGATTCCTGTTCGATCGGGTCGCTTGAGTCTTGATGAGGTTTCTGTTGATTAGCACGTTGTCATATCGTCTCGAACAAACCGCAAAACTTAACAACTTCCAAGTAGCAACACGATCAGGTCGCGGGACGGATTGTCATCCGATCGGATTGCCATCCGATCGGATTGCCATCCGATCGAACTGCAACCCGATCGGATTGCACTTGAAGGTTCAACACTTAAACTTTTTATTCAACTTTTCAAGGATCTGAACGACGAATGGACTACCGTCCGATCGGATAGCCATCCGATCGAACGACCATCCGACCATGTGACATTTGGAACTTCGATACTTAATCATTTTCATAATTTGCAAAGATCATCAGTAACTAACGGATTTCCACCCGATTGGATTGCTATCCGATCAAGAAACAATCCTACTGTGAACTTGTTCTCACTAAGTGTCCTACCAATCGGATCGCTACCAGATCGAACGACCGTTCGATCGACGACCTGAAGGGTAGAGATACTTCTCTGTTTTCAAAATGCTACAACAAAAACTTCAAAGCCATCATACACAAGCGCATCCTTATCAAACAAGATGTCAATCCAATCGAATGGCCATCCAATCGGATAACCATCCGAACGGATTGACATCCGATCGACTGGCCATCCAATCGGATTGCCATCCGATCGGATTACCATCCGACACTTGGTCACTTTTGTACCGTTTTACGCGCCGCTCATCGTTTATGCTATCGTTAACTGTTCAGGCTAATCTCTCTCAGCGCTCCCTTCAATCCAAGAGAGTGTTTACTTGTTAAACACAATTTGTGAGTATACTCGATCCCATTTTGCTTTACGCACTTTTGGGTGTTACATACGTTATTTATATTCAACTCACATCAATCACACAACGCAAACACTATTTATACGCTAAACGTTATTGCATGCTACGTGTTATTCGATGAATGCTTATATGTTATGTTAACACAGTGATTGTTGCCTGACACCTTAGCAACGATAGTACTATAGTTTGGACTCAGCACCTGTCGTGGACAGGGGTTGTTAAGGGCTTTACTTCATGTGTCCTAGTGGGGATATGTGTTGCGCATTCTACAACTTGCAGTCACGTCTGTGCATATTTCCCTGTCGATAACCTACTTGCCTTCACTTTATACATCTTACATGCTGGTTATGCGTAGACGATTTCGAACTCTATTATTATTAAGAAACTTGTATGCTCACCTTTACACTATGTGTATTGACCTCTACTTTAACGTATGTGACAGGTGCTTAGGATGTTTTGTTGCTATGTGGGAATCAAGTAATGAAATCTGAGTTGTCGGAACGGATAATTTGTCTTTGAGAACAATGCCTGTAATAACTGTTTTTATTTTATATGTTTGTGGTATGGGACATGAACCTTTAATATATTATAACTATTAGTTGTTATGGATTCTCCTGGACAATCTGTTTCGCTCAGTGCCGCGCCCCGATGATTCCGCCATCGGTTGAGGTGTGACAATGATGGTGTTGAAAGAGACAAAGCCGACATATCAATGTTTGGGATCGTTATAGACAATGGTATACGTGACCATCTTATTAGTGCATTGTACATACATAGCTATATACTCTACACATATATGCTTATACATAATGATCACGATTGTCACCGGTTAACTTTGTCAGACGAGTGAAAGCACAAATATAAAAGATAAGATAGATACAACATCTTGAATTAGAAACTTACATCGATATCTCTTATATAAGGTTATATAAATCTAAATTTGGCATACCCAAATTACGGAAATCGAGTATATGGTTAATCAGATTAACTTTCCAAATAAACGTGTAAATTACCCAAGTTAAATATTTACGCATTTATAAAATCAAAATGAAATAAATTCAACTACAAAAATTGGGGAAACTCATTCAGTTCTAAATCGTAGCATACATGATCCGACCACTTAGACCCACTTATTACTTATGACCATGTAATTCTAGACGTAGTGAAAGCTATCTGTTTTTATGTTGTACCCTTTTATAACCCACTTCCATGTGTCTCATTGGTCCAAGGATCACATGTTAGCTCTTGGGTCACCTCCAGATTGTTGGTTCAGGTCCCACTCTCAAAATATTCTCACAACAAATTCACGTAATATGTATATGAAAGTGAATTGCAAGAAAGATAATATGGTGAAGAAAACTTGGCTAACTGTTTCGATAAAACAAAAGGGTACAATATCTATTAAATAAATGAGGCTTTATATAGCCATACAAAAACAATCAGTGGAAGAATAAACTAATAAAATATATCCTAAATAATCAGTACAAGTAACAGACTAATTCTTTTAGCCAACGTGCACCATAACGTCCATATTCCAAGGAATCCGGTCAACAACTTGACTAATTCACAAAGAAAACATGCAGCAAAAACCTCAACAATTTACGTAACAAATGCTGGTTTTTGACCCTTTTACCCTGGATCATCCTGCCCTTGATCCGTTACTATGTTGACCCGATAACGCACCGACCCGTGACCTGTAAACAAACCCGAATAATCCAACACAGATCACTTCGGATTTCACAAATTAACGGGTTTCTCTGCATGTTGAAGCTCAAATATTGCGCACCTTGGATTTCTCTACATGTTACATCTCCAATAAAAAAACAAGAAAGCCTAAAATGGGTCCAACTTTGTTATCAAGCTAGACCCACCGCAAATCAAATGCAACCACGCCTACAATAAGCGACAAGTTGTTTCTTCTGATTGATCAACTTAGGGGTGATATTGGTGCGACTTATGATTGGTCTCTACATGCATGTTAGCAACTTCGGATGACAAATATGCCTTTTTCTAAGTTCATTGTTCACCATATTTGCAACAGGTCTCTTCATGTCGGCAACTTCTATCTTAGCGTATTGTGTGCAAACATGGTGATGGGCTGCATTGAATAATCCAAAAATATGTTAGTCCCACATCATCATGTTATCAAATGTGGTATTTGCAAATAAATATACTATGTGAGATCATACATGAATTTACGTCGATTACTTCTTGACGTTTTTTCTTATAATCGATTCTTGCTTTCCATTTACGAAAAATATATGGTATGAAAGCCGCTGCTGCCATTTGTTTTCTTTTTCGGTAGCACCAATATGCACGTTGAATCTTGATAACCTCTATTACATTGTGTTGTTTCTGTTCGGTATCAAAATACTGGAAAGCTCACTACAAGAACAGGGCACCTTTAGGGGCGACAGGTGTCGCCGATATTGACCACTTTTGTCGCCGCTATTGACTTTTAGCGGCGACATGTCGCCGGTAAAGCTTCGCCGGTATTGCTCGGACGCTATTGACCGGTTGTCGCCGCTAAAGACTCCTGTCGCCGGTATTGATCTTCCACTTTTAGCGACGACAGATGTCGTCGCTAAAAGTGTCGCCGGTATTAGTCTTGGTCGGTAAAGGTTGAAGGTCAATAGCGGCGACACCTGTCGCCGCTAAAAGTCTGTTTTTTTTTTAATACAGCAGCTGTATATACAGCTGCCCAGTCAGTTTTACGGCCGAAAAAACAAAACCTGCCTATTTTCAAACAACGCAAGCATACGCCATGAACATAATCAACATATACTAAAGGTAATATAGTTAAAAACTACGTTTAAGTCATACATTATAATCCTACAACGTTTAATTAAATCATACATTAAAAACAACAAGTCACTCTTCGCTGGATTCATTATCGAATAAGTCATCAAAATCGTAGTCTTTTGACTTTCCTTTTCCTTTTCTTTGTGAAGCAAGATAGTTGTTAAGTTGGTTCAAAAAGAACGGGGTTTGGAACAAGCTGTTAACAAAATCCTACAATAATAGATATCAAAACGTATATTAGCATATATTTAACAAGGAAACATGCGTTCGTTTGTCATTTTATAAATTGCGTAGTTTACCTCGGAAAAGGGTTCTTGCGTCCGAGCTTGCGAAGACGACATGTTAGATGACGAGTGCGAGGACGTGTTGGAAGAAGGTTTAGGCCCCATCCCGCGGTACCATCCTCGCCGCTCACCCAACGCTTCCTGATACGGGGCAATTGGCGGACCCTCACCGCTCCATTCACTTGTAGCCTGTTGTATGTTCCATTGTATTTTACGAAGATGATTAAATATATATGTGTATATATATATATTTGTTATAGAAAATAATACTTAAAAGAAATACTTACGTAATTTTGTTCAGCAACCGGATCAACCCAATTCCCTTGATTGTCCGTGTGGGTTTTAGCATACGTAGGTACCCAATCCATATCCTGTTTAACATTAAACTTAGATTAGACATTAAATAAACAAAAGCTTACACACACGCACACATACATAAAACATTACATTTTTATAGGCGGTACTACCGTACGACGATGTCCCCCCACGGTATGGGAATTGTTGTTTCTCGCGTACTAGTGTGTTGGCCTTGCTTCTTTTAATATATTTTGCGTCCCGGAAACCTCCGATGGTTCTCAACAAGTTATCATAGGGCATATCCGCGGGATGGAATGCCCTTGCACTCTCAAGATCATTGTAACCTCCCATGCTCTTAAATAATTTTTTAGCTTCGTGCTTGCGGTCAGAGTACCGCTTCATAAGCACAGCCCTAATGCCACCCGTCAAGTTTTTGGCCTCTAAATCACGTTCCACTTCATCAAAATTGAAATTTTCCTATAAATTAAATAAAAAAGTTAAAATATCATATATAAATTAGATTTGCATGTGCTTAAATATTTGATAAAATTTTATGCATATAACTTATTTACCCGTAAGTGGTTCATGAGGACAACCTTGTAATGTTGTTCAACGTTATCCCATCCAATTTTATCGAACGGGATGGACCGCCACATATACAGGCCGGCCTCCCGTGAAAACAGATCTCTTGTTTTACCAACAGGGATATACGTGACATGCCTGTCAAACGTAAGCGATACAGCCCCCCCCCCTGCTTTTACCAGACGCCTTAGTTTCTCGTTTTTTGCTTTCCCCCTAACCCTCTTCGGGACTGCTGCAATTAAAACAAAAATAATTAGTAACAACATTTATAATATATAAAATATAAGGACTACAAAATAATTTAGTAAAAGACTTACCGTCTGTCTCGTGTGTGCCACGAAATCCACCAGGAGGAAGCGGTGGATCACCAGCGCCGTCACCCCGTGTCGCCGCTAAAAGGTTGACCAGAGATAAGGATTGTGTGGCTAGGGTTTAAAGTTCTGACACATATTTTTAGCGGAGACACATGTCGCCGCTAATACCCTTTCTTTTGTCGCCGCTAATGTCCTTTAAATCCCCCACCGTTAGATCAGCATCTTGATCAACGGCTGGGGTTTGGTTTTATGCTCCGTCACGCGGATCGAGCAATACCGGCGACACCTGGCCTGTCGCCGCTAAAAGTGTCTATTTCTTGTAGTGGCTGTTTTTGTTCGAGGTCTAAGAGAGTTTGCTCCAAATACAGCCTGAGAACGAACTGGGGCTGGAGCATGAGCTGCTGTCCGAACATTTGCCCGACCATTCTTTAGATTGTACTCATTCCCATAGAGTGAAGGATACTTTACTATTGATGAGGGCTTGAGCTATAATAAAATAAAAAAATATATATATCAATTCGGTTTTCACAATAATGGAACATCCTTTATGTGATTATTGATACCGTATACACACAAAATACTTTGCTCTAAAGGTTATTCACATGATTCAGAAAGCTATTCAGTGCATCTCAAAATACTAATCCTATAATATTAAAATATTTTTTTTGTATTTTCCTACGTCACAAATTAAAGCTCTACTATAAAGTATCTTTCAATGTACCAACTATCATAGTCATCAAAGGTGTTAGGAACACAACCACTATTGCTTTTGGAAAATGTTATTTACTTAAATATGTGGAAAATATACTTCAAAGACGATACTGAAGTGCATTTCCAAGTTGTCTTATGATGTAGGCTCCTGATGGACGTTCGTTACGATTTTTTCGCAGACACTGATACGCGATGTTGGCGTATGTATGTAAACAATTTGGTACTATTTGCTCCCGTAGAAAATCAGGTACAATTGTACTTATTTTCTTTTCTTCATAGCAGTTTTTCGCCAAATTACAAAGAAACCTTCGACTATCATTGTAATTCATAAAGCCGGACCTTCCACACAAGACTTCAAATAACACTACCCCAAAAGAGTAGATATGAGATTCTTTTGTCAAGATGCCCATGTCCATGTAAAGCGGATCACAATATCCAAATGTGCCTACTACGTTCAAGAAATGTGCAATCTTGGTTAGCAGGACCAAATTTGGATAACCCGAAATCTGAAATCTTGGCGTTCCATTTCTCATCCAACAATATGTTGGAACTCTTAATATCACGGTGTAACACTCGTAACATGGTCCCATGAGGATTGTGAAGATATTCTAGACCGCGAGCTGCCCCAATGCATATTTTAAGACGCTGAATCCACGAGAGATTAGTGTCACTCAGATACATGTCAAGGCTTTTGTTGGATAAATACTCATACACAAGTATTTTCTCACTTCCCTCATCACAAAAGCCTAAGAGTGAGACAAGATTTTTGTGTTTATATCGTGAAAGCATCATGATCTCTTTCCAAAACTCTGGTGTACCTTGTCCATGAGTCGGATCCAACCGCTTGATAGCAACCATAACCAATTTTCCACTATGCACAAGTTCTCCCTTGTAAACCTTCCCGAATCCGCCTCTATTAATGTAGTTTGTTTCATTGAAGTTGTTGGTTGCCAACTTAATATCATCAAGGGGAATTTTAAGGTGGTTAAACACTTTTAAGGGAGTCATGTTATGATGTTGGTAACAATGAAAGGAGCAAATGGAATCAAATTTAAGTGCTAAGAGTAGATACAATTTGAGAAACAAATGAATGTTTGCTTCCATTTCAACTACTCTAGCAAGCATACTTAAATCAATCTGAAAAGAAGATAGGATGAAACAACACAGTAAGGAAGACGAAAGCACAATGAAAGAAAGATAAGAGAAAGAGAAGAGAAATGGGAAGCACATTAATTTGATTATGTTGGGTCACACACTGTATAGTGACTTCAATAATTCATGAGCTTAGTGCGCATATCTTTTGACTGCAATTATTAGAAAAAAAAAAACAATAACTTTTTAAATATCAAGTTATATATATAATATATTACAGCCTGTGTTTTAATCAAGAGACCGATGCATATACCATGCCTCATGTTTGCTTGATTTGGAAAATACGAGATTCAAAGATAAAGGGTATATTTCATTAGTCTTAAATAGTTAAATGGATCAAATTAGAGTTGGTATATATACTTTAAGGACGATTATTGTAATTATTGAAGACAAAGTACATACTTTGCAATCGATACAAACATAAAGGACAATTTCTGTAATTTACTCTTAATAAAAATTGCTTAATTATACATTCATATTTCAAGTTCTGAATAGTAAATGATCTTTTTGGTTCAGATTAAATAAAGTAACCTTTAGTTAATATATTATGATAAGCAGCCAACTGGGACTAGAAAGTAAACATGAGACATGAGTTGAGAGCTTGGATGTCTAATTTGGCAAATAATATTTTATTTAAGCAAGCAAACACTATCTCATTGTAAACATAAAATAACAATCTCATTGTTTGGCTTTTCTAGACGATGGATTTTTGAAAGAGATCAAAAGGCTTTCTAATTATTAACAAAAAAGCACTATCTCTTAATTTGTTGGGCTTTTCTAACGTTGGTAGTGAGAATATCCAGTCAATTGTTGTTAGGATAGAGCACACAAGTGAAAATGAAACTGTGAAACAAATAAAGAAACACAAAGATTGTGGTTCGGTGTAAAGTGACCTACGTCCACGGGTGACAAAATATTCTATATTTTAGGTGCTAAATAATTACAAGTACATTAAATGTTCTTGTTAAAGCACCAGATCGATGACGAACATCAACATTGCACTTGATTCATGACGTGAAAACAACATAAACAAACAAGATAGAAAGATGTAGAAGATGAAACCCTTTATTATTGAATCAGTCATCACAGATTACATAAACCGAAAGAGTATACATCATCCACAAGCTGGTTTAGATCACAAAGATCTAAACCTAGCTTTCTCTCACTAACACATAGTCACTCTCTCTCTAGAATGTGCACACAATGTTGAGGAATTCCTAGGGTTTATGAGAGTTTGCACAAAGCTGCTCACCGAGATTATCACTGAGATGCCCTAATTCTAACCTATACACCACATATATATAGGCTAGGGCAAAGTCTGGTCCGAATATACATAAATTCGGACAACTCATACTATGCAAACCAGTCAGTACTTGACATTATAAGTACTGACAAACAATAAGGCTAAATTCGGACAACTTAATAAGTTCTGACAAACTTATCCACAAATTCAGACCCCATAACATATATATGTCCGAATTTAATCAACAACTTTCAATATATATGTTCGAATTTGTTGGATCTTAACTTCTCTTGACTTTGGACTTTGACCAGAACTGATAAAGCACACGAGAACTGCACTTACAGACTCCCCCTTAACTGTTGCTATCAGTTCTGTCTGGCATCGATAATCTTCAGTCATCGGATACTACAGTTACAGACTCCCCCTTGATTGATGATGTCATGCCTGCTTTCTACTTTGGCTGAAACTTGATCTTTCCGGCAGATCACAGCGATCTTCAACCCTTCTAATTAATGACTTGCTGACGATCACTTAAATGGCCGCTTTGTGAAACCTAAAGAATCCAACATCAAACACTGTAGATCATCCCCCTCAAACTGCTCCTGAGTTAAGTTAACGCGAACCAACCTACAACCGAATGTAAGAATATCGCTCGAAACCTTAATCTTCAAACCTAACCGGTAGCAGAAAGAGACATTGGAATTCCTATCCCCAACCTTGAACACATCAAACTTCACAAAGACATGAAGTTCAGTTTAATAAGTTAATAACAAACTGAACTTTGTAAAAGTACATCCACCATCTTTACCAAAAGTCTTCAACCCTTCATTGTAACACCCCGAAAACGTAATTCTTTTAATTAAAATAAAAGGTTGGTAATTAAACAAGTGAACTAACTAGGATTTAAAATAACCTAGTTAGATAAAAATCTTGTAGTAACTTATGAGAGGGTTAAAAAGTACTAAACATGAACTAAATGAAAGTTGGGGGGACCAAAAGTGATTAAATTAGAAATAATTATAATAAAACAAAAATTAAAACTCAAAACACACACACTTGTGTGTGTTTGAGTTCGACCAGAAGCACAGGGCGACCAGGAGAAAACCCCCAACCCTAGTTCTTGTCTAATCTCTCAAATTGAAGGTCCAAATCAAGTCTAAATCAAAATCTGAGCACGAATTAGTGATCTCCACTGAAAAAGGAGTCACAAGGTATGTAAATTTCATGAGAATTCTCTAGTTGAATTTCTGAGTAAACTTAGAGAATTCGAAACTATGGTTGCATGTTTGTTATATAGGTAGTATAGGAACAATATAGTGTCCAGGGGTAAACCCTAGACAAGTATATGATGAAATAATGCCTAATAGTAGCAAAATCCATGAACACCATTGAAGGTGACTAGTGGGTTTTTGTGGAACTTGATAAACACTAGGATTTTGGTGGTGGTTCTAATGTAATCTGGTATTTGTGAGGTGATTTCAGAATTATAGGGGTTAACATTCAAGTAAGATAGTTTGATTGAAGTAAACTTGGGCTATATGACAAGTTATGAACTTGTTAATAAATCATGTAAAATTCTGCCCTTAAAGTGTTTGTATAAATGCCTCAAGGAAGGCTTAAAACTGAAATTTCAAGTTAAAGCGCATATTTGTAACGTTTCGGCAAACTATGCGATATATGATCTGAAAAGAGTTCTAAACAAGCAATGGTTGAACTCTATAGGAAAGGAAGCTGGAGCATCTAGCGGACAAGCCGGTGGTGAAGCACGATTGAAGGGATTGCTTTGAAGGTATGTAACTTGATTCGTTACATTAAGTAATTAGATGTTAGAATATGTATAGTTGTGTTGTAGAATAGAAGTTGTGTTGATTATAGCGACAATGTTCGTTACTTGAATTAATAAGTTAAGAATTGACTAGAAATCGTTTGGTAGTCATTTTATTGGAGGATTCCAAAGATGAGCCAAACGGGTCGAAAAATGGTGTAAATTGTAGTGTTAGTGTTTTAACGGTTGGTATTGGCGATAACTGTCACAAGAGCATGAAGCCATGGGATTGTTAATGAAATGCGGTGATGACAAGCTGTAACAACTCTCATCAAAAGTCATATTTATTAAATTAATTCGTTCAATAGGAAACCTTAATTGAGACACCCAAGTGATTCTGCACAAACCCGAGCGAAAACAGAGAAGTATCTCTACCCTTCAGGTATTGGCGATAACTATCTCGACATCACGCGAAGGTTGTGTGTTTCCGTAAGGAGATAAAGCTAACGTCTCCGAGCGAAAAACATGTCACCATCTATGGCGAGAAAGGAGGCAATCCTATAATATGCTCGATGTTGAAAGCTCACAAGCTCATGAAGCATGGATGTAGGGCGTTCATGATATATGCTAACGAACTCGAGAAAGAATCACTGAAGATTGGAGACGTACCGGTAGTACGTGACTTCGAAGATGTGTTTCCGAAAGATCTACCGGGGATACCGCCCGAACGGGAGGTGGAGTTCGGAATCGAATTGGGTTCGGGCGCGAAACCCGTAGCTAAAGCACCATACCGACTCACACCGTCGAAATTACAAGAATTGATGTCGCAAATTCAAGACTTGCTCGACAAAGGATTTATAAGGCCGAGTGTGTCTCCTTGGGGCGCACCGATACTATTCGTGAAAAAGAAAGACAGAAGCATGCGAATGTGTATAGATTACCGGGAGTTAAACAAACTCACGGTAAAGAATCGATACCCGCTTCCGAGAATAGACGATTTATTCGACCAATTACAAGGTGCGAAATGGTTTTCAAAAATCGACCTTAGATCGGGTTATCACCAATTAAAGGTCAAGGAAGAGGATGTACCGAAGACGGCCTTCCGCACGCGATACGGGCATTATGAGTTCTTCGTGATGTCATTCGGGCTGACAAATGCACCCGTGGCTTTCATGGACCTCATGAACCGGGTTTGCAAACCGATGTTGGATAAGTCGGTAATCGTGTTTATCGACGACATTCTGGTGTACTCGAAAAGTGATGCAGATCATGCGCATCATTTACAAGAGGTGTTAGGGACACTTAGGCGAGAAAGGTTGTATGCAAAATTCTCAAAGTGCGCCTTTTGGTTACAAGAGGTGCAATTCCTCGGCCACATCATAAGTGCCGATGGAATATTGGTAGATCCGTCAAAGATAGAGGCCGTGTCGAAATGGAGACCTCCGAAGAATCCTTCGGAAATCAGGAGCTTCTTAGGGCTTGCGGGGTATTACAGAAGATTCATTCAAGATTTCTCCAAGATTGCGTCGCCGCTAACTAAGTTAACTCGAAAAGAGGAGAAATTCATTTGGGGTGTCGAACAAGAAGGAGCGTTCCAAACGCTAAAAGAGAAGTTAACCCAAGCTCCGGTATTAACGTTGCCGGACGGAGTCGTAGACTTGGTAGTCTATTCGGATGCCTCACTTTCGGGGCTCGGATGTGTTTTAATGCAACGAGGCAAGGTGATAGCTTATGCCTCGAGGCAATTAAAGGTGCATGAAAAGAAATATCCGACGCACGATCTCGAATTGGCAGCGGTGGTGTTTGCGTTAAAAATATGGAGGCACTATTTATACGGGGTAAAGTGCACCATATTTACGGACCACAAGAGTCTAAAATACTTTTTCGATCAGAAGGAGTTAAATATGCGACAAAGGCGATGGTTAGAAACGGTGAAAGACTATGACTGCGAAATACATTACCACCCCGGAAAGGAAAATGTTGTGGCAGATGCATTGAGCAGAAAATCGGATTATGTCCCAATACGAGTGAGGTCGATGCAGCTTGTTGTAACCCCGGGTTTACTTGAACGTATCCGAGAAGCACAAGCCGAGGCAGCAAAGGAGGAAAACTTGAAAAAGGAAAGAATAGTCGGTCAGTTGAAGGATTTGACGAACAGTAACAACGGGATGAAGACTCGATCCGAAAGAATATGGGTCCCAAATTCCTGTGGAGTTAAGACGCTTCTACTCGATGAAGCTCATAAATCTTGTTATTCTATTCATCCGGGTGCAACCAAGATTTACAACGATCTGAAACAAAACTATTGGTGGCCCGGAATGAAGAGGGATGTAGTAAAATACGTGGAGAAGTGCTTGACTTGTTTACATGGCAAGGCGGAACACCAGAAACCAAATGGAAAACTGCAACCGTTGGAAATTCCGGTTTAGAAATGGGAACATATCACTATGGACCTGTTGACCAAACTGCCTAGGATGAACCGAAGGTTTGATGCTATATGGGTGATCATGGATAGACTAACGAAGAGTGCTCACTTTATTCCTATACGTGAGACATATACTTCAGAGAAGATGTCGGAGGTATATACAAACGAGATAGTGGCATGCCACGGAGTACCGGTATCCATTGTGTCGGACATAGATACCCGGTTTACTTCAAACTTCTGGTGAGATTTTCAAGAACAGATGGGAACAAAACTTTTCATCAGCACCGCATACCATACTCAGACGGATGGGTAGAGTGAAAGAACGATACAGACATTGGAGGATATGCTGAGAGCGTGTATTATCGATTTTGGGGGCAGCTGGGATGTATATTTGCCATTACCAGAATTCTCTTATAACAACAGTTATCATGCCATTATCGGTGTGGCCCCGTATGAGATGCTATATGGTAGGAAGTGTAGAACCCCGGTGTGTTGGGGCAAAGTGGGACCACGTGAACTGGCCCATAAAGATGTTGTCCAAGCCACTAACGAGAAAATTGACGTAGTTCGAGCTCAGTTAAAAGCGGCCCAAGATAGGCAAAAGTCTTATGCCGACAAAAGACGAAGACCAATTCAATTCCAGGTGGGCAACATGGTTATGCTAAAGGTTTCCCCATGGAAGGGCGTCATCAGATTCAGAAAGAGAGGGAAACTATGCCCGAGGTTTATCGGGCCATTTAAAATCATATAACGGGTCGGCAAGGTAGCTTATCGCCTTGAGTTACCGGAAGAGTTGAGCGGAATTCATTGCACGTTTCATGTGTCACAACTCCGTAAATGTTTAGCTGAGGAAACAGCTTATATCCATTATGATGACATTGAAGTGGATAATAGCCTGAACTACGCAGTAAAGCCGATTGCGATTTTAGATCGTAAGGTGAAGAGTTTGCGGAACAAAGAAATTGATCAAGTAAAGGTCAAGTGGGAACACAAGAAAGGCTCGGATACTACATGGGAATCCGAAGAGGAGATGCGGCGTCTCTACCCGACACTATTTGGTACGTATTTCCTGGTTTCGAGGACGAAACCCTTTTAAGGGGGGTGGACTTGTAACACCCCGAAAACGTAATTCATTTAATTAAAATAAAAGGTTGGTAATTAAACAAGTGAACTAACTAGGATTTAAAATAACCTAGTTAGATAAAAATCTTGTAGTAACTTATGAGAGGGTTAAAAAGTACTAAACATGAACTAAATGAAAGTTGGGGGACCAAAAGTGATTAAATTAGAAATAATTATAATAAAACAAAAATTAAAACTCAAAACACACACACTTGTGTGTGTTTGAGTTCGACCAGAAGCTCAGGGCGACCAGGAGAAAACCCCCAACCCTAGTTCTTATCTAATCTCACAAATTGAAGGTCCAAATCAAGTCTAAATCAAAATCTGAGCACGAATTAGTGATCTCCACTGAAAAAGGAGTCAAAAGGTATGTAAATTTCATGAGAATTCTCTAGTTGAATTTTTGAGTAAACTTAGAGAATTCGAAACTATGGTTGCATGTTTGTTATATAGGTGGTATAGGAACAATATAGTGTCCAGGGGTAAACCCTAGACAAGTATATGATGAAATCATGCCTAATAGTAGCAAAATCCATGAACACCATTGAAGGTGACTAATGGGTTTTTGTGGAACTTGATAAACACTAGGATTTTGGTGGTGGTTCTAATGTAATCTGGTATTTGTGAGGTGATTTCAGAATTATAGGGGTTAACATTCAAGTAAGATAGTTTGATTGAAGTAAACTTGGGCTATATGACAAGTTATGAACTTGTTAATAAATCATGTAAAATTCTGCCCTTAAAGTGTTTGTATAAATGCCTCAAGGAAGGCTTAAAACTGAAATTTCAAGTTAAAGCGCATATTTGTAACGTTTCGGCAAACTATGCGATATATGATCTGAAAAGAGTTCTAAACAAGCAATGGTTGAACTCTATAGGAAAGGAAGCTGGAGCATCTAGCGGACAAGCCGGTGGTGAAGCACGATTGAAGGGATTGCTTTGAAGGTATGTAACTTGATTCGTTACATTAAGTAATTAGATGTTAGAATATGTATAGTTGTGTTGTAGAATAGAAGTTGTGTTGATTATAGCGACAATGTTCGTTACTTGAATTAATAAGTTAAGAATTGACTAGAAATCGTTTGGTAGTCATTTTATTGGAGGATTCCAAAGATGAGCCAAACGGGTCGAAAAATGGTGTAAATTGTAGTGTTAGTGTTTTAACGGTTGGTATTGGCGATAACTGTCACAAGAGCATGAAGCCATGGGATTGTTAATGAAATGCGGTGATGACAAGCTGTAACAACTCTCATCAAAAGTCATATTTATTAAATTAATTCGTTCAATAGGAAACCTTAATTGAGACACCCAAGTGATTCTGCACAAACCCTAAAATTTTCAGAACAATTGGAAACAGGATCAGGGCCCCTAAAACTCAGGGGGGGTAAAACCTAGTTACGATTATCTATAGAAAATGCTGTCAAAATTGAAATTAACGAAATCATCAAGTCAGCAAGGCTAGTCCCAGTCGTGGCAACCCTATGAAGATTCTGTGACCCTTACGGACCGTAAGGGTTGAGTCTTATGGTCCGTAAGCTAGTCCAATTTCACATATAAATAGTAGACATTGGCACTTGATTTCTGGAATTAAAACGACGAACAAATTCGAATTACACACTGAGTTACGTTCTGTATACTATCAAAACACACACGAATCCCGAATTGTAACACCTGTGCCTCCACGGCCATCAAAAAAATACCAAACCAATGAAATATTGTATTTCATACCTTGGATTTGTATTAATATGTGTATCATTCACACATATCAACTCTTGTTCGATTTCAAACTCTAAATCGCTTTCTGGAAGGTTATACGCGCACCGATGCGTAAATATAACCAGTTTAATGCAACGAACACTCTGGAATAGTGAAATAGGCTTAACATACCTTAAATAACCTTTACATAACTTAGAAATAAGTTTTGGAAGGTTTGGTATGCCGAAATCAAGTTAATTCGTCTACAGGGACTAAAGTTGACAAACTGCGAAAGTATGCCAATTTGAACTGTAACAGACTTTCTGGAACATGAACATAAGTTAAACATACCATAAATATCCTTTACATAGCTTAGAAATAGACTTTGAGGGGTTCGGTGTGCTAAAATAAACTTTTGGGTCATTCAGGGACTAAAAGTGTCAAAAAGTGCACAAGTTTGCATTTTCACGCATAACTTACGTTCTGAATACATCCGGACATTCAAAAAATTTATGTAAGCATGACTATATTATACTTTAGTGTTTGGCTTACCAAAAATCCATTCGTCACGTCATTTGGATCGTTTTTCGCGCTTATGCGCATTCCGTCGTAATTAAGCGAACATCGTGTTCGTACGACCAAACGAACCATCATCCGGCATATTTTTTAGCATGTTTCATGTCCACAATGTTTAGGCATCATTTTAGGGCCTTAAAGTTGGCTTTACGGGCCTTAGAAGTGCCGGAAATGGGCTTAAACACGTGCAGGGACTGAAACTGTCATTTCTGAAACTTTGTTCTGATCTGTGACTGCTAGGCGGCCCGCCTCAGTTTCCTTACATCCTTAGGCGGCCCGCGTGGCACCTTCTGACCAGATTAAATGAATCAAACAGCAGGTTGCAGCTGTTTGATCCACCACCACATGTACCAACTAGTCTAGTCAGCTGATAAGGATGGAATTTTAGTCACCATAAGGTCCCGACACTTGTACGGGTGGGATTAAGGCACGTTTTCCATGAAACGATCTTAACGGTGGACCTTTTACTATAAATACCCCACCCCCCCATGCTTCAAAATCACAAGAACTTTGATTTGAGAAACTCTAAGTTGAAACTATTGTTTCATACCTGAGATTTTTGAATCGAAGTTAGCATTCGGGGACCCTTCGTAAGTATTCTTTCATTCTTTTCCTTATTTTATTGCTTTTCGAGTCAGAAAGTCAAACTTTGTTTGACTTTCAGCGTTGACCAGATTATGGTCAATGCAACGTGAGTGTAATCACGTTGGTTATAGTCCCTTGGGACTATGCCTACTGATTACCACGTTGTCTAGAGTCGTAGGGTAGGCGATCTAATAAATCGCCTATACCTTCGAACTCGGCCCAGTTTGGTCGATCATTAGGATCCGACCAAACACATTAGGTGACCATAGTAGGTAGGGAATAACCTTCCGAGGTTATACCCTATGGTCACATCGTTTAAGTAGTTGTATGATAGGTAGTTTATATGCCTTAGGTAAATTACCAGAATACCCTTTTCAAGTATAATTGGTAATTTAGCATATGTAACCTAAACTTTTGTCACATAACTAATTATGTAACATGTTTAGGCATATAACACTTGTCATAGGACTAGTTAGACGTTCCGAACGCGTTTCACGCGAACGACGCGTTAAAGTAGCATAAGCTACCTTAATGGGTCGCGATGGGTCGATAATACTTAGGGTAAGTTCCATTTAGTATGTAGGCTTTGTTAAACCATATCACATGAGTTCCTACACTCATTTGGTTTACGAACCCTCCTGCTACCCAGTCTTCCGATTTAGGTCCGGGTTAATTATGTAGTTACCTATATTAGGTACCGTTTGATTTCCGGGACTCCTCTAGCTTACTTGGTAGTTGTTCAAGACTCCTAAGCACTCTCAGGCGAGTACATTATTCCCCTATTTTACTGCTTTCAATTGTTTTGGGGTGACTCATATGTGCTAAATGTTTTCGATGTTATAACGATGGTTTCACAAACGATTAAGACGCTTTATACAAAACTAATAACGATTTCGATAAAGTGAACAAACTTGTTGGTTGGGTTACATAACAAATGACATTCATTAGCAATGATTAAGCCGACCAGTATTAGGTTATGGTACCATAGGATCTGACTAATCCGGTTATTTACTACACCCGTGGTTATGTGTGGGTGTGGTGGGTAGCGACTGAATCTGAAATTGTTAACTTACCCTTTGGTAAGGGTTTGTTAATGCGAAAACGAGAAGCGACGAAAACGAGAAGCGACGAGTGATGAGTCACGAAGGTTTGAATGTTGTTAGCGAGACGACCACATAAGTAGTTTCACGACCTAAAACGAATTAAACGATTGGGTAAACGATTGGTTTTCACACGATGTTTTAACGATTGGGTAAACGATTGGTTTTCACATGATGTTTTAACGATTGGGTAAACGATTGGTTTTCACACGATGTTTTAATGATTGGGTAAACAATTGGTTTTCACACGATGTTTTAACGATTGGGTAAACGATTGGTTTCAAAGCGATATACGATTGGGTTTTGGTTAAGTGTTTAGATAACGGGACGGGCGTAATGTGATGAAGACATGGTGGATACGCCGCTGGTACTTCCTATATATAAATGTTTTCATCGCATTACATACCGTGGCGTTATTTAGTTCACTTGGGTAAACGATGTCACACAAACGAGGTTTTCGATATGATATAAACTATACGAGCTTTTAACGAGATTTATTAACAAATTTTTATTAACGATTTATTACGAAAAGTTTCACAATTTACTTTACTAAAACAAATGTTTTTGGGTTAAGAGTCATGGCTACGAGGTTTTATAAACTATAACCCGCTTGATTTGAGTTGGTTAATTAAGTTGCAATATTATACTCTTTTTCAAAACAAGGTTTTTAAATAAAGTATTACAACATCTAAATTAGCCATGATTTCAACACTCCTACAAAACCAATGTATTCGCCAGCATTTCTTTGCTGACCTCGTTTTCACATATGTTTCAGGTATTGTTGAATGATATCGATTGATAGGATGCATGCTCACATAGGACTGGACGAGGCCTTAGTGACTCAATAATAATGATAGACTATGTTTAAATATTGTATTTAGATTTCCAAATGATGTAAATGTTCAATGTTTAATAAAACGAAACACTTTTTGTATCCATGGTTATGAAACAATGATTCTGTTGCAACACGCCCCGATGTTTCCGCCGCGTTTTGTTGTTTTACGCGGTCGGGGTGTGACAGAAAAGTTGGTATCAGAGCCAATGGTTATAGGGAATTAGGTTATTAGTAATTCTTTGACCTAGTCTATAACCTTCTTAGGACCCTAACACAAGATTCTTGTGTTTAGATCTTAAAACAATACCGTCACTTATCCTTAGGTGACAACCACAACAAGAACACAATTTTCGAATCCGCTTTGAAAACTAATCATCTGTTCTAGGATGATTGATTAATAGGTTTTGAACCTCCTATTATATGGTTTTGAACCCTTTAAGTTTTCAGAATCTCGTCAAAGTTTGAGTCTAAATAATGTGAACACGTGCAAACTGGAAGAGTGAATGCCTGTATTCTGGGTTTTCTGTCTAGGCAAGCACTTCGTATATATCTCATCAGACGCGAGACCAGTTGTGCTTACCTGGGAATTCTTGGGATGAGTGCTCACTTATAGGCGAGCATGTCTTCGCGATACATTATTTTTGACCTATTTACTTTGATTAATCACCAGGGTCGTTTATTGCTTTGTAGTAACAAACAAATGACCACTATCCTTGCTTTCATCAGATTTGTTCATCTCATTCTTTTCGTCTAAATTCTCTCACTCGTTTCATTTCATGTTTCCTCTTTTAGACAATGCCTCCTCGACGCGATGCTCGAACCGATGCTCGGACCTTTACTATTGAAGAACTCGCAGCCCTGATCTCTCAGCAGATGGCTGCTGTGCTTCCCGGGGTTGTAACCCAAGTCCACGAGATATACAACAACGGCAATAATAACAACAACAATAACGCGCAGTGTAAATACAAGGATTTTAACCAGGCTAAACCACTCAAGTTTAGTGGTTCTGAAGGAGCGACTGGGCTTCTTCAATGGTTCGAGAGCATTGAGAATACTTTCCGCCACGTGCAGTATCCTAACAATCGCATGGTCGAGTTTTCTTCAAGTGTGTTTCAGAAGAGGGCTCTCACATGGTGGAACGGGGTTATGAGGGATCGTGGTGCAGAAGTTGCTCTAGCACAGACGTGGGCTGAACTTAGGGCCCTTATGATGAGGGAATTCTGTCCTCGTCATGAGCAGCGAGCTTTGGAGAAGGAATTTGATGAGTTGAAGCAAGATAGTGGTGAGCACAGGGCGTATACTGATAGGTTTGAGGAGTTGAGTCTGCTTTGCCCGACAATGGTTACCCCACTCGAAAAGGCTATCGAAAGGTACATTGACGGCCTACCTGACTCGGTACAAGACATCCTTACTGGTAGTAGCCCTACCACACTCCGTCAGGCGATCGAGTTAGCTGCGACATTGACTGAGTCGCAGATTCGGAAGAATAAATTACACAGAAAGGGTGACAAGGGTAAGAAGCAGGGGTCTGACAAGGAGGATAGCAAGAAAGGTCAAAACAAGAAGGGTAAGGAAGGTGATACGTCAAAGAAATCAAAGAAGCGGAAGGGTGCCCAAAATTTTGCTGTTACAGCACAGACTGCTCAGAACTTGCAAAACCCACCGGCACAGCCAGCTGCAAAGAAGGCATATGCTGGTACCGCACCACATTGTGCCCGTTGCAACGGTCATCACGTTGCACAACAAGATTGCAAGAAATGCACAACGTGTGGTAGACTTGGGCATTTGGCCAATATTTGTCGTCTGGGACAAAATCAGGCTGCTCAGGTTCAAGCTCAGGTTCAAGGGAATGCTGCGAGATTCCCACTGGGTTCATGTTTCAACTGCGGAGAGATTGGTCACTTCCGCCACAACTGCCCAAGACTGGTGAATGCCAATGCTAACGCAAACCCGAATGCGAACGTCAACGTCAATGTGAATCCAGCACGTGGTCAAGTGTTTAACATCAATGAGGCAATCGATGATGAAGGAGTGAACTTTTAGTATTTTGTGATTTCCTCTGGTTGTTATCTTGTAACATTTAAAGACAATGCGGTTGTTATATAAATAAAAATTTGTGGTTTTTATTTTTAACTAATGCAATTGTATGAATGTTTGATTCAACCTTATGATGTCAACACAAAGACAAACTACTCGTGTGGTTCTGTCATTTTTTATGATCACTTGTAATCTCTCTAAGAACCTCAAACGTTTGTTTATTTTTTAAATCTAAAGTATCTTATCGTCTTGCACCGTTCGAGATGCACGAATTATCAAAACAACTTCAAGAGTTGTCTGATAAAGGATTCATCTGTCCGAACTTTTCACCTTAGGGAACTCCGGTCCTCTTTGTGAAAAGAAAGATGGATCTTTTCGGATGTGTATCGATTAACGTAAGCTTGATAAGCTTACCATCAAGAATCGATATCCCCTACCTTAAACCAATGATCTCTCCGATCATCTACAGGTTACTTCATGCTTTTCCAAGATCGATTTGCGTTATGGGTATCATCAACTTCGTATTCTCGAAGAGGATATTCCCAAAACGGCTTTCAGCAAGAAGTATGGCCATTACGAGTTTACAGTCATGCCTTTTGGGTTGACAAATGCTCCAGCCATCTTCATGGACTTAATAAATAAAGTCTGCAAGCCTTATTTGGATCAGTTCGTCATTGTTGTTATTGATGACATCTTGATCTATTCATGTCCCGAGCCGACCACGATCAACACTTTCGTTGACATCGGAGCCCTGATTGAATTCCTTGTACACCTTAAAATGTACATTACAACTCAATTAGGACAAACCGAATTCCTTTTAAGATCTTCCTATCTTCATAGTTAGATTCTTGAAAATATTTAAAGTGCCAAATAAAATCCACGGATTGGATTCCTAGTATGCTTTAAATACCCATGTCCAAAGATAACAAATTAAACGATTATACGATTTAACGATTATACGATTTAACGATTATACGATTTAACGATTATACGATTAAGCGATTATGCGAGTATGCGATTATGCGATTATGTGATATGTGTTTATGTGTTCTCCTCTATGTTTTTGTGTGATCCAATTTTCAAATCCTCATAAGAATCTTTCATATCTTCATATGAGGGATTCATAGTAGGATTTTCAAAAAGGTACTACCTTAAATCCTTATGGGCTTCTACGTAGTAGTTAAGACCCTTGGGTTATATAGTACCATTCCATGATTCGATGAGAGACCCTTGAGTGGTCTAGTTAAAGATTGATTCAAGATCTGGTTAAGAATGGCATGTGATGATACAGCTGAAAGGACCCTATGGCGGTCCAGTCACACTCATCACAGGATCATTCATTAGGTTTTCCCCTACACATTATCAAACGCACTGTGTGGACTATGCAAGGAAGTACGTAATTATGGATGCATACATAATTATGAAATTCCGTGCGCAGAAACCACAGTAAGATTTATCATGTGTAAGAACCGATAGTAACAGCAATAACGGAACGTGAACAATGCAATGGAGGTACGGTGGACGCACCAATAGCACTTCATATACTTGTATATAAGTGTCCCTCTTACATTGCAAGCATAATGTTATTAAGGTTATTAGAAGTTCAGAACCCTAACCAATATTGTTCGATCTTTTCAACTTCATGTTTTAAACTCTCACAAGTTTCCTCTAAATAAATTTCGGGACGAAATTTCCTAAAGTAGGGGAGACTGTAACACCTGTGCCTCCACGGCCATCAAACAAATACCAAACCAATGAAATATTGTATTTCATACCTTGGATTTGTATTAATATGTGTATCATTCACACATATCAACTCTTGTTCGATTTCAAACTCTAAATCGCTTTCTGGAAGGTTATACACGCACCGATGCGTAAATATAACCAGTTTAATGCAACGAACACTCCGTAATAGTGAAATAGGCTTAACATACCTTAAATAACCTTTACATAACTTAGAAATAAGTTTTGGAAGGTTTGGTATGCCGAAATCAAGTTAATTCGTCTACAGGGACTAAAGTTGACAAACTGCGAAAGTATGCCAATTTGAACTGTAACAGACTTTCCAGAACATGAACATAAGTTAAACATACCATAAATATCCTTTACATAGCTTAGAAATAGGCTTTGAGGGGTTCGGTGTGCTAAAATAAACTTTTGGGTCATTCAGGGACTAAAAGTGTCAAAAAGTGCACAAGTTTGCATTTTCACGCATAACTTACGTTCTGAATACATCCGGACATTCAAAAAATTTATGTAAGCATGACTATATTATACTTTAGTGTTTGGCTTACCAAAAATCCATTCGTCACGTCATTTGGATCGTTTTTCGCGCTTATGCGCATTCCGTCGTAATTAAGCGAACATCGTGTTCGTACGACCAAACGAACCATCATCCGGCATATTTTTGAGCATGTTTCATGTCCACAATGTTTAGGCATCATTTTAGGGCCTTAAAGTTGGCTTTACGGGCCTTAGAAGTGCCGGAAATGGGCTTAAACACGTGCAGGGACTGAAACTGTCATTTCTGAAACTTTGTTCTGATCTGTGACTGCTAGGCGGCCCGCCTCAGTTTCCTTACATCCTTAGGCGGCCCACGTGGCACCTTCTGACCAGATTAAATGAATCAAACAGCAGGTTGCAGCTGTTTGATCCACCACCACATGTTCCAACTAGTCTAGTCAGCTGATAAGGATGGAATTTTAGTCACCATAAGGTCCCGACACTTGTACGGGTGGGATTAAGGCACGTTTTCCATGAAACGATCTTAACGGTGGACCTTTTACTATAAATACCCCACCCCCCATGCTTCAAAATCACAAGAACTTTGATTTGAGAAACTCTAAGTTGAAACTATTGTTTCATACCTGAGATTTTTGAATCGAAGTTAGCATTCGGGGACCCTTCGTAAGTATTCTTTCGTTCTTTTCCTTATTTTATTGCTTTTCGAGTCAGAAAGTCAAACTTTGTTTGACTTTCAGCGTTGACCAGATTATGGTCAATGCAACGTGAGTGTAATCACGTTGGTTATAGTCCCTTGGGACTATGCCTACTGATTACCACGTTGTCTAGAGTCGTAGGGTAGGCGATCTAATAAATCGCCTATACCTTCGAACTCGACCCAGTTTGGTCGATCATTAGGATCCGACCAAAGACATTAGGTGACCATAGTAGGTAGGGAATAACCTTCCGAGGTTATACCCTATGGTCACATCGTTTAAGTAGTTGTATGATAGGTAGTTTATATGCCTTAGGTAAATTACCAGAATACCCTTTTCAAGTATAATTGGTAATTTAGCATATGTAACCTAAACTTTTATCACATAACTAATTATGTAACATGTTTAGGCATATAACACTTGTCATAGGACTAGTTAGACGTTCCGAACGCGTTTCACGCGAACGACGCGTTAAAGTAGCATAAGCTACCTTAATGGGTCGCGATGGGTCGATAATACTTAGGGTAAGTTCCATTTAGTATGTAGGCTTTGTTAAACCATATCACATGAGTTCCTACACTCATTTGGTTTACGAACCCTCCTGCTACCCAGTCTTCCGATTTAGGTCCGGGTTAATTATGTAGTTACCTATATTAGGTACCGTTTGATTTCCGGGACTCCTCTAGCTTACTTGGTAGTTGTTCAAGACTCCTAAGCACTCTCAGGCGAGTACATTATTCCCCTATTTTACTGCTTTCAATTGTTTTGGGGTGACTCATATGTGCTAAATGTTTTCGATGTTATAACGATGGTTTCACAAACGATTAAGACGATTTATACAAAACTAATAACGATTTCGATAAAGTGAACAAACTTGTTGGTTGGGTTACATAACAAATGACATTCATTAGCAATGATCAAGCCGACCAGTATTAGGTTATGGTACCATAGGATCTGACTAATCCGGTTATTTACTACACCCGTGGTTATGTGTGGGTGTGGTGGGTAGCGACTGAATCTGAAATTGTTAACTTACCCTTTGGTAAGGGTTTGTTAATGCGAAAACGAGAAGCGACGAAAACGAGAAGCGACGAAAACGAGAAGCGACGAGTGATGAGTCACGAAGGTTTGAATGTTGTTAGCGAGACGACCACATAAGTAGTTTCACGACCTAAAATGAATTAAACGATTGGGTAAACGATTGGTTTTCACACGATGTTTTAACGATTGGGTAAACGATTGGTTTTCACACGATGTTTTAACGATTGGGTAAACGATTGGTTTTCACACGATGTTTTAATGATTGGGTAAACAATTGGTTTTCACACGATGTTTTAACGATTGGGTAAACGATTGGTTTCAAAGCGATATACGATTGGGTTTTGGTTAAGTGTTTAGATAACGGGACGGGCGTAATGTGATGAAGACATGGTGGATACGCCGCTGGTACTTCCTATATATAAATGTTTTCATCGCATTACATACCGTGGCGTTATTTAGTTCACTTGGGTAAACGATTTTCAAACGATGTCACACAAACGAGGTTTTCGATATGATATAAACTATACGAGCTTTTAACGAGATTTATTAACAAATTTTTATTAACGATTTATTACGAAAAGTTTCACAATTTACTTTACTAAAACAAATGTTTTTGGGTTAAGAGTCATGGCTACGAGGTTTTATAAACTATAACCCGCTTGATTTGAGTTGGTTAATTAAGTTGCAATATTATACTCTTTTTCAAAACAAGGTTTTTAAATAAAGTATTACAACATCTAAATTAGCCATGATTTCAACACTCCTACAAAACCAATGTATTCGCCAGCATTTCTTTGCTGACCTCGTTTTCACATATGTTTCAGGTATTGTTGAATGATATCGATTGATAGGATGCATGCTCACATAGGACTGGACGAGGCCTTAGTGACTCAATAATAATGATAGACTATGTTTAAATATTGTATTTAGATTTCCAAATGATGTAAATGTTCAATGTTTAATAAAACGAAACACTTTTTGTATCCATGGTTATGAAACAATGATTCTGTTGCAACACGCCCCGATGTTTCCGCCGCGTTTTGTTGTTTTACGCGGTCGGGGTGTGACACGAATTACTGCCGCAAAACAGGGTAATAACTCGATCGCTATTACGATTCATTGTCCGATCCATCAATATATCCAATGGATGTTTAAGTGCTGCCCACATTAGGGTGATACTTTGTCATTAGTCGTTAATTCGATGGACGTTTAAGTATCGCACTTTGTCATTCGTTGTGAGGGGTTGATCTCGTGAGTTATCGTAAATGCTGTATTGATTACTAACCCAGTTTTGTGTGCATTGTTATTTAAATTAGGTTAACAAGGCTAATCCATAGACTAGACTCTGTCCGTGTTAAATCTGCAATGTGAGTCATTCTCTTTTTATCAAATTACTTTACAAAACCCTATTTATTTCAAAGTTATAATTACAGGGATTAAGTTTATGTAATCACCATATTACAGCCGGTATGTGGGGTTTTGTATACATTACTTGATAATCTTCACCATTGGGGTAGCCAAGGGGTGATATGACCATAGTCACAGACACCATTGGACGAATGGGCCAATGGGTCGAGTGACAAAATACTGTGGGTATTTGGTTTGATATCAGAAACATTGTAATCTTCCTTAATACTGTAATTTATAACAAACAAGATCGTTTTAGTAAATAGAATGATTCACTCAGTATTTTCCGCTGACAAAACCTTTTTCAAACATGTTTCAGGTGATCTGTTGTAATTCAGGAAAAGTGCTGTGGAGCATTTCAAGCTTAAGAAAGTGGCTCATTATAAAAATAAAGAAATATGTTTTGTAAAATAAAGATTTCTCAGTGAAATCATATGCTTGTAAATTACCGGGGTTTTATCCCGAGTTGTGAAATAAAACAATCGGGAAAATTTTAGCTTTAAAAAAAGATCCTGATGATAAACTTCCGCTGTTAAACTCAATTAAATAAATACCACGGGATTTCTGTCTCACGGCTCCTGAAACGGGTTAAACCGGGTCGGAGGCGGTGACACAAGCCCCGGATGTTGGGTATAAGGCGCCTTATGTTTACTATTGAAACGGTAGAAAAATTGGTGAAAATAGAATAGGTCGAACAATGGTTTAGCGATTTTTGGTCGTTCGTCCGTAAATCAAATTTCGGGTATGGTAATTGTAATAGGCTCGTCGGTAGTGAATTTACAGACGTATAGGAAAAAGAATCAACTAAAACGGACCTTCGGATCAAAAGTTATGACCATTTGAAGCTAAATTTGGTAAAATCCGGAGCTGGCAGGAAATGCAGGTCATTAACCTGCACCTGCTGGAAATTGGTCTCCCCCGCGCCACGCGACAGGATCTTTTGGATCTGGCGCGACACGCGGAAGACGTCGCGACACGAGACAGGTTTAGTGGGTTCTGGCGCGACACGCGGCAGGACTAAAACTGAATTTTTTTTTTTTATAATTTGTTGCTAGAACTTGTTTATATGCACTATGTCAATGTCAAAACTAACATTTTAAGTGGTTTTGACCTTAGGTAATGATGGGGACTTTCCGGATGGCGATCAAGCATATTTTGGAGAACCGAACACAAACCTATCAAGCTTCCGCGTTAATTTAACTTGTTTAGACAATGTTTAGAATGTAAACTCTTTCGTTAATCATGTTTTGAATGTTTAAACTAGTTTAGTAGTTAACTAGTAGGTAGATACTTTAATACTTCAAATTTTGTACTTGTGTTGAAGTAAAGTATCCTTTTATAAAACCACACGTATTTACAATAGAATTTGAATAGAAAATAGAAGGGTGTTACATTCATGTGTGATCTCATCTTGTCCCGAATCTTCATGAATCAATCTCCTATCTTCACGAATCCACTGAATCCCCGATGGCTTTCATTTCCGATCTACCCCTTGTCAAGAAGCACCACATTATTTCGAGAACAGACTAGCAACCGTCTTGGAAGAGGGACCAAGAAACTAGTTTTATCTACTCTAAACAGCAACTAATAAGGCTGAATCTTTAATAATTGAGTAATGATGAGGTAGGAGCTTTATGAATACACCCTTTAGTGATATAACGCCCCTCTATGACGTGGCGTGCCACGTGTCGCATAACGCCCCCAAAGGGGCTTTGTGACTACGGATGACCTATGAAGATGAAGTTTATTGGGATTATGAATGAAAAAGCAAAAACTTAAAGCAGTGAATATAGTCAAACTTCATTTAAAATGGACGGTGTCGATTAGATCTTGTAGCACATTACATTTCATTAACTAAAATAATGTGTCGTTCATTAATTAAAAGTAATATATATAATAATGACCCAACCCTTATCTTATTATTAAAGCCCGAATCTATTGTTAGCCAAAACAGTTTATATGTTAGCCCAAAATACAAAATAAATTAATAACCCTTTTGTAGTTTCAAAGCGCGACAGTGGAGTGTTGGAAGGAAACGAAACGTCGACCTGAGTGCAGTGGCCAGACGCTGATCAGTGCTCATCCAAACAAGAATAGGCAACATAATTCTTGTCCTTTAGTTTATCGGGTAGTGAAGATAGCTTTGCTTTTAACAGTTGCAACCGCAACCGTTGCACGGTGAAAAAAAAATTCAGGACACCCCAGAGTTAACGTTCTGGTTCCGCCACTGAATTGATGCATATATACAAATTGCCGTATGGACATAGCCTATATTTATTGGTTAGTTAAATTTAGACATGAATCGTAACAAACCGTTCAAACGGGACATCTACTACACATCTAGAGTCTCTAGGGTGGAATAAAACCATCGAGAAATCAACAATAATGTGTCCTATAGTTAACACAATCAAACAATAACACAAAAATTAATACGAACCCAAATATCACAATTCATAATAACTCAAGTGTCCGAATAATAATCAACGTTAATAATTAAACAAACCGTAATCCCCATTGTGACTACAGGAAATAAACTAATAAATCAATAATTTCAATTGTTTTTTCCTTCCTTTAATTCTTTGTGGGCTGTTTTCTATTTCTTTGTCAATCACTGCAACAAATGTACCTTTGCTTTTTCAAAAATAAATTTTACTCTAAACTAAAAAAAAAAAAATTTGAATTTATAAATAATGTGCCTTAGTTTGAATTAAGTGATAATATCAAATTATTACCATTATCATCATCAACTTTATATAAAGGTGAGCTAAAATTAGTTTCTAGAAGGTTTTGATAAAAATATATTGAAGTGGCTTAAATTTGATCGAGAAAAATAATTTCTTGATCTCATATTTAGTGATTAACATTGTTTTAAGGTCATTTTCTTCCTAGACTATAAAAGTATAAAACTGAACAAACTTAAAAAAAAATCAATCGTATTGGTGCATTTATCAAACAGTCTCCTAATCCATAAAGACAAATGAAGGTTGTCCAACCAATTGAAAGCTATAATATGTGTGATATTAAAGCTCCTATATCTATGGCATCAAATTATGTTTTTCTTGATCATGTAAAACATTTGAAAGAGATTTGAATTTCATTAGAGAAAAGAATGTTGTTGGAGTTATAAAGCATATTAAAATAAAATCAACAAATCAAATTGCCCATAATTTACCAAAGATATCAATGCAAATTAGCATAATCACTCCTATAATCAACTGAAATTCCTTAGACATGTTTGAAAGTCGAATCAGGAGATACTAAAAATATAATTCAACATATCTAGTAAAGTGTTTCATTGTGTGTTTTAGGTAGATATTTGAGCAAAAAAAGTCAAGTGTCAAAAGTTAAAGCTTGGAACTTGAGGGACTGATGTAGTAAATTGAATATTGTCAGCTGGATTTTTCTTTGACATGATAGGATCCAGCAAAGATATTAATTTTAGGGGCACATTCGTTAAGTCATTATCGTCCTTATCGTCCTTATTGGTCTTTTAGTACTCTACCTTTATCGTCCTTATTGGTCTAACATTATTGTTTGACTGTTCATATACAGTTTAGATCTACTTCATCTCTATTGAAGCTAATATAGGTAATCTATCATACCTGCGTGAGTCTGAGTCTGTAATATGTTCTTCTTGCCGATATTGAACATGAGCTTTCAACAATAATGTAAATTATTAAATATTAATGCTATCATTGTGCAGGAACACATTAAGCAATAAAAAATATGAGTGCATCAACTACAGATTTGGCTTCAACAAGTGAGCTTCCTAATGCTGTAAGCCAGCAGGCACCATCCATTTCAAATAACCAGCAACCAACACCAAACTCTGTGCATAATAATCCAGCACCCCCAAATCCCCCACCTGTACCACCACCACTCCGTATTGCATCAGGTTTGAAACGACCAACACTACAACTCAATCTTCCTTGTGGTGATCTACTTGCTGGTAAGTTCTATAATAATTCTAGAACAAAATCTATATATCTGCTTCGTAATAAATAGAGAAAATCACAAAAATAACCCCGCAGTCTAACAACGTTATATTGACCTTTTGAAATCTCAAAAAGAAGACTTTTTTTTTAAGTTTCCAATATTTTCTACCAATCACAAGAGGACACGTGTCATCAATCATTGACTGATTAGTTATTAGACCCTCAGTTGAATTCTCATGTGTTGAGGTCTGATTAGTTATTAGGCTGCTCGGTATGGGGGTCATCCCCGCTCCGGCTTGCTCCGGCGACGTCTTCTTCACCGTCCTCCATACCGAGCAGCCTTAGACCCTCAGTTAAATTCATTAGAAGCATGTGATTAGTATTTTGATGAAAGTATACGAATGGGCCAAAAGAAAAAATAAGTTAATAAAAATATAAATATAAATATGAAAAAGGATAAAAATAAAAATATAAAATAAAGTCAAATTGTTTGTATTAGTTGCCAAGTTTGACTACAGTTTAAAATTTTGGTGTTTGTAAAACTCAAAATAAAAAAATAATGGTGGTGAATGATGTGTTGGAAAGAACTATTTTGAAAGAGGTGTATCACATTCAATTTATCTGGTTTATTTATTTATTTAGTATACATACAAAACCCATTTGGGGAATAGTGCCAAGCAACTATACATACAAAATCATTTAAGAGAATAGTGCCAAACAACTATACATATAAAAACCATTTGTATCTGGCATACTCCCGCATTGCTACAATTAATTTACGATTTTATCCCTAATTAAAATTACGATTTCGTCCTCAGTTCAAAATTACGTTTTCTCCCCCAGTTCAAAATAAAAATATTCTTTTGCCCGCATCTAAAAATTACGATTTTGCACTCGGTTCAAAATTACGATTTTATCTCCAGTTTAAAATTACAATTTTGCCCCCAATTCAAAATAAAATTATAGTTTTACTCCCAACTAAACAATACTATTTTGCCCTCGGTTCACAATTATAATTTTGCCCCCAGTTTAAAATTACGATTTTGCTTTTAGTTCAAAAATATTATTTTGCCCCCGTTTCAAAAATTATGATTTCGCCCTCAACTCAAAACTACGTTTTTGCCGTAGTTCAAAATAAATTTATGCTTTTTTCCCCAACTCAAAATTACGATTTTGCCATTAGTTCAAAATTTTGATTTTGCCCTATTCAAAATAAAATTATAGTTTTACCCCCAACTTAAATTTTTGATTTTGCCCTTAGTTCAAATTTATATTACGATTTTTCTCCAAGTTCAAAATTACGAATTTGACCCTACACAAATTTACAATTTTGCCCCTGGTTCAAATTTACAGTGTTGTCATCAGTTTAGCTTTTGGCAAATTACGATTTTAACCCTGGTTCAAATTTACAGTATTGCCATCACTTTAGCTTTTTGCAAATTACGATTTTACCCCAGTCAAAAAATACAACTTTGCCCTCAGTTCAAAATTGCAGTATTGTCATCGTTTTAGTTTTTTTAGCAAAATTATAAAAGTGTTTTGTTTTAACTGATTGACTCGATTTAACTTTTTTCTGTGTCAAGGAGTTGCCTAGCACTCGCTTATCAGTACTGACAAATTATAGTTTTGCCCTTAGCTCAAAATTACGGTCTTGTTATCGTTATAGTTTTTTTAGCAAAATTATAGTAGTGTTTTTTTAATTGGTTGAGAATTACTCGACGATCGCACCGTAACACGGACGGGGCATCAACTAGTAAGGAAACAAAAGGCAAGTCCATATATCAGGATACAGATTCGGTCAATATGGTCATGTTACAATTATTTTTTCCTTTTTCTTATTTTCTGATAAGGTAATATTTTATTCAACCAGTTTTTCCATCTAAAAGCAATGTATAAAAGGAATAATGGATTTTAATAATTCCCACTAATGCCTGTTGGCCGACAACAGTCCCAACTTCAAAAATTCCAACTAGCGGTCCCATTATTTTACATATTGGCTTTCAATGGACCCTGACTAACAGAACTCTAACGCAGTTAGTCTCCTGTCGCCGGAAAAACTATTTTGGTCTGAAAAAGGTCCACCCATTGCTCATAACAGCAACCAAAGGCTATAAAACCGAAATAACAGACAAAACCGAAATAACAGACAAAACCGAACCGAAAAAACCGAACCGAAACAAAAACTGATGGTTCGGTTTTCGGATTTTTAATAACCGAAAATTTCGGTTCGGTTTTCGGATAACCATTTTCAATAACTGAAAAAAACCCGAACTGAAACGGAAAAAAACATATATTTTTATGTAGTTTAAGTGTTTAACCCATGCTATTAGAAATTATTAGTTTTATTCTTGAATATTAAGTATTTATAATAAAAACATTAACATGTTTGTTTATAATCGAGATGATTTGTTTATTGCCTACAACAAATAACAAAATTTAATATAAAAATAAAATAATCTTTAAAGTATTATAAAAGAAAATGTTTTAATAAAAACTTTGAAAAAACATAAAAATAGATTAGAATGTTAGGTTTATGTGAACATTATTAGTTAAAAAGGTTAAGTATAACAACTTGAATGTAAACATATAAGTAAGATTCTTAAATTTTAGAGTAAACTGCCATTTTGGTCCCTGTGGTTTGGCCAGTTTTGCCACTTTAGTCCAAATCTCAAACTTATTACATCTGGGTCCCTGTGGTTTGCATTTTGTTGCCATTTTAGTCCAAAATCCAAAAACCCTATTTTTTTTACTGTTGCAACCTCCTATTTTGTCCGGTAGTGCAGGGGCATTTTGGTCATTTAATTTTCATTAAAGCAATTCTTTTATTAAAAACCCCCAAATATAGAAACCCCTTATCATCATCATCTTCAACCTCTGCACAACCCAAACACCACCACCTCCTCCACCATCACAACCCACCACAACCTGGATTTAAAAAAAAAAATCATATCTTCAAGAGAAAATAAATTAAATGCAAGGAGACAGGCTCAGATCTGTAATTGGGGGATGGGGACAAAGAAGAAACGAGTTACGCCATGGCTGCAGAATACACAGTTGCTTGGTGAGAGAATGTCAAATTCTTCTTCACTATGCCATCTGGATTTTGCCCCGCCAAGATGCGGGTCGGATCTTCAATGTCCCTTTAATTTTGCTCAGGATACTCTGATCATCATAGCCTTGAAACAAACTTAATAAATAATAATGCCACTGCCAGAACAACAACAGCAATAACCAATGCCAGAACAACAACAACAACAATAACCACCACCATCACACCACCGCCATAGAAGCGATGACTCTGATCACCGAGATCACAGAGATTCACAGAGATGCAGCACAGATTCAAGTAACAAAGTTGGGAGATGCGGATGCAGCAAAAACAAAAACCACCTGCAACTCAATCCGGGAGTGGAGATGCGGGAGTGGAGCAAAAACAAAAACAAGCACCACCACCTACCACCACCACCACCCCCCTCTCGCCGCCAAGCACCATCACCCTCTCGCACCCCCTGCAACCACCGCACCTCTCTCTCTCTCTCTTACATCACAACACCATCTCCTTCAAACAACATTCCACTAGAAAGAGAGAGAGAGAGAGAAACAGGAGAGAGAGAGCCGAACGAGAGAGAAACATGAGAGAGAGAGAAGAACGCAGAGATGACGATGACGATGGTGGATCTGAGTTTCGGTAGGGACGACGCCAGAGATGACGATGACGATGGTGGATCTGGATCTGATCGATTTAGAGAGAGAAGAGAAAGAATAAGTTATTTGGGGATGATGATGATGATTATGATTTATTTATTTGGGGATGATGTTAATAAAGAAAATGTAAAATGAAAAGCAAAATGACTAAAATACCCCTGAACTAAAAGACAAAATAGGTGGTTGCAACAGTAAAAAAAAATGGGGTTTTTGAATTTTGGACCAAAATGGCAACAAAATGCAAACCACAGGGACCCAGATGTAATAAGTTTGAGATTTGGACTAAAGTGGCAAAACTGGCCAAACCACAGGGACCAAAATGGCAGTTTACTCTAATTTTTAAATTATACTTTTTATTTCTGAATCTTACATACTTTTGTTTCAAAAACCGAAATAACCAAAAAACCGAACGAACAGGTGTAAAAACCGAAACCGAAAAAAACATAAACCGAACGGTTTTCAAAAACCGAAAACCAACATTTCGGTTTCTGTTTTGATTTTGCCCAAGAACCAAACCGAACCATGCATACCCCTAACTCTCATCTAAAGTTGCCAACTGCCTACTTCGGCCGTGCAAGACCTTTTAGTTCTATTTTCTGGGCTGTTTTATGTAATGGGCTGCACCACATCTTTCCTTTAATTCTTTGTGGGCAGTTTCCTATTTCTTCGTCAATCAACGGGCCAAGCTCACCATTGGAGTTTTTGAGTGTTCATTGCAACAAAATAACAAAAGGGTAAATTACTTTTTGAGTACCTGTGTTTTAGTAGTTTTAACTAGTTGAGTCCAAAAGCAAAAAGTTTAACGACCTGAGTCCCTATAAGCATTTTCTTTAACCATTTGAGTCCAAATTTTAACCTTTTGAGTCCAAATTTTAACCTTTTGAGTCCAATTTTTTGGACTCAAATCGTTATAAAATGAACAAAATTGGACTCAAAACGTTATAAAATAAATGGCTAGGGACTCAGGGCATTAAACTTTTTGATTTTGAACTCAAGTGGTTAAAACCGCTAAAATACAGGGACTCGAAAAGTAATTTACTCATAACAAAATAACAAATGTACATTTGCTTCTTCATAAATAAATTTTACTCCAAATTAAAGAAATATTGTTTTTGTTTTTTTTCTAAATATGTGCCATCGTTTGAATTAAGTGATAATATTAAATTATCAACTTTACATAAAGGTGAAACAAAATTCATTTTTAAGAATGTTTTTGATAAAAATATATAAAAGTGGCTTTAAATTCGATCGTAAAACTAATTTCGTGATATCATATTAAAATATTATATAACTATGTTAGAATCATGTGTATAACACGCTTGAATTAGTAAAACTTGGTTTTATTTTTGAAACTTTAAAAGGTGGAAACAAAATAACAGCTAGCTAAAAATTTATTATAGGGAAATTGGATGATGATAATCTCACCTAGAGGTGATTGGTCAGTAAGATCCTGCTTTTAAAAATTGCTAATCGCAGTCCCTTCTTTTAAATTATTGTTCACAATGGTCCCTTGTCACCAATTTCAGACAGATGAGAGGAACGTTTTTAAAAGGTGAGACTGCTAGTATAAATTTTTAAAAGTAGGATTATTATTGGCCAAGCACCTCTAGATGAAATTATTAAAATCCAATTTTCTTTTATTATAAAACTAGGTTATAACCACGTGTATTACACGGGTTAATAAATGAATGTTATATACCAAATAGTAAAACAATATATTTTTAAAATCCTCCTTTATTGCATGGTTTGAATTCATGTAATTTTATATACCAAATAAAAAAAATTATATCTTTAAAATCATGTGTATTACACGGGTTGAATAAATGTAATACTGTTTACCAAATAATAAAAAAGTTATATCTTTAAAAACTCTCGTGTATTAAACGGGTTGAATAAATATTATTTTATATACCAAATAATAAGAAAATTATATTTAAAAAAAACTAATGGATATACTCGGTACGCCATAGATTGGTGATTACGGAGATGATTATTGAAAAGAAGATACAATGGACAAACATGTTATTCAAGAAGTAAATAAGCAGCTATTTGAGTGATAAAATATAAATTATATTTAAAAAACCTGTAATAAATCTAATTTTATATATAAAGAAATATTCAAATTTATATACAATTTGTTTAAAAATTATGTAATAAAATCCATATAATAATTTTTTAGTAATGAAAATAAAAATAAATAATATATTATCACAAAGTTTGATTTTATTAGAAAAATAGATTTATTTTATTCAACATTTAAAATATGATAAGATTTAAACTAAATAATAATTATCTATAGTTAAGTAGAAGAGATTAAACTAAATAATATTTAGTATGAGAGTTATCTATAAATAATCAGAAAAGATTAAACTAAATAATAATTATCCATAAGAGATTAAACTAAATAATACTCCCTCCGTCCCACTAAATGTGTCTTATTTTGAATTTTCAAAGTCTTTATTTATAAACTTTGACTTTAATTATATATTGTTTGTGTTATGTGATGAAAATTAACCCGATAAAAACACTTGTAAAACACACTCAAATCATATAACTTTCATCAAGTATTATCTAACACAAACAAATTGAAAATTCAAAGTAGGACACTTTTAGTGGGACGGAGGTAGTATTTAGTAGGAGGATTATCTATAATTAATTAGAAGAGATTAAACTAAATAATAATTATCTATAAGACATGGGCTAATATGATGACAAGTGTCCCCCGAATGGTTTCTTTTATTATATAGTTTAGATGGTAAAGTTACAATTATGAAAACGTGCGAGGTTGATGAAAATGAAATAAGGTATGTATTAAACGTAATATTGAAAATGAAATCGGATAAATCTTAAACGGGTAAGGATCCGCGTGTAAGTTAAATGAGTATACAGTTTAGGAGGAAAAACAAAAATTAAGATTGCCTAAAACTGTGTTATGTGTCCCCAAAGATTTTTGTTTATCAAAGATAGAGATAGAGATAAAGATAGAGATTGTATAAAGATTTATCATATGTATTCCTATATTGCATAAAATAAAAATTAATATTTTAATTTAAGGTAGTGGAAAAGATACATATAGAAGAGGGATTTGGCATTGTTCGAAATTATTTATTATAATAGAGATAAGGATTTACAATGTTTTAAGGTCATTCTCTTCCTAAACTATAAAATATAACTGAACAAAATAAATAAAAAAATCAATTGTATTAGTGTATTTATTGAATAGCTATAGTTGGAATACAATTAACCGTATATAAAATACACTAACTAGTGCCACTTTATTTCGTGCTGCCCTTGACGCAACACTATGATTCGCTTCGTCGAAATGCTTGAATATATTGCGCTAAAGGATCCAATCTGTGTCTCGAGATTGGAATCTGCTGCATCAAAAGACACTTGCCATTATTCTCTGGTTCGTTAGTAGTTGAAAATGTCAAGACTATTTTGTTAGTTTCCTCGTTAAAATAATAAATATTTCCATGATTATCCTTTATAGAAATGTTGGATGTTTTCGCACGAATAACTTGTCTTTCACCTAAATAACTTTAGAACAAAATATTTTCACTTATTTACATGAGTTCTTAATTATTTAAAGGAAGACAAGACTACATCAAAATATGTGTTCCTCTATATAATGCTGCAATTAATGGAGATTGGGAAGCTGCAAATGCCATCCTAAGTCAACGACAAGAGTTGGTACGGTTTAGCATCACAGAAAATCATGAAACGGCACTTCATATTGCAGTATCAGCCCAGAACACCAAGTTCGTGGAAGAACTTGTGCAAATCATGGATCCGGAGGATCTAGAGCTTCAAAATAAAAGTGGTAACACAACCCTATGTTTGGCAGTAGTAGCTGGGAACAAGAATTTGGCTGAGATTTTAGTGAATAAGAACACGAGATTACTAACAATACCAGGTAGTGGAGGAATGATGCCACTCTACATCGCAGCTTTATTTGGTAACCATGACACCGTGGAATATTTGTATGATAATTCTAAAAATATGACTGGTCAAAATTGGACGACTGAGAATCGAGGTTGGGTCCTATTGAAATGCGTTGAGGCTGATCTTTTCGGTAAGTAATTTTGTCGGTGGGTGTTTCATTATTCACCCATTTTTTTGTTAATATATATAAACTGGGAAGTTAATGAACCAAAAAATAAATAGGAAACTTGGTTTTTAATAAACCAACCTTTGTTCCGTTGGTAAATAATAATCTTACCTACGTAATTGAAATACAATAATCATATCTATCAACATGTTGGTACTCAATGAACTTTCGTTAATTTTTTTTAACCGAAGTTAGTTTTTAAGTTTTATTTATTACACAAACAGTCCATGTAGTTTTAATTTGCTAGTTTTAACTATTTTATAAAATTTAATTACATGGCCCTTGACGTTTTTTTGTTTTACAAAATAGTTAAAACTAGTAAAGTATAACTACAGGGTTGTTTGTGTAATAAATAAAACTTAAAAACTAACTTCAGTTAAAAATAATTAACGGAAGTTCATTAAGAACCAACATGTTGATAGGTAGGATTATTGTATACCAATTACGTTGGTAGGATTATTATTTACCAATAGGGGGGTTAGGTTTTTTTTAGGTTTTTGGGGGGTGAGGGTTGGGGGGTTAGGTTTTTGGGTGGTGGTGGGAGGGGGGGGGGGTTTAGGTGGTGGGGTGGGGGTGGGTGTTTAGGTTTTGGGGGGTGATGTAGTGGGTTTAATTTTAGGTTATTAGACACTTGTCACTCTATAATCCTTCTTACACTTCTTACAATTAGGAGCCTTTGTAGAATAATTTGACCCCCAAATCAAAAACCATGGCAAATATTCAAAGTGAAAACAAACTTGGATCTTTTGTTTCAAATGATGTTTACCTATAATTAACACACACCCACCCACAAAATGATTATACATATTATTTACAAGTAAGTAACATGGAGGGTTTTCAGCAACAACAGCAACACGCTAACACCACCGTTCACCCCACAAACACCATCGCCCCTCGCTAACAGAAACAACACCGCCACCCTCGTCACCACAAGCACCTTCGTTCACCACCACTCACACCACCGCCGCCTTCACCACCAAAACCCCACCATCCAACACCACATAAACCACCGCCCCTTGCCACCACAAACACCACCATTCACCACCACAAACACCACCGCCGCCCCTCACCACCACAAACACCACCATCAGCCACCACCACCTTCACAGACATAAAACACCACCACATATAAAGCACCACCATGAAGTTATCTAGGTTTATAGATAGAAGATATTTAACGAGAGAAATGAGATTGAGAGAAAGAGTGTGTGTGTGTGTAGGGGTGTTCAGAATTCGATTCGGATTCGAAAATTCAAAATTCGACTTGATTCGAATTCGATTTAAAATGTTCGAATTCGAGTTGATTCGTATACGAGTCCAGTAATTGAACTAGAATCGAATACTGATGTAGCGTGTGTTACGAAAATGAAGATCAAACACGTTGATTCTGCGAATACCTGTGTAGTTCTATGCAGTTAATGCGGTAAAATATCGGATATCGGTCAACGACCGATATTTGAGATATAGGTTATCTCGGTGAGATATCGGTGGGATATCGGTAATTTTAATATAATGCAAAATTTACATATATAGCAATTTAACAATAATAATTCAGTGATATATCAGTGATATATCGGTTGTATCTGTCAAATATCGGTGATATATCGGTCAAATATCGGTGAAATAGCGGTTATATCGGTCAAATATCGGTCAATATCGCCGATAATATCGGTACCGATATTCTAACCGATATTTGACACCGATATTTTACTAGGGGACCGATATGACCGATATAACCGATATCTCACCGATATATCACCGATATTAACTGCATAGGTGTAGTTCTTCCCCAACCCCCAAGATTCCACTCAAAGGGCACATAATTTGAAGTGAAAAATGAGTTATGTCAAAATTCAAGTCTGCCTTTTCCAATTACTAGAGAAACAAATAAATAGGAACAGAAATTCGAAATGGGCCTAAAAAAGACAACGGGCCAAACACAAACCCAAAAACAAAATGCCCAAAACACTTCAAAAAACATAAAAAAACGTAAATAACTAATAGGAATAAGCATTTTTTGGCCCGGACGATGACCCAAACCGCCGTATGCATTTGCAGCAAGATGGAGCTCGTTCTCACGTTCGTTTCGCCTGGTTGCACGCCCAAAACGAACCCTCGTAGCCCAAGTTAGAGCCATTTTAGTGAGGCCCCTTTTGTTACACGATCTTGGGCCTCCAAATACAACATGGCCCGCTCCTCCACACTTGGACCCGCATAATTCCCTCCCGGATTGACAAAATTCGCCCTCGAATTACCAACAGGTTCATCATCAGAAGAATCACCATAATAAGGCAACAGATGCTTCACATTAAACACATCAGAACATCGAATGTGACTAGGCAGCTTCAGACGATAAGAATTCGGATTGATCTTCTCCACGATTTCAACTGGGCCAATCTTCTTGGCTGACAACTTGTTGTATTCCGCAACTGTAAAACAATCTTTAGTCAAAACAGCCCAAACAAAATCACCTTCCTCGAACTCAACATGTCTACGCTTCTGATCAGCAACTTGCTTATATTTCAAATTAGCTCGGGTCAAATGGTCATACACAGCATTATGAACCTCATGTAAACCCTCCACAAAATCTTGAACTTTCTTTGAAACAGATCCAGAAACAGGAAGAGACATCAAATCAAGTGGTCCTCGAGGCTGAGATGAGTAAACTATCTGAAATGGGCTATATCCGGTGCTCCGATTAACAGCATGATTATGAGGAAACTCATCTTGGCATAATTTTTGATCCCATGCCTTCACATGATCACCAACCAAACACCTCAGCAAATTCCCAAGTGACCGATTAACAACTTCAGTTTGCCTATCAGTTTGTGGGTGATAAGCACTACTGAAGTTGAGTTGAGTGTTCACCATCTTCCACAAGCTACGCCAAAAATGACTCAGAAATCGGGTATCCCGATCAGACACAATAGAAGAAGGTAGCCCATGCAAACGGTACACGTCACGAAAAAAGGAGTTGGGCTACATTAACAGCATCAGTCGCCTTCTTGCAGGGAATAAAATGGACCATCTTAGAAAACCGATCCACAACAACAAAGCTAGAACCATTACCTCTCTGAGTACGAGGTAACCCCAACACGAAATCCATACTAATATCAACCCATGGCTGTGAGGGGAGTGGCAAAGGCATATAGAGACCTGCATTGGTAGCCGTGCCCTTTGAAACCTGACAAATACGGCACCTCTTCACATAACGATCCACCTCTTTCCTCATAGTAGGCCAATAATAAGAAGCTTGAACCAGCTGTAAAGTACGGTCACGACCGACGTGCCCTTCACCATGTAACTCCTTAATAATCTGTAAGCGAAGACTAGAATTGGGAATACATAGCTGATTCCCCTTGAACAGCAAACCATCATGCAAAAGAAAGTCTGACTTTTGCCCAGTTTCCACATCCTGCAAAATAACTGAGAAATAAGGGTCAATGACTAACTGCTCACGAATGACCTCCAGACCCGGCACATCAACCCTCATAGATACAAGCAGATTACTCCTCCTGCTTAAGGCATCAGCAACCCTGTTTGAAACACCATTCTTGTGTTTGACCACAAAAGTAAACTTCTCAAGAAAGGCCAACCATCGCCCATGCTTATGAGATACCTTGTCTTGAGTACGAATATGCCTTAGGGAATCATGATCAGTGAATAAAACAAACTCCTTTTGAAACAAGTAATGACGCCAATGCTTTACAGCTTGGACCACTGCATAAAACTCTATATCATAAGTACTGTACGTCAACTTAGGCCCAGTTAACTTCTCACTAAAATAAGCAACAGGTCGACCACCCTGACTAAGAACCCCACCAATTCCAACCTTTGAGGCATCAGTATGAAGTTCAAAAACTTGAGAAAAATCAGGCAATACCAGAATTGGTGCTGTAGTGAGCTTGTCTTTCACAACTTGAAAAGCCAACTCTACCGCCTCTGTCCATACAAACGTCTTCCCCTTCATACAATCCGTCACTGGGGCCATAATAGAACTGAAATGTGGAATAAACCGTCTATAAAAAGAAGCAAGCCCATGGAAACTACGAACTTCAGTAATGGTAGTAGGAGTTGGCCAATTTTGAACAGCCGCCACCTTGGATTCATCAACCTGTATCCCATCACCAGAAATAACATACCCCAAGAACAACACTTTAGGGGTCATGAACACACACTTCTTGGTGGCTGCATAAAAACGGTCCATGCGAAGTAAGGCCAAAACCTGCCTCATATGCACAACATGGTCGCTGAAAGAAGCACTATAAATAAGAATGTCATCAAAATACACAACCACGAACTTCCTAATAAAAGGTCTAAGAAACTGATTCATCACACGCATAAAAGTACTAGGTGCGTTTGATAAACCCAATGGCATCACCAACCACTCATACAACCCTTCACGAGTCTTGAAGGCAGTCTTCCACTCGTCACCCGGTCTAAGACGAATCTGGTAATACCCACTCTTCAAATCTAACTTCGTAAAAATAGTAGCACCACTAATTTGATCAAGTAAATCATCAAGTCGAGGAATAGGAAACCTGTACCTCATAGTAATCTTGTTGATTGCTCGACTGTCAACACACATACGCCAAGTGCCATCTTTTTTTGGAGTCAATAAAGCCGGAACAGCACAAGGGCTCATACTTTCACGAACGTGGCCCTTAGAAATCAACTCCTCAACCTGTCTTCGCAATTCTTCATGCCCAGCAGGGCTCATCCTGTAATGTGGTCTATTGGGTAACTGTGACCGGCTCCAAATCAATATGATGTTGGATGTCACGCAAAGGTGGTAATCCATCAGGCAACTCAACAGGAAAAACATCAGAAAATTCCTCAAGCAAAGGAACCATAGCATCAGGAATTTCGACTTCCTTGGGTACTGCCTTCCCTATCAAAATAAAAACATTGTCTGTGTCCTCCAACTTATCTTGAAATTGACTGATGGTCAACAAAGTACCCGACTGTTTTGTGGCTAACTGCTTAGGCTTGCTAGGAACAAGAGTTATCTTCACACCACCAAACAGAAAGCTATAAGAATTGGACCGCCCGTTATGCTATATATTACGTTCATACTCCCAAGGTCTACCCAACAATAAGTGGCACGCGTCCATAGGGACCACATCACACACAACATCATCTTTGTATGTGGACCCAATAGAAATAGAAACAAGGGCTCTTTTAGATACTGTCACTTCACCTCCCTTTTTAAGCCATTGAAGCTTATAAGGCTTGGGGTGACTCTCCGTCTTCAAAGCCAACTTCTGGACCACCTCTTCAGATATCAAATTATCACAACTCCCTGAATCAATAACAAACCTGCAAACCTTTCCCAAAATGGTACATGTTAAGTGGAAGATGTTATGCTTAAGCCAGTCATCCCCATCTGCCTTTGGTGTATAATAAGAGCGTCTGACAACCAAGTTCACTCCAACATCACCGGTCACAACCTCTTCTTCGTACTTAGTTTCTCCATCGTACACTGGGTTATTTTCATATTCTTCATACTGATCATCCTTAGACTCAGCAAACAAGTGTCTTTTACCAGCCTTCTTACACTCAGCTTGACGATGGCCCGTCTCACCACAATTGAAACATCTCGGACCACTACTACTAGCCCCCTTAGAAGTAGACCCGGTATTGTTAACCCCCGACCTTTGCTGACTAGGCCCGCCACGAGGTGCCCCACTGCCCGACCCAACGTTTCCTCCAGCAGGGGTAAATGAACCGCCCACCCGACGGTTTTGCTTCTCAAAGGCCAACGCCCGCTGGTGTGCCTCTGGAATGGTTAGCGGGTCAAAAAGATTCACGGACTCCATGATTTGAACCCTCAGACCCCCAATATACCGAGAAACAAGTTGTTCCTCCGGTTCTTGAATATCATTCCTAGCAATCAACTGGTAAAACTCTGTGGTATAATCATCAACCGATTTAGCCCCTGTTTTAAATTTTGCAGACGTTGGTAAATCAACCTTTGAAAGTTATGAGGCAAAAAGTTGGACCACAAGCACTTCTTCATCTTGGTCCATGTCACGATCCTTGACTTTCCGTGCCTATTCCGTGTTAACTTCAATTGTTGCCACCACGCAGAGGCCCTACCACGTAACCTGGTAGCGATCAAGGCCACCCGCTTATTTTCAGGCACCTCCTTGTACTCAAACATTTCCTCCACGGTAGTCAACCAATCGATGAACCCCTCCGGATTCAAACTAGTCCCATCAAATTCTGGAATATCAACCCTTATCCCAGAATCCCAACGCCTGTTACCCCCTCCACGTTCATCCCTTGGTCGCCCTTCCTGTTCGTCTTCGAAAGTCGAACCGTCACCAAATGGGTTACTAAAATCAGAACCATACCTGTCATTGGGTCTCTGCCTCCTACGATTGATCAAGTCGGCCATTCGGCCAGTCAACTGATCGACCACTTGATCCAACCGTTGATCCACTCTCGCCATAAGTCGTTGCTCCAACTCCCGTTCATACACTTCATCGAGAGGCCTAGTGTTGTTTCTCCTCGGAAGCATTTTGAGCCAAGGAATTCGGCTCTGATACCAACTGATATAGCGTGTGTTACGAAAATGAAGATCAAACACGTTGATTCTGCGAATACTCGTGTAGTTCTTCCCCAACCCCCAAGATTCCACCCAAAGGGCACAGAATTTGAAGTGAAAAATGAGTTATGTCAAAATTCAAGTCTGCCTTTTCCAATTACTAGAGAAACATATAAATAGGAACAGAAATTCGAAATGGGCCTAAAAAAGACAACGGGCCAAACACAAACCCAAAAACAAACCCAAAAAACAAACTGCCCAAAACACTTCAAAAAACATAAAAACGTAAATAACTAATATGAATAAGCGTTTTTTGGCCCGGACGATGACCCAAACCGCCATAGGCGTTTGCAGCAAGATGGAGCTCGTTCTCACGTTCGTTTCGCCTGGTCGCACGCCCAAAACGGACCCCCGTAGCCCAAGTTAGAGCCATTTTAGTGAGGCCCCTTTTGTTACACGATCTTGGGCCTCCAAATACAAGATGGTCCGCTCCTCCACACTTGGACCCGCATCAAATACGAATTTATGATTTTCAGTTCGATTCAATTCGAAATTCTAATTCAATTTATATTTTTTTTTCATATATGTATAAACCCACACAAACATATATATACACACACATATAACTTCTAAACTTGGCCAAAGTATGAACTACCTCAATAAGTGACAGATTATTATTATTATTATTATTATTATTATTATTATTATTATTATTATTATTATTATTATTATTATTATTATTCATCATATTACCAAACCTTTTACATATAGCCCGTACTACTTATTTTCAAACCAACTTAATCAACAAGTTAACCAAATGGGAAGAAAAACCAAACTAGTATTGGCTGCCTCAACTCGTTTTGGGCTGCCAAACGCCTACTAGCCCAACAGTCACCCACTCGGAGACTTTGCACAATCCACAAATGCCATCCAAGCTAACCCTGTATCATTGTTTCTCCGTTAATCTTCAAAACGTACAAATTTTCCGAGCCTTTAGTTCCCAAGAATAAGCTAAGACTTCAAATCCAAATTTCCCTAGTTTTAGCGGCCCTCTTTATCAGTTACCTGCAAAGCCAACTGAAACTCCCTTGAGCCCCAACCCATCGATTATACTAGGCCCAACCGTGACTAATCCCGCCAACGACCCATCCTCCGTCTCAACCGACTTGGACACTCCACCGGATCCATAGATACATCGAGGACCATTAGCACTCTCCAAACTCAACAAGTATTCCCTGTGTTAGTCGGACAAAAACGGTCTTAAGACCCAACGATGTTTTGGAACTTTACCAAGAACACGCCTGGTGCTTTCACTATTACCAAACCCCTGGCCTATTTTAATATGCTGACCACGTTCAACTTGAATCACCTTAGCACCAGGGCTTCACACTTGCAAAATGAACCTTTTTTTGCCCTAGACTCAACGAACCAGACTTAATCATGCTTAACTTGGACAGCCATACTTCCATCAACATGCCACCTTGTACAATGATCCACGCTTCTTTAATTTCCACGAGCAATTACCATATTTCCATCAATCACCTTCCGTTTTTCACAACCAAACTTACTTCCAAACCCTGTTCGACAAAAAAAAAATTTGTTTTCAAACCAAAAGTGACCCTCACACACTTGAAATTTCATATGGATCCTAATGGAGTTAGCAGATTGATATCTCCCATGCTCGTAACATCAAGAATATTTTACTACTTAAAAACCCACCTTTCATTGATAACAAAGTTTACACAAATAAACTAGCACACTATCTCCTAAAACACCTACACTATCCCTTGTTTATTTGACCCACTACTTAACTACTTGACTCAACAAACAAACACTAAAAGCATTTGACATAAATAACATAAATGTTGACCCGTTCAAACCCGTTTTTTAACCATATCCATGACCCGCCAAGATTACCCCTACACAAAGTTGCTTATATAACAGAAATCTGCTTATATTTTGTGGATAATGAGAGATTTTTGGTTCTTCTTATAAAGTTTAAACTATTTGAAGGTCGCCACAGCTTTGTATTTTTAATATCATGTCCCCCATATTATGTTTTTAAGATCCGTTTTTCACAAACTCATGGATAATTTGTTTTTACTTATCATATTGTTTTCACCTCAGTAAGTGATGATAATATTTTTGTTGGTAGATATCGCATTAAAAATGTTGAAAGATGACAAGAAACTTGCACAAACTGATGATGTACTTGGAGTTTTGGCTCGAAAGCCTTATGCATTTATTGATAGAGATCCACATTTTCCATTGGGAACCATAAACTCGTGTAATTACCTCCGCTTGTTAGCTAATATTTATTATACGTCACTCGTTGCGAATCTATGGAATATTACGTACGCTTAATTATGCACAACTTTCTCACAATCTACTTTTTTCATCCACTTATTGTGTATAGGTTTCGGAGTACATGTGAAGGAAAGCGAAAGTGAAGCCATGCAATTGCTTAAAATAATTTGGGAAAATATATTAGAAATGCCTAAGGAAGATGTTGATAAAAAACTTAGAGGGCCGCCTGACCCAGCGAAGAAAGATGAAAAGGGAAACCTGATTGCGAAGGATGGGAAGCGAACACACTCTTCCCGAGTGCTATTTGTTGCTGCAGAAATGGGCAACACCAAATTTGTGGTGGAGCTCATTCGTCAGTGTCCTGATCTCATATGGAAGGTAAATGATAATAACCAAAGCATATTTCACATTGCTGTCTCTCATCGTCATGCGAGTATCTACAATCTATTACATGAGATAGGGTCTATGAAAGACTTGATAACTCCTCTAAAAGATCCAGAAGGAAATAATATGTTGCACCTAGTTGGGAAGAACGCTGAAAAAAATCGACTTCATGATGTATCAGGAGTCGCTTTTCAAATGCATTGGGAATTGCTATGGTTCAAGGTAATTTTCTCATTATCAGATTATGTGTCAATTAATAAATTGTTCTTTCTTAAACACGACAACATACATCATAAGTTAAGGCTTTACGTATTTTGAAATATTTGGTTGTAACAGAGGATGCTACTAATTTAGTACTGTAATGTAGGAAGTAGAGGCTATGATCCCACCTTCTTATAGAGAAAGGAAGAATGCAGCTGGCAAAACACCACGTGAATTATTCACTGAGAATCATAAAGAACTAGTTTCCAGGGGTGAAAAGTGGATGAGAGCAACTGCTAATCAGTGCATGGTGGTTGCTGCTCTTATAGCCACCATAGTATTTGGAGTAGCTTTTTCGATTCCGGGTGGGTATGATCAAAAGAATGGTTTCCCTATGTTTATCCGCAAAGAGATCTTCATTGCATTTGTCATATCAGATGCTATCTCTTTGATCTTCTCTTCAGCATCAATCCTCATGTTCTTATCTATCGTGACTTCTCGTTATGATGAACAAGATTTCTTTGAACCATTACCCCGAAAACTTATGATAGGTTTAGCAACACTTTTCCTCTCTATAATGACCATGATGATCGCTTTCAGCTTCAGCTTCTTTGTGCTTTATCATAACAAGTTGATCTGGGTACCAATCGTTATTAGTGTAGTCGCTGCTGTGCCTGTTATTTTATATGCTAAATTGCAGTATGCTCTTCTGGTGGATGTGTATCACTCGATATATGGTTCCAGGTATATCTTTAAGCCAAAGAAACGAATGCTTTACAATCAGAGCCCAAAATTCTAAGTGGTTTTCCTTGGTATGGTTGTGAAAGTAATGTTTCAATTGACAATATCATTTAGAAACATTCAAGGAATTGTAACTACTATGATGTGTATTAATTTCCTTCTTGTCACTATTATTCCTTTCAGTATTTAGTTCATTGCTTTAATAATGTAACTTGCTTCAATACTACTAGTATTTTGATTTTCGTTTTTCTCAAAGGTTGGTTCTAGTATCTGACCCGGTTCTAACCTGCCCATAGTCTGGCCATGGTCTGCCCCTGTGTCAGTCCCTGGCGTTGGCAACTGTTTAGTATCATTTATATTTCGGCTCACTGCCTTTAGTTAATATTTTGGCCCCAAACCCTTAGCTAACTGTTAACTTTTATATATTTATCATGAATCAATTTTTTTGAACCGCTAATATTTCAATATATACCATGAAAGCAACTAGCAAATAGCTAGACGCAAAATACTGATACTCAAGGAATTATATTTGGCAGCATAATCATTATTTAGTATACTTATCCTAAGCTTAGTTAAATTATTATTGTATTATATTGTTTATATCCTATGTATTGATGGTTAATGCCTTAACCGACACAACTATTCGGTGAGTATATATTAGGGTTGTAATAGATCATACAACATTCTATTTTCTAAGAAAAAAAGCATAGATCCATGACATATTGCAGTTTGTTTGAATCAACTAGACAGTTAGTATACTCATTCCCAACTCCCAAGTGGTATCAAGTATGTTTTAGAGTTTTCAGCAAGCAGAGTTCAAGTAGACCCCCAGTTTGGCTCATGACCACTGAACACATTTAAAACTAATAAATGTTTATATGTTCAACAAAATCACAACAACTAAATGTTTATTCCATAGTCAGCAATTCAAATCAGAAGAATGTTTGTATAAATTCTGGTTATTTAAATTCAGTAGCAAATTACCAATCCCTGTTTCGCACCATCAAAGAACACAATGTTTCAAAAATCTTGAAGGATGAAAGCACCCTCTAAACAATCACTTGGAGCAATATGGAAAATGAAGAAAACCCAATCACCATCTCATATCATTCTGATCATATGGAAATCCAATACCCGTGGGAAATCATTAAAGAAGAACAAGAAAAGAACACGCCAAACCGAAAGAAAGAAAGAAGAAAAGAAGAATTATTCAAGATCAGAAGACAATAAACACATGAAAGAATCAAACAAGAATGAATATCCTGATATCATGCAATAGAAGAAAATTTTACTGAAAGAAAAATAAGATCACACGTTAGTAATCAAAATAGTCTCCGGGTTATGCGTTAGTTGTTTATTATGTTTAGTTTTTGTTGAGATAATTCAAATATGGTAAACATGGGGATGTTTGCATGGGTTTATGCACGTGAGTCTTGCTTTTCATTTGTTTGTTTACTGTTAGTTTTATTAGTTTGATAATAGGTCAGTTAAAGTAGGAGTGGTCTTTGCATGTTTAAAGTAGCGGGTCAGTTGTTTTCAGTTTCTCTCCCCATGTTCGAGTCGTGTGTCTGTATTTCCCTTTTAAATAGTGTCTTTGGTGATGAATGAGAAGGATGAGAGTTCTGCCAGTTTCTTTGTGTTTGATACGTTTGTTCTTGTGAGTGTGAAAAGTGAGAGTGCTCATAACACTTCTGAAACCAACATCTGGTATCAGAGCCGTGTTTAGGATCTGTGATGGCGAACAATCAACAAACTCAACCCCTTCCTCCCCTTCCAATCTTCAAAGGAGAAGGGTATGAGTTTTGGCACATTCGGATGCGAACCTTACTGATGTCTCTTATTCAACAAGCCGTACATGATGAAGTATTCTCACGCATTGTTGCAGCCACTACAGCAAAACAAGCTTGGATTGTCTTACAGACAGAGTATCAAGGTGATTCCAAAGTGAAAATGGTGAAGTTACAAGGTTTGAGAAGAGACTTCGAGACAATCCAAATGAAGGAGGGTGAGGCTGTAGCAGATTTCTTATCCAAAGTAATGAAGATAGTGAATCAAAAACGTGCATATGGGGAGACAGTCACGGATCAGAAGGTGGTTGAGAAGGTTCTTAGAAGTTTGCCGGTGAGATGGGATCATGTTGTAACCGCCATCGAGGAGTCAAAGGACCTGAGTGTTCTAACCTTTGATCAATTGATGGGGTCACTACAGGCTCATGAAGCAAGAGTAAACAGAAGTGTAGAGGCAGTTACTGAGGAACAAGCATTTCAAGCCTTCTCCAAAGAACAAACGGGTCAGCGAGAAAATGAGAGACCCGGTTCGTACAGAGGTAGAGGAAGAAACTCACTGCGTGGCCGTGGGAGAGGACGTGGAAGGTTCTCAGAAAGAGGAAGAGGTAGCATTCAATGCTACAATTGCAATAGGTTTGGTCATGTGAGAGCCGATTGTTGGAGTGAACCTCAAGTGCAGGCTGCAGTTGAAGAAATAGAAGAAGAGGATGACAACAAGTTGTTCATGGCTGTAGAAATCGAAATGAAGGATGAGAAAGAAGTAGAAGAAGAGGATGATAGCAAGTTGTTAATGGCTGCAGGAGACGAAAGGAAGGGAGAGCATGATATTTGGTTTGTAGACAGTGGTTGTTCAAACCATATGACAGGAAAGAGATCCTTGTTTGAGAGTGTTGATGATACAAGAAGAGTGAAGGTTAAAATGGGAAATGGGAAATCAATCAAGGTAGAAGGAATGGGTGCTGTCAAGTTGGAAGTTGATGGGCAATCTAGGGTAATTGATGATGTACAATTTTCACCAGACTTGAGCTACAACCTTTTGAGTGTTGGGCAATTAATGAAGAAGGGTTATGCACTACTGTTTGATGACAATGTGTGCACTGTCACACACAAAAGATCTGGTAAAGTTGTATGTGTCATTCCCATGTCTAGTAATAACACTTTCCCATTAAATGTTGGTAAACGTAAAGAGATGAATGAGTCGCATGTGTTAGTTGCTACTGAAAAAAAATGAGTCTCTGTTATGGCATAGTAGATATGGTCACCTTCACAGACAAGGGCTGCAGATGTTAAGCATGAAAGAGTTCGTTTATGGGTTGCCAAAAATTCAGTCATGGGAAGTATGTGAAAGTTGTGCAAGTGAAAAGCAGACGCGTGATTCGTTTCCCAAAAAAGCTTTGCGAGCCACACGGATACTTCAGCTTGTAGTTGCTGATGTTGTTGGACCGATTCCAACACCTTCACTCGGGGGCAGCAGGTATTTTTTGTTGTTCACTGATGATTTTAGTAGGATGTCATGGGTTTACTTTCTAAATCAAAAATCGGAAGCTTTTGAAAAGTTCAAGTTTTTTAAAGTAAAGGTTGAAAATGAAACACTTCAAAAGATAGTGACTTTAAGAACGGACAGAGGGGGCGAGTTTTGCTCAACTGAATTTACCAAGTTCTGCAATGAACATGGTATAAATAGACAACTTACTGCCCCGTATACACCGGAACAAAACGGTGTTGCGGAGCGTAAAAACAGAACTGTTTGGGAAATGGCTATGAGCATGCTAAAAGAAAAGGGTTTAAGTGATGTATTATGGGGGGAAGCCGTCGCCACTGCTGTGTATTTACTAAGAATGTGTCCAACCAGGGCCCTTGGTTATAGAACTCCTTTTGAAGTCTGGTATGGTCGAAAGCCCTCTGTCCATCATCTTAAAGTTTTTGGGTGTCCAGTCTATGTTCTGACACCAAAACAACAAAGAAAAAAATTGGATTCAAGATCAAAGAAAGGTGTGTTTGTTGGGTATTGTCCTCATTCTAAAGCATACAGAATATATGATATCGAAATGAAGAAAATTGTGGTGAGTAGAGATGTAAAGTTTCTTGAAAAGTCAAGCTGGAAAATCGATAAAAGTGGTTTGCCAATAGAAGTGGTACAACCTATTGATGGTGATGGGTCACTAGTTGAGCCAGGTGATAGTGATGGGTCACTAGTTGAGCCAAGTGATAGTCATGATGCAAGTAACATTAGTACCCATGGGTCATTTGAAAGCACTGGTGATAGTACAAATGGGAGCAGTGGTTCATCATCTAGCACCTCATCAAATGTGCATCTCAAGGAAAGGACTTTGTCAGATCTCTATGAGAATACTCAGCCTTTATGTGAGGGCGTTGACTTTACTTGTCAATTTGCCCTCTCTCTCATGGAACCTGTTAATTATAAAGAGGCTTCAGAAAGTAAAGAGTGGATGTGTGCAATGAAGGAAGAACTCAACTCTCTTGAAAAACACAAAACTTGGACTCTAACTGATCTTCCAAGTGGCAAGCAAGCAATAGGATTAAAATGGGTTTTTAAAGTGAAAATGGATGCTCATGGTCAAGTGAACCGGTATAAGGCACGGCTAGTTGCAAAGGGGTACGTTCAAGAGTACGGAATTGATTTCGAAGAAACTTTTTCTCCGGTTGCTCGATTCGAAACTATCAGGCTCATCTTATCTCTTGCAGCTCAAAGAGGGTGGTTGGTGTACCAATTCGATGTCAAGTCGGCTTTCCTAAATGGGTATTTACAAGAGGAAGTCTATGTCTCGCAACCTCCGGGTTTTGAAGTGAAAGGAAGATAAAGTTTTCAAACTGCATAAGGCTTTATACGGGTTAAAACAGGCCCCAAGGGCCTGGTATAGCAGAATTGACACGTTCTTTACAGAGAATGGGTATGCAAGAAGCCTTAACGAGCCAACGATGTGTAACACCCCAAAAACGGGTTTGGTAATCAAACCACGTTAATATTAATGACTTGGTAAAATACCGTTAGTGGTAAAATTTAACCCGGTGAATATTAGGACTTAAATAAATAATCCTAATATTAACTAAAAGGAGAATAAAAGCTTTTAAGGAAATAAAAAGGATAAAAGGCCCGAGTTAACGGGACCTAAAATAAACTTAGTCATAAATATTCCCGAACCCGCTAAGTTAACTAGGAATATTAAACCTAGTTAATAAGTGGGAATATTATTGAAAATAATTAGGTTGTGACCTAATTAATAACTAACCAAACACGAGGGACCAAAGCCGGGTAACTTGAAAATGGAATTATAAACTTAAAAACAAAACACAACACACACACACAAGAGTGTGTGTGCGTGCGTGAGATGGATCAGGAGACAAGCTCCATGGGACCTAACCCTAAACTCAACAAATTCTTCAAATTGGAGGATCAATTGAAGGCCAAAATCGGATTTGAATGCGTAGAAACGATCACCAAGTCAAGGGGATCGTAAGGTATGTCGAATTTCTAACATTCGTGAAGTTGTAAAAATTTGATAATCATCCTAATCGCGAATTAGGCATGAATTAGAGAAGCTATGGCTAGATTAGTGATGCATACTTGCTTAGGAAAGAAACCCTAAGTGAAAATCATACATAACATGCTATAGATTGATGAATTTGGTGAATTAACACACTTAGATAAGTGGGTTTTGATGTTATGATGAAATAGATGATATAGATATGCTTAGAATCATCATGCATGGTAAGTAATCAGGAAATACTTAAACAATTTGCAAGTTTGAGTATTTGATCATAAGTGATAGTGGTGAATTTTGATGTTAATCTTGGTAAAAATAACTAGTTATGAACTAGTTGTAAATGTGTAAAAATGTATGCACATTAGGTGTTTGTTAAAATGCCTAAATGAAAACTAAAGTGTTGAAATTAGAGTGAAAATGTGTATTTGAATAATATGGCAAGTTATATGAAATATGAAACAAGAAGAGTTCTAATCATCATGTTGATTTGAACTAATGTTGTAAATCATGTGATCGAAAGTAGTTAACTTTAATAAGCTAAGTTAACTAATCATGAAGTCGAATAGTGGTTTCGACTTATGAAATTAATTGAGATGGAATAGTCGCGAATAATTATGACTAATCTAACCATCTTACAATTTACAATGATAGTTTGACGATTAACAAGCTAGGTGAAAGCTTGGGAACAAAGCGGGTCAAACGAAGCAAGAATGACGGAAAAGCATTGTTTGGAAGTAAGGTAAGTATGGCTTACACTAGTCTTATGTTTAGAATATTCTCTTATCATATTAGTTACGAATAAGATAAATACATAGTGGAGGTATGATGTTTCGGCGTGTAGACGTACGGAACAAGATAGTCGAGCATGACAAGAAACCATGTTGATGGTTTAAAAGGGGTTAAATCGGTAAATTGATCATTTTATGACAAATGGAAAATGAACTTTTAAATGGTTACCTTATAGGGTTAACCAAAACAAACAATAATGGTAAATTGGTCACGCGTCGACTATTGGTTTTAAAAGACACTTAGGAAGTAAGCCTTAATAGGCCGAAAAGTATTAAGAAAATGAATTATAAGTAAAACGACCGCACGATGTAAATCGGAGCGAGTCATATAGTCGAGATGAAAATACATGTCATCTCGCTAATATAATTGGTCATTTAGACCAAACGGGTCAAAGGGTGAAGATACCACCTATTGATTATAGCGTCTAATGATTCTTGTCGAGTTATATGATTTCAGGAATAAATGTAGAAATGATATTTGCATCGCTATTATTTAGCGAATATTATAGCAAGGCATTAAAACAGGTCAATACATTGACCCGAGCCAGGTATGTGTAATAGAGTAATTATTCATTTAGAACATAAGGTTCAATGTGCATTAGATGAAGTCTTAGATAGACAATGGGTTACTTCAATGGGTAAACCGAATGGTTTAAAAGAGGATCGTGGCGTTTCGAAAAGCATAATGACTTTTCGAACAAGATCATAACTCAAAAGAAGAATTATGGGTCAAACATGCTCTCAAAAGACCTTTCTGTAATTGAAAAACTAAAAAGGACCAAAACGCCCTTGTTGGCTAATTCGAACGAGGTTGTTTGGAAATGAGTTTTATGATTAGGTAAATACTTAGAATAAGTATAGAAGCTGAAAAAGGTATTATATTAGTCAAATGGCACTAATTGAGTTTTTGTCGTAAAATAATGATTCGAGAGGTAAAATTTGGTTTATATAGATCACCACATTAAACCCACCATAAATACAGTTGTGGTGGGAGATTATAGGATAAGAAATGTGGTGATGGAATGCTAGAAGCAATCGAAAGCGATTTTAGGCTTGAAAGTGCTTAAATACCCTTAACGGGTCAAAATAAGCATACTAGCGAAAACGGGTTTAAATTGTGTAATAAACCTGTGATTAGAACCTAAAATGGTAGATAACATTAATTTGAAGAAGTGTATGTGATATAGGAATCAAACAAATATGTTTGTTTGATAAAATGCATAAACGGGTAAAATTCGATAAAAAGGTAACGAGTCGAAGGCTTAAAAGTCTCAAAATTTATTTATGTTGGATGTTGGATTTTAACTCCATATGATGGAGAATTAAATTACGGACGCGTAGGAAAAAGAATCGGGTAAAACGGATTAAAAACAAGAGAGTTATGTTCGTTTCCGTGAAATCGGGTCATGCTGGGTATGTACAGCAACTGTTTAAGCAACATTCTGTGAAAACAGGGGCTAGGCGTCACGCGACGGCCCTAGGCGTCACGCGACGCCCCCTAGTTCCGGAAAAATGTTATTTTTTTGTTTGTTTGACCCATGGAACTTGTTTAAACTTATTATTTAACTATCAAAACTAACTTTTAAGTTGGTTTTGATCATAGGTGAATGCCAAGAGTGCCCGGAGGAAGATCAAGCTCGATGAGGAACCGAACACGATAAAATACAAGCTTCCGCGCGACTTTTCGTCGTATCTTTTAAACGACGAATTCAATTACATTAAGTTGTATATTTTTTTAAAAGTGTTGTAAACATGTGAGAATGTTAGTATGAAAAGTTTTTGTAAAGTCACATTTTAGCATTAAAATGCGTATTTTATTAATAAAATCTTGACTTATTAAGTCGGGTGTTACAAGTTGGTAATCAGAGCCCAAGGTTAGAGAATAAAGTGTGTTCGGTTCGAGGCTTGATCGCAAATCCGGTAAGTACATGTATGTTAATAGTTTAGCATGCTGAAATGTTGTAAACAACACATAGGGTTATCGTGTGATACACGTTACCCCAATTAAAATGATTGATGTAGTTGACGAAAATACGCGCGTTGACGCGTATAGTAGAAAAAGCCTTGTATTATAATACAGGCGATTATTGAAGTGGGCATTACTAACATTTGTGAATGTTTTAATTGAAGGACACTCGCGTTTGAAGACGACGAGAGTTGAACAAATTGTGGATATGATGATGGAACGGTCCGAGATATGACAAGAAGAGCATACTCATCAAGGACCTAAATCGCGTAACGATCGCAAATAAGTAATGGCAAGAAAGTCCCTTAGGGCAAGCATTTACCAGGTGCACGTTTAAATTATTACATAAATAGAAGTATGCAACAAATACGTAGAAACTGATAGTTGCATAAGTAGATTGAAAACTTGGAAAAACCTGAATAGAATACCTATCCAGGATATTGTTTCCAAGAGAAACAAATAGAGGCATTACTTACATAGGGCGTGATGTGAAAACTTTAAAAAAGGTCATGCGTGTCATGTGTTAATCGCTTACTCTGGCCAAGTAAGTAGTGGCATATGATACCATGAACTTCTTATAACGGACACGTTTACATCCGATGTAGTAAGGACGGGGTTAAAGGGACAAATTAAAAAGTACCCAAATGAATCAGATAAGCAGGATATTTGATCATAATGTAAACGCACAGCCGAGTGACGGAAGCGTATTATATTAGGATAATGAGCCCGAGGGAAGGGACAAAGAAACATGTAAAATGATTAAGATATGCACTGGGAGGGGGTGTACTTACACTCGAACCCGGAAAATGCGAATATGTCTCTAAACGGGTCGTTTTTGTAAAACGTCAAACTCGAGGACTAAGTCGGAATATAAAAATGATGTGAGGTCTTAATGCATACCGGGAGGGTTGCAATAATAACGACTTCAGTAAAACACCTGGTTGATGGGTAAGAATTTAACGCATGCATAGACCGAGAGACGGGGACTCGGATGGAAAGTTAAAAGACGACAAGATAATGTAAATAGAAATTTTGAATAAATTATGTTCAACTATTTTAAAGTTGAACGGGTCGAATATAATGTCATGCCGAACGGCATGAGTAAACGCAAGTGGGATAAGGGTAGCGTTAAAAGCAAAAGAATAATGATCCCGGTAATGGGATATAATCAAATACGAGTATATTTAAACTGGATAATGGTGAGCATAAGATAAACCGACGCATAAATGACGTGAGAAGTCATAAAGTCGGAAAATTTTCTGAAAGGAAACGAATGCAGCCTTAGACTACGGTCAAGGTCAAAGAAAATACCAAGGCGAAAATAAGTGATCTTAAACAAAAACAGGATGCCTTGATACCAAACATGTATTTTAAGAATGACATGAGTAAGGAATGATCTACGGGATCAACCTAACCTTTGTGGTTATAAACAATGGAAAAGTCTACGAGACTAAAACGACCCACGAGTCATGACTAGAAAGAAATAGATTAAAAGGACCTCGCCTTAAAGAGATAAAAGTCTAATAAAATAGCCCATAGACTAAGTGATAAAACCTACGGGTTAATTAGACAAAGCGAGGGAATAAATAGAGAATCCTCGCATAAAACAAAGACTGAAAAAGAATAAATTTTGGACTGTCAATATCCCGGTATGGATAATTGACAAAGGTTAAAGAGAAGACGCTAAACTAAAACTTCGGTTTTGGTAAGAAATAACATTTCTACAAAAATGAATTATGATAGACGTATAAATGGTAAACATGAAAGATATAAGTCTTGACACGGATAGGTGCAAGACGATATATCCGAAAAGTGATAATTCTAAAAATAGAAAGTTGATGTAAAATTTGGCATGACGTGACATGATCACGGTCAAGAAGTGTAATGTGAAATATAATCACATTAGAGCCGAGTGATGAATATTGCTAAGTTAATTAAACTAGTGGAAATAACGAGATTACGTTATTTCAAGTCGCATTATGTCATGTAAGATACGTAGATGATTAATAACCAAAAGGATATTACCATACGTTTCTGGTAATAATAACAATCGGTTAAAGTATGAGAAATGCTTAATTGATTATCGAGAGCAAATGCATGGAGTTAAACTCGATAAATTATGTAAGAAAAGGTTTCGGGGACGAAACCTCTTTAAGGGGGGTAGACTTGTAACACCCCAAAAAACGGGTTTGGTAATCAAACCACGTTAATATTAATGACTTGGTAAAATACCGTTAGTGGTAAAATTTAACTCGGTGAATATTAGGACTTAAATAAATAATCCTAATATTAACTAAAAGGAGAATAAAAGCTTTTAAGGAAATAAAAAGGATAAAAGGCCCGAGTTAACGGGACCTAAAATAAACTTAGTCATAAATATTCCCGAACCCGCTAAGTTAACTAGGAATATTAAACCTAGTTAATAAGTGGGAATATTATTGAAAATAATTAGGTTGTGACCTAATTAATAACTAACCAAACACGAGGGACCAAAGCCGGGTAACTTGAAAATGGAATTATAAACTTAAAAACAAAACACAACACACACACACAAGAGTGTGTGTGTGTGTGCGTGAGATGGATCAGGAGACAAGCTCCATGGGAGCTAACCCTAAACTCAACAAATTCTTCAAATTGGAGGATCAATTGAAGGCCAAACTCGGATTTGAATGCGTAGAAACGATCACCAAGTCAAGGGGATCGTAAGGTATGTCGAATTTCTAACATTCATGAAGTTGTAAAAATTTGATAATCATCCTAATCGCGAATTAGGCATGAATTAGAGAAGCTATGGCTAGATTAGTGATGCATACTTGCTTAGGAAAGAAACCCTAAGTGAAAATCATACATAACATGCTATAGATTGATGAATTTGGTGAATTAACACACTTAGATAAGTGGGTTTTGATGTTATGATGAAATAGATGATATAGATATGCTTAGAATCATCATGCATGGTAAGTAATCAGGAAATACTTAAACAATTTGCAAGTTTGAGTATTTGATCATAAGTGATAGTGGTGAATTTTGATGTTAATCTTGGTAAAAATAACTAGTTATGAACTAGTTGTAAATGTGTAAAAATGTATGCACATTAGGTGTTTGTTAAAATGCCTAAATGAAAACTAAAGTGTTGAAATTAGAGTGAAAATGTGTATTTGAATAATATGGCAAGTTATATGAAATATGAAACAAGAAGAGTTCTAATCATCATGTTGATTTGAACTAATGTTGTAAATCATGTGATCGAAAGTAGTTAACTTTAATAAGCTAAGTTAACTAATCATGAAGTCGAATAGTGGTTTCGACTTATGAAATTAATTGAGATGGAATAGTCGCGAATGCTGTAAGCTAAGTTAACTAATTATGAAGTCGAATAGTGATTTGAACTAATGTTGTAAATCATGTGATCGAAAGTAGTTAACTTTAATAAGCTAAGTTAACTAATCATGAAGTCGAATAGTGGTTTCGACTTATGAAATTAATTGTAAATCAAGAAGCTGCTACCCCAATGAATAAAAATGAGAAACTCAAGATGGATGATGGAGGTGATTTAGTGGATGGATACAAGTATAGAAGTATGATTGGTGGCCTAATGTATGTTACGCACACGAGACCCGATATTGCGTTTGCTGTAGGTATTGTCTCTCGATTCATGCAGAGTCCTTCAGTTTATCATTATGGTGCAGCTAAACGAATCATGAGGTATCTAGCTGGAACAGTGGGGTTCGGTTTGTGGTACGGGAAAAACCGAATGCGTGACTCTCTCTGGGTTTACTGACAGTGATTGGGCTGGTACATCGGAAGATATGAAGAGCCTTTCAGGCAATGCTTTCTTTCTGGGAACTGGAGCAGTATCATGGATGTCCAAGAAGCAAGCAGTGGTTGCCCCTTCAACCACTGAAGCCGAGTACATTGCAGCAGCTACTGGGGCTTGTCAAGCCGTCTGGATGAGGAAAATGTTGAAGGAACTGGGTCATGAGCAGCAAGAAGCAACACCCATCTGGTGTGATAATAGATCAACCGTGTTCTTGACTAAAAATCAAGGGTTTCACAGCCGAACCAAGCATATCAGCATTAAGTATCGTTTCATTCGAAGCCTTGTAGAAGAGAAAGAGATCAAGCTGGTACCATGTGACACAAAGGAGCAAATCGCATATATTTTCACCAAGGCACTTGGCGTGGAACAATTCTGTTGTCTGAGATCCAAGCTGGGTATGAAGAGTATTTGAATTATGGGGGGATGTTGAGATAATTCAAATATGGTAAACATGGGGATGTTTGCATGGGTTTATGCACGTGAGTCTTGCTTTTCATTTGTTTGTTTACTGTTAGTTTTATTAGTTTGATAATGGGTCAGTTAAAGTAGGAGTGGTCTTTGCATGTTTAAAGTAGTGGGTCAGTTGTTTTCAGTTTCTCTCCCCATGTTCGAGTCGTGTGTCTGTATTTCCCTTTTAAATAGTGTCTTTGGTGATGAATGAGAAGGATGAGAGTTCTGCCAGTTTCTTTGTGTTTGATACGTTTGTTCTTGTGAGTGTGAAAAGTGAGAGTGCTCATAACACTTCTGAAACCAACAGTTTTCTATTGGGTTGAATTGTTTAAAATATTTGTTATGTTTCGTATTGGGCCGTAGGCCACTAGTCGTTTGAGTCGAAAATGTAGAGTCCAATAGGTTTGTTATGTTTTGAATCGGTGTGTCGATCTCAAATATGCGACTGAACATACACGTCCCAAGACGTAACGCTTCACTTCGTATTTATAGTGTCATCGAGTCAATAACTTGTATCCATTCGAACTCACTGTTACATTGATATCAAATCGTTCAAGTTCTGATTCAAAGCATTCGGTTAGTATATTGTTATTGTTATTGTTAATTAAAGGGTTTGCAGAAGATGATGTTTGCATTTGGGGAAGTGTCTGCTTTTATAAGGTCAAACAACAACATATTTAATTTTATTATTTTAGTTAATAATTTGTTATAATAAATTATAAGGACCATTTTGCCCTTCATTATAGGAAAAGGACAAAAACCAGGATTTTATTTGATAAATCTGAGCTGATTTTACTTTTGGATGAAAATGGCAACAAAACTGAAACCACAGGGACCTAGATTCAAAATGTTTGAGTTTTGAACTAAAGTGACAGAAGTGACCAAACCTCATGGACCAAAATGACAGTTTACTTAAAAACAGGAAAAGGAAAAAACCAGGATTTTATTTGAGAAATCTGAGCTGATTTTACATTTGGATGAAAATGGCAACAAAACTGAAACCACAGGGACCCAGATTCAAAAGTTTTGAGTTTTGAACTATTTAAAATGTCAAAAGTGACCAAACCTCATGGAACAAAATGGCACTTTACTCAAAAACAAGAAAGGCTAAAATGGGTGCAACTTTGTTATCAAAAGCTAGACCCACCGCAAATTAAATGCAACCACGCCTGCAATAAGCAACAAGTTGTTTTCTTCTGATTGAACATAGGGGTGATATTGTTGCGACTTATGATTGATCTCTACATGCATGTTAGCAACTTCGGATGACAAATATGCCTCTTTCTAAGTTCGTTGCTCACCATATTTGCAACAGGTCTCTTCATGTCGGCAACTTCTATCCTGGCGTATTGTGTGCGAACATGGTGTTGGGCTGCATTGAATTAATCCAAAAATATGTTAGTCCCTCATCATCATGCTATCAAATGGGGTAATTGCAAATAAATATACTATGTGAGATCTTACATGAATTTACGTCGATTACTTCTTGACGTTTTTTCTTATAATCGATTCTTGCTTTCCATTTACGAAAAATATATTGTATGAGAGCCGCTGCTGCCATTTGTTTTCTTTTTCGGTAGCACCGATATGCACGTTGAATCTTGATAACCTCTATTACATTGTGTTGTTTCTGGTCGGTATCAAAATACTGGAAAGCTGTTTTTGTTCGAGGTCTAAGCGAGTTTGCGACGAATACAGCCTGAGAACGAGCTGGGGCTGGAGCATGAGCGGCTGTCCGAACAATTGCCCGGCCATTTTTTAGATTGTACTCATTCCCATAGAGTGAAGGATACTTTACTATTGATGAGGGCTTGAGCTATAATAAAATAAAATAAATATATCAATTCGGTTTTCACAATAATGGAACATCCTTTTTGTGATTATTGATACCGTATACACACAAAATACTTTGCTCTAAAGGTTATTCACATGATTCAGAAAGCTATTCAGTGCATCTCAAAATACTAATCCTATAATATTAAAATATAATTTTTTGTATTTTCCTACTTCACAAATTTAAGTTCTACTATAAAATATCTTTTCAATGTACCAACTATCATAGTCACCAAAGGTGTTAGGAACACAACCACTATTGCTTTTGGAAAATGTTATTTACTTAAATATGTGGAAAATATACTTCAAAGACGATACTGAAATAAAAGAAATTTCGATTATTAAAGTGTGAAATAAAACTTACTTGATACCGAAGTGCATTTTCAAGTTGTGTTATGATGTAGGCTCCTGATGGACGTTCGTTACGATTTTTTCGCAGACATTGATACGCGATGTTGGCGTAGGTATGTAAACAATTTGGTACTATTTGCTCCCGTAGAAAATCAGGTACAATTGTACTTATTTTCTTTTGTTCATAGCAATTTTGCGCCAACTTACAAAGAAACCTTCGACTATCATCGTAATTCATGATAAAGCCCAACCTTCCACACAAGACTTCAAATAACACTACCCCAAAAGAGTAGATATCTGATTCTTTTGTCAAGAACCCCATTTTCATGTAAAGTGGATCAATATATCCGAGTGTTCCTGCTGCATTAGAGAGAAGAAATGTATGCTCCTGGTTAGCGGGACCATATTTAGATAATCCGAAATCTGAAATCTTGGCGTTCCATTTCTCATCCAACAATATGTTGGAACTCTTAATATCACGGTGTAACACTCGTTGCATGGTCCCATGAGAATTGTGAAGATATTCTAGACCGCGAGCTGCCCCAATGCATATTTTAAGACGCTGAATCCACGAGAGATTAGTGTCACCCAGATACATGTCAAGGCTTTTGTTGGACAAATACTCGTACACAAGTATTTTCTCACTTTCCTCATCACAAAAGCCTAAGAGTGAGACAAGATTTTTGTGTTTATATCGTGAAAGCATCATGATCTCTTTCCAAAACTCTGGTGTACCTTGTCCATGAGTCGGATCCAACCGCTTGATAGCAACCATAACCAATTTTCCACTATGCACAAGTTCTCCTTTGTAAACCTTCCCGAATCCGCCTCTACTAATGTAGTTTGTTTCATTGAAGTTGTTGGTTGCCAACTTAATATCATCAAGGGGAATTTTAAGGTGGTTAAACACTTTTGTGGGAGTCATGTTATGATGTTGGTAATAATAAAAGGAGCAAATGGAATCAATTTAAGTGCTAAGAGTAGATACAATTGGAGAAACAAATGAATGTTTGCTTCCATTTCAACTACTCTAGCAAGCATACTTAAATCAATCTGAAAAGAAGATAGGATGAAACAACACAGTAGGGAAGACGAAAGCACAATGAAAGAAAGATAAGAGAAAGAGAAGAGAAATGGGAAGCACATTAATTTGATTATATTGGGTCACACTGGATAGTGACTTCAATAATTCATGAGCTTAGTGCGCATATCTTTTGACTGCAATTATTAGAAGAAAAAAACAATAACTTTTTTAATATCAAGTTATATATATAATATATTACAGCATGTGTTTTAACCAAGAGACAGATGTATATACCATGCCTCATGTTTGCTTGATTTGGAAAATACGAGATTCAAAGATAAAGGGTATATTTCATTAGTCTTAAATGGATCAAATTTGAGTTGGTATATACTTTAAGGACGATTATTGTAATTATTAAACATAAAGGACACACTTTGCAATCCGATACAAACATAAAAGACGGTTTTTGTAATTTACTCTTAATAAAAATTGCTTAATTATACATTCATATTTCAAGTTCTGAATAGTGAATATCTCATATGTGAAGACAAATTAGTAAATGATCTTTTTGGTTCAGATTAAATTAAAGTAACCATTAATTAATATATTATGATAAGCAGCCAACGGGGACTAGAAAGTAAACATGAGACATTAGTTGAGAGCTTGGAAGTCTAGTTTGGCAAATAATATTTTATTTAAGTAAAGCACTATCTCATTTATTTACTATACATACATTTACCAAATAAGGGAATAGTGTCAGGCGATTTACCAAATGGGGGAATATTGTCAGGCAGCTGCCTGGCACTCCCCCATTGGACCAACCAGTTTATTATTTTATATTCATTTTAAAATTACGTTTTTGCTCCTGTTTAAAATTACCGTTTTGCCCCCAGCTAAAAATAAAATTACGCTTTTGTCCCCATCTCAAAATTACGATTTCGCCCTCAATACAAAATTACGCTTTTGCCTGGCACTCCCCCATTGGACCAACCAGTTTATTATTTTGAGTAAACTGCAATTTTACCCCCTGAGGTTAGGGGTCATTGGCACCCTTACCCCCCCTAAGGAAATAATTGCAATTTTACCCCCCACTGTTTGAGGTTATGTCACAATTTTAACCCTCGGCTTCAATTTTGTTGACTGGTCTGTTGACTTGGGGGTGAAATGACTATTATACCCTTTTATTTTACCCCCTGTGTTTTGTTTACTCTGTAATATTACCCCCTGCCACCACTGCCACCGCCATTCACCACCACAACCACCACTGCCACCTCCAGCCACCACCCTCAACCACCACTGCCACCGGCTTCAATTTTGTTGACTGGTCTGTTGACTTGGGGGTGAAATGACTATTATACCATTTTATTTTACCCCCTGTGTTTTGTTTACTCTGTAATATTACCCTCTGCCACCACTGCCACCGCCATTCACCACCACAACCACCACTGCCACCTCCAGCCACCACCCTCAACCACTACTACCACCGCCATTCACCACCACAACCACCACTGCCATCTTCTTCCTCCCCCTCTCTCTCTCTCTAAAAAAACCCACCACCCGCCTTCATCTTCAACAATCACCACCGTCATCTCCACACCCATTGACCATTTAAACCATTCAACACACAATCTATTCAACATAAATTAAAATCTAAGCTCCCATAAAATTGGGGATAATTAAAGCCCACTTCAAGTAGAAATGGCTCAAGTGAACTGATGTAAGAAACAGAGCAACAAAACTAACTAGGAAATATATACATATAATGAAAAACTCATCTCTCTGTAATCAATTAAGGGGATTTCTAAGCTCAAGTGATGAGGTTGTTGTAACCATGTGAACTGATGTAAGAAACAGAGCAATAATAATAATAAGAAACAGAGCAACAAAACTAACTTGGAAATATATACATATAATGAAAATATTATTATTTACCTGAAAATCAAGACGGAAGAGAAGTTACTACCAGTGAAAATGATGATATGCATGATTTACAAGAATCAGAAAACGGCAACGAGAGCAAGCATTTCACTTGTTTTGATGAGAGCCCTCATAGTTCTGGTAACTGAGCGGTGGATGGGCAACAAGGGTAGCATTGTCTTTCAATTGTTACTGTTAATTGGTGGATCATGAGCAGTGGCAGTTTATTCCCTTGTTAATGTAAGCCTACAAAATGGCATTGATGCACTAGTCTAGGGGCATGAATTCATTAATTAAGCTTCTAATTATCTCATGTTCTCTCTAATCTCCTCATCCCAAATTTGTCTATCAATCCACAGATAAATATACACACACGTACACAATTCAATTCAATTATTCATAGCTAACATGTAACCTGGGCTTGCTGGAAAGAGGCCATAGCATGTGGATTAAGGGAGGCTGCGGGAGGCGGAGCAGAGGCGGCGACGTCGGTGGTGAGAGTACCCATGATACCACCCATGGCGGCACCCTGGGCGGCGCTGGTGATGGTGACGATAGCGGCTTCAACGGGTAAAGATTGTTTGGCGAGCCAACCCTTGAACCCATTCTCAAATTCTTTGTACTTAGTCTGCAACTGTTTGATTGGGTCGTTGTTGATGAAATCTTGTGGTGTATGAACCATCAATTCGCCTTGCTTTCCTGCCACCATTGTGGCCGGTGAATATTGCTTCAAACAGAGAGGAAATTGAGAGGTGGCAGTGGTGGTTGTGACTCAGCAGCAGCTATTGTTTGGCTGTGACTCAGCAGCAGCTTCAGTCTGGCTGGAGGTGGCAGTGGAGGTTGTGGTGGTGGCTGGAGGTGGCAGTGGTGGCAGTCGTTGGAGAAGATGACCGGAGTTGCAAGTTTCCGGTGACGGAAGTAGTGGTGGTGTAATATATGAAAGGGATATTAAGTTGTGGTGGTGGCTGGAGGTGGCAGTGGTGGTTGTGGTGGTGAATGGCGGTGGCAGTGGTGGCAGGGGGTAAACATGCGACATAACAGCAAACGTTGGGGGGTAAAATAAAAGGGTAAAATAGTCATGTCACCCCCAAGTCAACAGACCAGTCAACAAAATTGAAGCCGGGGGGTAAAATTGCGACATAACCTCAAACAGTGGGGGGTAAAATTGCAATTATTTCCTTAAGGGGGTAAGGGTGCCAATGACCCCTAACCTCAGGGGGTAAAATTGCAGTTTACTCTATTATTTTATATCTGTTTTAAAATTACGTTTTTGCCACCAGCTCAAAATAAAATTACGTTTTTTTCCCCAACTCAAAATTACGATTTCTCCCTCGATTCAAAATAAAATTGTGGTTTTGCCCTCAGCTCAAAATTACCTTTTCGCCCCGCAGTTCAAAATAAAATTCTGTTTTTGCCCCCAGCTAAAAATTACGATTTTGCCCTCTGTTCAAAAATGTGTTTTTTCCCCGTTTAAAAATTTATGATTTCGCTCTCAGTTCAAAATTACGTTTTTTCCCCAGTTCAAAATAAAATTATGCTTTTGCCCCCAACTCAAAATTACGATTATGCCCTCGGTTCAAAATAAAATGGTGGTTTTACCTCCAGTTTAAAATTACGATTACGCACTTAGTTCAAATTTATGTTACGTTGTTACCCCAAGTTCAAAATTACGAATTTGCCCCTGTGAAAATTTACAATTTTGCCACTGGTTCAAATTTACTGCCATCACTTTAGCTTTTGGCAAATTACGATTTTACCCCAGTCAAAAAATACAGCTTTCCCTCAGTTAAAAATTACAATATTGCCATTGTTTTAGTTTTTTTTTTTTTATCAAAACTATAAAAGTGTTTTGTTTTAATTGGTTGACTCGATTTAATTGTTTTTCGTATCAATGAGCTGCCTAACACTCGCTCATTATTCGGGCATCGCCCCGCAACGCAGGCGGGGCATCCACTAGTTATAAACATAAAATAACCATCTCAATGTTTGGCTTTTCTAGACGATGGATTTTTGAAAGAGATCAAAAGGCTTTCTAATCATGAACATAAAAGCACTGTCTCTTAATTTGTTGGGTTTTTCTGACAAAGGAAGTGAGAATACCTTGTCAATTGTTGTTAGGATCGAGCACAAGTGAAAAAGAAACTGCGAATCAAATAAACAAACATAAAAAAAAAATATGTGGTTCGGTCTAAAATGATCTACGTTTACAGGTGGCAACTAAGATATTCTTTATTTAGGTGCTAAATAATTACAAGTACATCAAATATTTTAATAGAGACTAATCTTGGGTTTAGCAAACATGCTTTCCAAGTTAAACCCATGTAGGGCCTACAAACCGAACAATCTTCCACTTGAATACTTTCGCCTGCACTCCTGGATGTACTTTCGACTTCAAGTTCAACCTAGTTACCAACGCCTTCTCATCAACCTGAAGGACCGTTGAAGCTCCCCCGAGCTCCAACATATCAGTCATGGCTATGTCTGCCTTTAACCCGTTCTCTGTCTCTAGCGCCTCCCACTGACTTGAACTCCCAGATCCCAGATCATCCAACTGCCTGACAGAAAGTAATTGTTTCTCCAAAACTGGAATCACCCAGACATCTTTCAATTCTCTTTCAATTAAAGTACACTTGGAACCAGATGAAGTTACTGAATCCATGTCGCTCATGCCCGTAACATCAAGAATATCATTGTTCACCCGTCTTACCTTGCCAAAATCATCTTCCTTCATATTCTACAATGCTTCGTTGTTGTGTGTAGCATGGAGTGAAGCATCCGAATCCATAACCTAGGAATCCACATTGTTCTCCAAGCTACAAACCATTGCGTCATCATCTAATAAGTGGTTTGGTGCATTGTTGATGTCTTTCTTCTCATTCGGACATTGATTCCTAAAATGTCCCACATCTTTGCAATTCCTAAAGATTACATCACTCCGAGTCCTAGACTGACCCCTCTTTCTGTTCTTGTTTCTACTATCACTGTTATTTTTTCTTCCACTGCCAACATTCAGTAATTCACTCGATGATTCACCTGGACTCTTCCTTATGACGCCCTAGCTCAGAATAAGATCACGGATCACCTCAAAAGTAAATCTGCTGGTACCTGTTGAACCAGAAATCGTTGTAGCAGTTCCAGACCAACTTTCTAGCAAAGAAGATAACAATAGTAAAGTTTGAACTTCATTTTTGAATATGTTATCCACTAACACAAGTCTAGCCAAATCAAATTCAAGTTGTTAATGTGCTCTGTACCTGAACTGTCTTCCCTTATCCTAGTATTCACCAACTCTCGAATAAAAAAGCTCTTATTAAAAGAATAGGACTTGTAGCCTATCAGCTACAACTGCCAGAGGAAATGACAGGAATACATGATGTGTTTCATGTATCTAATCTCAAAAAGTGTTTAGCTGATGAATCACTGATAGTACCTCTTAAGGATATAGAGGTAAATGAACAACTCAAGTTTGTAGAAAGGCCTCTACAGATTGAAGACAGGAAAGTCAAGAATCTCAAACATAAAAGACTAGTTCTGGTCAAAGTAAAGTGGGACTCCAAAAGAGGACCTGAGTACACATGGGAGCTTGAATCTGAAATGCAAAGGAAATATCCACACTTATTCCAGTAGATCTCGAGGACGAGCTCTAAAATAAGGTGGGGAGGATGTAACAACCCTCAGCAAAACCGACACTCTCGAATATTTCCGACACCCTAGTATATGTTAAAATATCTTAATATGTCTTTAAATACACCTCGTATGTTAAAACCGAGCCCGAAATACGTTATAGTATTTAAAATAAATTAAAAACAAGAAATAGTAAGTTGAGGCGGGCCGCGTAGACCCACCCCAACATTCACGCGGGCCGTGTGATATCATCAAACGCGGAGACACCCGGTGCTGACACGTTTCGACATCGTGGCGGACCTACATGCTGACCCAGCTAAGCTATACGTTGACCCAATGTTGACGCAGGCCGCGTAAGGCTTTGCCTACCCTTACGCGGGCCGCCTGAAAGTCGAGTTCAGCAACTATAAATAGATGGCATCGGATCTCAGTCGAACTCGCTCACAATTTCATTCTCAATCTCGAAATTCTGTAGTAGAGTTATAATACGCGGGTATTATACCCCCTAATTTGCGAGGTTCTGCTCCGTTGTAAGTATTATAACCCCGGTTTCATAGTAGTTACGCTGCCCGATTGATTTAGGGTTCCGTAACAACTGTCGTGGTTTTGCCCGACGTAGTTGTTGGAATGCCGTCTCGGGGAGGGTATCATTAATATTTTCAAAGGGTTATGATACTAACCTAGGTACATTTGTGTAAATTATAGATTATTCCCAAGAAACCCTTACGCGAAGTCTAAGATAGCAATGTGAGTTTATCCTCTTTTTGTTAATCTTTTTGTAAATGTTTTACAATGCGATTAAGCAGTGATTGAGTCTTTGTAGTTCTTCAATTACTGCTGGTATGTTGGGGTTTTATATACAAAATTTACTACCTTGTGAGTAGTAAGTCGGGGATGACAGGACGTTACCATTGGACAAAGAGTTAGCCAATGAGTAATATGACCCACAAGTCAGGATTGACAGTACTGAATGAGTAATTGTGTAGAAATAAACAATGTGATCGCTCTCAATACTGTTTTAATTGATAAAATGTTTCTTGATTAAACCGGGATTCACTCACCAGTATTTCCCGCTGACAAATGTTTTTAAAACATGTTTCAGGTAATAAAATGTGACAGCCAATTAGTAAAAAGCCAGCTGGAGAGCACTGAAGGCTTGGGAAAAATGTGGCTATAAAAGTTACCTAATAAACGATGTTTTAAATTTAATAAAATAGGGTCCATCCCTATAAATGTATTGTAATAAGAAACTTGGGTTTTACCCATGTGATTATTATAAATGTATTGTAATAAGAAACTTGGGTTTTACCCATGTGATTAGTAATATCAAATATGGTGGTTTTACTCTGATAAACATTTCCTAACTACGGTCCTGATGAAAATTTCCGCTGCCAAATTAGACAGATACCACGATACCACCAAAACTAGCTCGCGGTCGCCCTTTCCCAGGAATCAGGGATCGGGGGTTGCGACACGCGGGCCGCTAGAGATCAAAGGTGTGGCGCAGCCTGGTGATGACACGTGTCATCATCGTGGCAGGTCTAGTCAATGCCGCGTAGCCCTTTGTTAACATTTACGCGGGCCGCGTAAAAGTTGAGATGAAGCACTATAAGTAGCAGGCATCGGGTTTCAGCACAACTCGTTCATTTCTTTCTTTCTAAACGTAATTCTCTCATAGTAGGCATTATACTCGGGTCTAATACCCCCTAAATAGCGAAGTTCTGCTCCGTTGTAAGTATTATAACCCCTGGATACATATTAGATACGATGCTCGATTGATCTAGGGTTCCGTAACGGCTGTCGTGGTTCTGCCCGACGTAGTCGTTGGAATGCCGTCTCGGGGAGGGTATTACTAATGTTAAAATGGGTTATTATACTAACACGTGTGCTTCTGTGTAAATTATAGATTGTCACCAGGAAACCCTAAAGGATAATCTAAGACAGCAATGTGAGTTGATCCACTTTTTGTAAACCTTTTGTTAACTGTTTTTACAAAACCTCAAACCATTAAATGTATATGAAGCAGTTATTGAGTATTTGTAAGAATACAATTATCATGAGTATGTTGGGGTTTTGTATACAAAATTTGTTACCACCTGGTCAAGGATAATCTAAGACAGCAATGTGAGTTGATCCACTTTTTGTAAACATTTCCACAAGTCAGGTCTGACAGTACCATAGATGTTAATTGATATAACATGGAAACAAATGTAATTGCGAGATCGCCCTCAATACTGTACAATGGTTTTTATTTAAACTTGATTAAACTGGGATTCACTCACCAGTATTTCCCACTGACAAATGTTTTTAAAACGCGTTTCAGGTAACAAACTGTGAAAGCCAAATAGAAGCCAGCTAGACAGCACTGAAGGCTTGGAAAAGTGGCAATAAAGTTACCTAAAATAAAATATATGTTTTATTAAATAAAATAGGATTTATTCCTATGAAAATGTGTGTAATGCAAACTTGGGTTTTATCCCATGTGTTTAATATTGAAAAATGTGGTATTTTACTCTGATCCAATATTTACTAACTACGGTCCTGATGAAAATTTCCGCTGCCAAATTAGACAATATCAGATACCACCGAAACTGGCTCGCGGCCGCCCGTTCCCGGGGATTAGGGATCGGGGGTTGCGACAATATAACACACTTGTGATCGAATAATATAACAATAGAGAATCAGGAAAATCAATCTGTGATCAGTTTGATAAAATTAGTCTTATGTAGAACATTCAAAAACTTATATAAATAGAAGCTTAAACCATTTGTTAAAACATCGTGGAAAATTCAGCTTCTATTATCTTAGTTTCCACTATGAAGATAGTATGAGAGCTATAGCTCGTTATTTAAAAACATGGTCAAATCTATAATGTTCCCTAGAATGGTTATCTCAATGGTATACTCCATATTGTATGAACCCGAACAAGAGTCAGGTGAACCTGAGCAGGAAATTATCCCAAAGTCTGCAAGACCGTCAAGCATAGTGAGGAGAATATCACGAATATCACTTGACGTGTGTTTGCTTGATAAACGCTTTTTTTGGCCTTAAGCAAACACATGGAGCTTGATTTTCTAAACTCTCTTCTGCCCAACATATGTTTGGTTTTTCCCGGCGCGCATCCTCGTCTATGTTAATGACATTATTATTACCCAGAGTTCCTTGGTATTTGAGCTAAACGGAATATGTATTTCTTGGCCCAATCTCATAAATTGAAGTTATAAGAAACAACAAAAGGTTATCCTTGCACAGGTTGTTGAGCTTCGTGGTTATGTATATGCTTCTCGAATTACACTTATCTCTTCATATATAGTTTAACTTTATGATGTGACAATATCAACACGACGTATTTAGTAGCGAAACGTTTGCATTTTTACTCATGATATATATGATGTTATCACAGATTCTTTAAGAGACCTATTTGTCTCTACAACTATTCAATCTTCCGACCAAAAGACTATTTTCCATTGCTTTGACTCAATTCGGTCCAAGCTTTATGGTGCTATAACTACATAATTATTTTTTGCTTAGTTATTTTAATTTGAGTTAAATGCCATTTTAGACTCACTGGTTTTGGCTATTTTGTCAGTTTAGTCCAAATGCTTCATTTTTCGTCTATGGGTCCAAAAAGATTTCACCGTTGTCGTTTTAATCCACTGGGTTAACTTCATCCATTTTTCTGTTAACGAGAAGGGCAATTCGGTCATTTTATATGTAATTCTGTGAGCTAGAAGGGCAATTCAGCCATATAAAATGACCGAATTATCTTTCTCGTTAACAGAAATAATGGATGAAGTTAACTCAGTGGACTAAAATAGCATCGGTGAAACCTTTTTGTATCCACATGCGAAAAATGAAACATTTCGACTAAACTGCCAAAATGACCCAAACCACAAAGACTAAAATGGAATTTAACTCTTTTAATTTAGTATATCACTTTGCTCTTTATAAACTATTGATAAGATATTAAAGCATGTTAATATTATTTACTTAAAATTGTTATTTTCAAACTAGCTACCTCCAAAATCAAAGTGGTCCATTCTATAAGGTAACGTACAAGCATGTAACCACTAGTCTCCATCCAAAAACGGTCAACGGTAGATAACCCTCGCCCTTCACGCCTTAATTGGAAAATACGAGTGTCCTAACTCCTAACACGACAACTATTCAAAAGTTTTGAGTTTTCAATCTTCATGTTAATGTTAATTTCACTTTCAATTTATTGGTTTATATCGTAAAATCCTAGGGCTGGTAATAGGTAACCTGCTAAGACACGATAACAGAAAAGTACACCATGTGATTTTTTACGTTTTTAAAAATAATTAAAATTTGAAAGATATGATCAATTTCTCCTTCTAGGTGAATAAAATATAATCTGTCTTATAGACATTGGATATAAATTAGTTAAACGAATCATATTCATGTTTAAAATTTTTATTGTTCGCGTTATCAGATATCTGTTAAACCTGATAAGACACGATTTGCCAGCCCTATAAAATCCATGGTTATGATTAATACTATTATCATCCATCACAATTTTGATAAAACTAGGGGTAGTTCCCGTGCTTCGCGGGGGGAGCGGCTCACTTTTAACAAATTTTAAATGAAAACGTAAACACAGTGATAACATGAATGATGGGAATTCGGTCGGTATTTGTTCGCTTTATTACGGTCCCAGCACTCACTCGTTATAACAACCAAAAGAGAGACATAAAATAAAGTCATAACATGACTAAAAGAATATCGACACGTGTTCTACATTGATCGAAAATAATAAGACTGGATACAAATAAAGATTCTAAATTGATAATATGACCAAAAGATATAGACACGTGTTTTACATCGTTCGAAAACAATAAAAACAAATATCAATACCAGTATTAACATCGTATAATCAGTATCAGTATTTAAAGTATAAAGGTGTGACTAAAATTTAAAATAAAAAGCAAAACAATATAACAACTTAAAAGAAAAAAAAAAGGAAAAGGACAAAAAAAAATTAACACAGTAGCAAACATGCTATATCATTTAATATATATAATAATGTGTATTATCTCTCAAAATAGTTGCACATTTATTTTTCCTAAAAGAAATGGTATAGTGACATGTGATAATTAGGCTTGTGGGCCCAACCCACGTGGGCGAACCATAGTTTTGGGCCATAGTTGAGTACCTAACCAATCAATGTCTCCTTATAAAAAGAGTTGAATTAGCCCATCATCTCCCATATTTTTGGAATTTTGGGCAAAATTGCTAATTGTCCTCAAGGAAAAACCAAGAAAGAAAAATGGTGTTAACAACCACCTCATGTCTCCACCCTCGGCCACCAACTGCCACTCCCACCACCGCTCAACCGCCACCGTCCGCCAGGTATGTCAAATTGACCACCACATATGCATCAGTCGCCTTTGATCTAATTAGTATATATTCATGTGACATGTTTTAGTTGTGATTGTGTAGACCAAAGAGGGAGATTTCTTGGAGGAAGCAATGTGTAGTTGGTATAGCATGTGTGATAATTGGTCTACAAATGGAGGGTATAGTAGGAAATAGCCATGATCTTGCGATCGCCATTGAGCCGAAAGCCGCTATTGATTCAAAGGTAAAGGGAAAGAGGTGGAGTAACAAAAGAATATGCCCGGCATGGCAATTGAATTCGTTAGAGACAATCGTGCCTGAAGATCTCCCACGACCATCATCCAAGCGGCGTTGGGAGGCGGTTGGTGATCATTTAAGAGTTGCCCCGCCACATAAATCCTCCACCACCATGACCACCGGAGGTGGTGATTGTTTCTCTATGTAGATTCTTGATCACTTAGAAAGTTGAAGACATTTTATATACTTCTTGGTGTAAATATCATTCAAGATACATGTTTATATCAAATACTTAGATTGGAACTTTATTCAACACATTCTTAGTGACAAAATTGATCCCTTTTTTTCTTTCTTGGTTAAAAATTCAAAAAGGGTTTGATGTTAATGTGATGAACTCAATAGATCATACATAGGTTGTGACGCGTGTAACACATACGTATTTAATGAAGTGTTTTATATTTACCCAAAATGTCAAAATACGTTTGTGATTCGCATAAGATTATTGATACCTTTCGAGTCACTATAACCCTTTCACTTCATAAATCATAACACATGTGACGCGAAAAAATACACGATCCCAACCTTAACCAAAACGAGAATCTAACCTTCTATAAATTCAACTAGTAACATTTTTTTACGATAACCTTAGTCAGATATATTTTGTTTTGTCAGATATATACGAACCGAAATACATTTTCATATTATGGTAACATTAATTTTCCAACTTTTATGATTTTATCCAACTATTCAAATAAATCAACAATACTAATTATTGATCAACAAAAGTTTTTTTTTCCAAAAAAAAAATATCTTGTGGTTGGTGAAGGAGAGTATTATCAAAGTTTTGTAGTACAAAGTTGTTTAACTTGTTGAAGTACAAGGAGTACAAGAGAGAAGCTTGACCAGCCAATCATGGTCCACCAAAGAGATGTGGTTGTCTAATTGGTTACTCTTTTTACAAGATGTTGATGCTACTTTCGTTTTATTAGCCTACTCATGTTGATTAAAAAGAATCTAGATGGCGTGCACACAATAATCGTTTTCTTAAAATATCCAAAACCAAAAACCAAATGGGGTTTGTATATAACGGAAGGCGGTTATTGGGAAATCGCAAAAATAAGGGTGTTAAATTGTGCGTCTGGTTAAAGTTTGTAGTGAACTGCTAACTACAGTTTTAGGAAACGATGATTCAAACCGGTCGCCGGTCGGGTTTAATGAGTTGACCTGGCTGGGCCGGTTTTGGCGACTTGACGGTTTGATGGTTGGAACCGATTTTTTATTTTTGAAAATTGGTAGTTTGTATAAAAATTATAAGGATGGTTAATGGGTATATAAATACATATATACAAAACTACACATTTGAAAATAAAAAATAAACTAAAAATAAGCTAAAGATCAGGCTCGCGGTTACACGTTCCAAACCATCAGCAACGTGAACCAACAAACTGCAAGAAACAAACCGCATATATCTCAAACCAGCTAACTTGCTTTGAGTTGAACGGATCACTCGTACGGATTATTAACAACTAAAAGTGCACTACTACTTAACCAAACCACATAAATCTCAGTTCAGCTGACTTGCTTCGATTTAGATCGTTTAATAACAATTAAAACTGCAATACTGCTTCAGGCATCTTTATCAGCACGAAACCATAACGAAATACAGAAATTATATTGATATCATTGTAAAAAAATAAAAAATAAAATACTAAAAAAAAGCAGAAATAACTTGATGTTTTGAATTAATAAAGGTTACATCTTTAACCCCGAATTAAACAGCTCGATAATCATAAGGGTATGCTTTCTCTAAACTTATTATAGGAGATAATCAAACCTCCATTAAACAACAGCCGAATATGATCAAACAATAGACGAAATCATATAACCTAACAGAATCAACCAGATTATTGTTTTTGAGTATCAGATAATTCTACATTTGATGAAGATAACCGAACAGAATCAACGGTTTTGAGTTGATCAAGTTGTTTCTTACCAAGACGAAGCAAATACTCGATTTGTAAGAAATTCTTACGATCAATCGATTGCGCATTTTTACGAAACTCGGCTGATACGAGTGATTCAATGTGGGCCCGGTTTTCAGGAGTTTTAGAACGCGCGCTTCTAAGAAATCCTCTGTATAATGAAAGAACCTGCTTTTGAATACCGGATAACTTTTGTGCCCGCGATGCTCCCATCGCAATCTTATTTTCAGAGATATCCGCCTTCAGTTATAGATTCAAGTATACCGTTTTTTAATCTCTATATACTCACCCTGCGTAACAGTAAAAAAATAGGATTTCACCATGATGGTATGTAACAAAAAGATATAAAAGATCAATCTTGATATACTTTTGTCGCATGATTCATAAGCTAGACTATAATATAATTTGGTCAACCGCATATTCGGTCTAAAGGCCCAAACAACAAACCGGTTCTAAATTTCATAATAACCAATATATGAACTGCAATTTTAAATTTTATTATTGAGTAAAGTACAAGGATGGTCCCTATGGTTTACCAAATTTTGGATTTGGTCCCTAGCTTTCCAAAAGTACACGGATGGTCCCTGTGGTTTGCACTTTGTAACGCATTTAGTCGCCAGTCAACAAATCTAAAGGTGCAAACCACAGGGACCATCCGTGTACTGTTTGAAAAAGTTGGGGACTAAATGTGTTACAAAAGTTCAAACCACACCATCTGTGTACTTTTGGAAGCTAGGGAGTAAATCCAAAATGTTGGTAAACCACAGCGACCATCCCAACTGAAGATATATAGTGTAGCACCAAAGAATCAATGACATATAGATGTTGCAATATACATGATTATCTAGAAATTTGTCGTTTTGGGTTACATTTTACTTCAAGTAGTGAAAATGGGGTAGGCTGTGGGGGATTGAGTTATGGGTCAAAACAGGTTGATTTAATTTCAAATGGGTAGTTTTTCATGAACCAGCATAAACAAGTTTCGGGTTGTGCGGGTCACTAACAAATTTTAACAACAGTACACTTCTAGAATCATGCAAATAATCATTTGATTTAAAAATGGTTATAAGCAAAAGATGTTAAAAAACAATTTAGCAATCTACTCCTACATTTGTATCAACTGACAACTGCCATGACCAATTAAGATCCAAAAACAATCTCATTCAAACAAACAAGCCCAAAACCTTATAATCAATATGCTTTTTCAATTCGATTCATATTTCATGAGCACACCGTGATCATATCTAAACAAACATAAAGTTTTCATGTCAAATAATCCCAATTTGAACAAATGCAAATCATATTCTATACCCAATATAACCCCCCTTGTAAATAAAACACCGGCCCAATCTGACCCGTAACAGTATTTTAAAAACCCGTATATGCCCAAACTTAGATACACGGGTCAAAAAATTGCCCGGCCTAGGTAGCATTGAGTTCTGGGTCGAAACGGGTAGTTGTTTTACGAACCAACTCATATGGGTTTTGGATCGGGCAGGCTACTAACAAATTTTAACAGCATTACAGTTCTAAAATCATGCTTAGGGTCACTAAATTCCCCTAAAATTACCTCACTATTTCCATCAAAACAGCTAAACAAAACACAAATCAGTCTTTCTTTAACCTAATTTCACAGAAGACTTCGATTCTTAGCCGATTTGTGTACCTAGTTCCCCATTATCATTTCACTATGCAAAGAATCTCGATTATTGCTTACAGAAACAACATGAAACATGATCAAGAAATATATATATATATTTTAATACATGGATACCAATTGTTCTTAGTAGTCTCACACTGAGCTTTTGTCATCTTTATATAACCAATTAACCATCGCTCACAAACTACAATCCAAATCAAACACACAACAAAACACACATTGATTTCAAGATATAATTGAAGGCAAATTGAGGTTAATCATAAGCAAAATCAAAGGAAAAATAGGATCTTTAAAGTCAATTAGGTAACGAAAGATAGAGAAAAGCTGAACCTTGAGATGAATTAGAGCAAATCGTGAGGATTGATCAGGTTTCTCCCTGTTTCTTTGATTTGCAGCTTCTGAATGTAAGAGAAAACTGCTTTGGTTGGAGCAAAAGATGGCCACGACGGCGGTTGTTGAATTGAGTTGGGTTGGGTTAATGTAGTTGGGCTAAGTTATGGGCCCATTTCGTATCACATTTGCCTTTGTATTAGGGATGGCAACAAAGCCCAAGCCCGACGGGTATACCCGAAACCCGAATCATATGGGTCGGGTATACCCGAAGCCCAATGGGTATGGGCCGGGTACGGGCTTAAAAATAGAAAAAATTCGGGTATGGATACAGGTATGGGATTTGGTGATACCCGCCCGATACCTGGCCCATTTACCCGAATAATACCCGAAAGTATCATATTATAGATTTCTATATATATAAACTTAGTACATGTACTTATTACCTTCTCTATAGTCATATGTGGATATGTATTTGACAAGTGTTTAGTGAACATATAACTTATTTTTTAGCATGTATATTGGATATGAAAGTTATCACCCTTTATTATGTGAATGTTTTATGCAATTAGGTGGTCCTGATACAATTACTTAATTAAGTAATCGTTTTAATTTAGTTTAGTATATATGGTCTGAATATGATATGTAAGTTATTAGTCATATTTTCATTTGTTATAGTAATTAAAATAGTAAATTATATAAACATCAAAGTAAAAATTGCACATTTGTCCCAACGGGTATTTTTAAGAAATTAACGGGTATACCCGATGCCCGCGGGTATGCCCGATACCCGACGGGAAATTACCCGAAAAATACCCGACGGGTAACGGGCCGGGTATGGGACAAAGAATTACAATCGGGTACGAGCCTGGGATTACCAATACCCGGCCCAAGCCCGGCCCATTGCCGTTCCTACTTTGTATGCACATGTTAGTTTAGAGGATATTACTATATTAGTGATTGTTGTTTTGGTGTTAAGAAAGGCGAAGAAAAAGATTAGTAGTTACTGGTTTAGAGTCTCTTAACTAATCAGATTTTTTATTGGTTTAGCATTTACTGGTTTAGAGATTGCCAGACAGCCTCTAACATTATTACTTGTTTCGTGGCGTAGGCTTAAGTATGTTATTTATAACGACCTTTGCATTTAATTAATATGTATAATAGTGGAAGTTCCTTGCGTTATGTTGCGGTACATACTTCGGTATAAGAAGCGACTGAGAACTCAAAAAATAAAGTCGTGATATAGCCAAAAGAATATTGACGCGAGTTTTTTATGTCGGTCAAGAACCATTAAAAAGAATACTGGTACTGGTTTCAATAGCACATATCGAATACGACTCTGTTGATCAATAAATTCCAGAATGTCGAGAAACAAAAATTAAACACAATCGTGTATTAAGTTTTATCTATAATGTTAACGAACGAAAATTATCACAGAAAATCCATTTATAAATCAAAGGAGTTAAACATTTGTATTATATATATGGTATAAAAGGTGAAGTTGAAAGTTTAAAAAAACTAAGAAAAAGTACAAAAGTCAAAGCATACTTTACATGGTTGTACTTGTACACCATGAAAAAAAAAAGTAAAAGTTGAATAATCTATGAAGTAGATGTTTAATTGTTAAAAAAAATTAAAGATAATTTTCAGTATACTCATCGTTACTTTCATTAAAATCAATGTATTAAAAGTAAAAACATGTCCCAACTTGATCGACCGGTAAAATCTAAAATCGTAGCAAGTTATCGGTTCAGTTGGCTTAGGAGAATGGGCAAAACAAATGGTTGGTCTTCATTTGATTTGTATTTAGTATATATTTGCATATCATATACTAGGTTATCACCCGGAATTGCTTTCCGGGCTGGAGAAAATTATTAATATACTATTTATGAGTAATACATACATAAAATGATACAAAATGTATGACATGTTATCACCCAGGATTGCTTCCCGGGTATGAAAATTTAATTTTAAAATACTCACAAGTGTATAATTAAAATAAACTTAAATAATGTGACGTATTAGATAAGTTAATGACAAAGTGCATACTTTGTTTTGGAGCATTGTATAAGACAAACAAAGGATAGTAATCAGACATTCAAGAATGTTTCTTACTCAACAGCTTGATCAAATCATCTTCATCCGCCTCCAAAAACAAGTTTATAAATCTAGGAATTTATTAGACTGCTGTAGTGCTCACATAATAATACACTTTACTACTTTCTTCTGTTTTTGAACATCTGGAGCTCCTATTTCCGTTTTCGTGATGTGTTTGGGTTTGACCCACAAACATAAAATAGCAGGTGAAGTATTGTATTGACATTTTTCATAAGCATTCTCTTTTTGAGATTGCAATTAATACGATATTTTTGCTGCATTTGTTACCTGACCCGAATCGGTTTTTGCCACTTGTTTGTACTAGGATGGGGACCCAAACCTCCGCCGCATCCGCCGTCACCGGCGGCAACGACAAAAAGACCAACACTGGTAATAATTTAACAAATAAAAGGTTTAATCCATACATAAAAGGGTTATGTGAAGTAACAAACCTAAGATCTAGATGGTCACCTGCTATAGTCAAACCTTACCATCAATATGCTAGAATATAAAGTATAATATAATAAATTAATGTTACCCATTTGACCAGCAAATGGTCAACTGCTATAGTCAGGCCTAGGATCTAAATGACCAAAAGATGATTTAATCATCTCATATCAACCAAAAACATAAATGCATCGTTACTGTACCATAGGATACTTGCAATACCATTTACTGCAAATGCACCATCACTTCACCAGAGGAAGTTTCATATCAGCATCCCCGATCTCAGCATAACATAACTATCAAAACCACTTGTAATATCATACAACCACTTAAATACAACACTGCATATTACACAAAATATGCATACAACCACTTACCATTCAGAAAAGATATCAGTTGTTCATAACCATTACTACCTCCGTCCCATTAAATGTGTCTTATTTTGAATTTTCAAAGTCTTTATTTATAAACTTTGACTTTAATTATATATTTTTTGTGTTATATAAAACTTGATGAAAATTAACCCGATAAAAACACTTGTAAAACACACTCAAATCATATAACTTTCATCAAGTATTATCTAACACAAACAAAATTATTTAAGGTCAAAGTTTACAAATAAAGACTTTGAAAATTCAAAATAGGACACTTTTAATGGGACGGAGAGAGTATAATAAAAAGCCGTTGTGTGCAGAACTGCAAATCCGTCTTTAGTCCTCACGGCTTCTAATAAACACTAAAAAACAGTTAGCAGTAACAAACTTGATACAAATTCCATACTCGCAGACTCAATTTAATTATTTTAACGTATTTGATCCGATTCATTTTTAGCTTAGATTTTTAAGTTTACCTGTTTGACCCTATAAATATAAATAATTGTCAAAACTAACTCGTTAGTATAGTTACTTAAATCATAAGACGACTATGCAACAATTTTAAGCGCTCAAGCAATAATTATATCAACTTCGGATAGCATGCATTGTTTTCTTAAATTTGTGAGCATTTTCAAAGATTCTTTTCGAAATTCTATAAAAGAATCTATTATCTAAAATTTGTCAAACATTCAAACATGATTATTGTAGCCATATATGTGATTCTGATTGATTATTCTGATTTGGTTTATTTTTAATAACATTGTTTTTTGAATCGGTAATCATAATTAACCCAATGATTATGTATAAATAATGGATAAAAGGTGTTAGCGGGTCAACCTTACCCAAACCCATTTTTCAGCCCTAACTTGTTTTGATCAGCCCAACCTTCTTGACCCACTCCACTTGCAAGTAGAATTGTAGACCCCATGAGAAAGTAGAGCCTAAAACTGCTAGATCAAATCCTGCGTATAATAAAGAAGACAACTAAAAAACCAACCTGCTCCAATTCCCTTTATTTCCTTGAAATTTATCTTGACTACAGAGCATCTTCCAGTACTCTTTTTAGCTTCCCATGAAAATATGACATATTCATTAACAAACACCACCTAGAAAGCATACAAAAGAGGCAACCAATTACATTCAATAACCTAAAATTCACTTGATTCAACTTACTAAGAAATACATTTACATGAGAACCAATAGATCAAATAAACGATATCCAACAAGTGATCCAGTACATCAATTTATTTAGGCTGATTGATAATTTAGTCATACCAATGATCTGCCAGATATGTAGTCAAAGGTGCAAGAAGCACGGCGTGGATCATGAAAAAGCACAATTGAGGCACTTGCCTCTGTCCAGGTGCAAGTGCATCCAGGGAACCACCTGGCCATCAAAACATGCCGATGTTGCCAATAAATTCCAAGTTCCCAACCATGTAATTAAATTCAAAATTGCTAAAAAATTGCTTACTTGGGTTTTTAAATTCCAGCTCAGCACCTCTAAAACTAAGCTTTGTTTCAAAATGTGTGTGGCTTCCTCCTGAGATGAGAATTCAACATGATGAGGTAACCTCACATTATAAACCTACGACTACAAGAATCAAATCATACCGACGTTTTTCAGTGAGAGAACGTACTGTCCAGTAACACTTGTAATTATTTAGCAACAAAATCCCATTCTCAGCTGCTATTGTACATATGCTTTCAACTACTTACAAAAATTGAGACTACTTAAAAATTTATGACAAATTTAATATGACATGAATACCATACATCTTCTTCATGAATGTATTTACATACCACAAGAGTATCATCTGTGTAGTCCCCAATAAACTCCTTTAGGTTTTCCTTCACTCGATCCTGCAACCTTCCAGATCCATCTCAAGATAGTATCTTCTCAACCTAGTACTAATCACCTCTTTTAACTGAAAACGAAAACCAGCAGCTACAAAGAATTTCTAAAAGATGTAACTGTGTGATTTCCTATAATATAGATTACTGAAGATTCTAATCTGATTTAGGTTTTTACAATAAAACCTAAATCCTTCATAACCTCGTCGAGAAACTTACCAATCCTATCAAATAATGCAAACAAACATCTAACATATCTATCAATCAGTCTTCATGTTCTAAGATTCTTAAAAATCAGAAAATTAAACTAAAAAAAAATAATAAACCTGGTTTCTAACATCCTCGTGCAAATTCCAGAAAACATAGGTTATTCAAGAGACTTACACAATACTTTTACCTTCAGTCTGCTTTCAGTCAATGTAGACTCCAAGTTCAGCCCAAATCGCTGCACAAAAAAGTGACTTGAACACAAAAAAGTCAAAATTATGAGCCTGTGATACCTAAATTACCGTTCCTATTATATCTAATGCACAAAGCCACAACAAAAGTTCCATTGTTCTATTGAACTATAAGCTATCAAAAATCATAAAAAAAAATTATTATTATTGTTCAAATGTCTTGTAGTTAGTTTACACCAAAGGATTAAACTTTAGTGTGATTTTGTTATATCTTTTAGCATCAAAAACTTCTTTTGTTTAATACTTGTTGTAAAGTTAAACATCATAGATGAACTAACATTAGAAGTATAATCATCTTTCTCATAGAACCAAAAAATCCCAAAACCAATCACAATTCCATCATAACTACCCTTATTATTTCGTATCAAAAAGTGAAACATGCACATAGACTGCAAATAAAGAATAACATATTTAGGGTTAGAATAAATACCATAGGTCCATAAAATGAGCGTTTGAATGCTGAATGAGGATTGAGCTGTCATTAATTGGTTCCTCAAGTACCAGAACCCTATCAATTTAAAGTGCAACTGCAGCCCCAAAAAGCACCAAATCAACACAAAACAGCCCCAAGACAACATCAGATTCGATAACTATATGCGTACAAACAGATTTACAATCAAAAGCAGAGAATACCTTAATTAAATCGTTAGTTGAAATCAATGTTGATTAACGGAGCCAGAAACATACCTTGAAGATAGTCGTAAAGCACAAAAGCAGAATATCTAATGTGGCGGCGTCGATTATCGGAACCAAAACGCACCTTGAAGAGAATGGCGTCGATAGAAGATTAGGGTTTGAAAGAGTATGGTTATAAATCGTGAAAAAATGAGCAATAATAAAGGTGTTCCTGATGGTTGAATCGATTCGATTGCAGAGGTTGATGGATTACAGAGCTTGAAGGAGAAGAAGGATGAACAAATGGAGTTAAAGAAGCGTACGTGAGTCGTGAGAAGAGAAGAGGAATACAGGAAGTATAACGTTTCTAGGGTTTTACAAAACATACTTATATGCGGGTCATAAAAACAGAATTCGGATCTCGTGTCAACCCATTTACCAAAATCTTTGACCCATCCAGTTTCCCGCCAAAACCAATTCTGAGAAGCTCTAATAACGCGCCACGTCAGCCCAAATCCTTTCATTTATTATATATAACTAGTAATAATGCCCGCGCGCGTTGCGGCGCGGGTACATCGCAAACATCGAATGGATTAGTCCAAGCATTACGTGTTGCATTAACCACACGAAAACACGTGTTTCGACGCATCAGATTGATCTTAATGTAACCTACATAAGCATTGCGATTTGATCCAAGCGTTGTGTTACCTTAACTACACGAAATCGAATTTGAAAAATCAAAATTGTTACACTTCCAACCGAAACATATAGGGGAGAGGGGCGGGTGCACCTCCCATCCCTTAAAAGCTACGTCCCAGTCTAATGTAATCTAATGATGATGGTTTGAATAGGTGACATGTGATTTTGTATGGTGGTGGCTAATAATTGTTGGGATTGTTCATGGCAGCGGAGGCAGTTACCTTTTAGTGCTTTATGCCATAGGTTAAAAAACTTGGGGGTGGTCGGTGGCTTTTGTCATCGACTTTCTCTTTTAAGATATAGGTAGTAATTAGACCCGCGTGCGTTGCGGCGCGGGTACGTGTGGGATCACCTAACGTATAACTTTTTCATTAATTAAGAGAGTCGATTGCTAAAGCTGACTGAAGGCCAACCATGTCATGTTTTTCTTGTAAGTAGAAATTTATCGCTGCATGTATATTTAAGAAAAATCATTTAAAAACTTGCATGAAAAATAACTGTTATGAAAGCTCCAAAGTAGTTTGTACAAGCAACTGTCATTCAATGTCTATGATATCCAAGTAATGTGAATATTTTAATTTAAATGAATATAAAATTAGACTAACTTGGAAGCAGTGATGTAAAGTACTAACCATTCATCTTGTTTAACTTTTTTTATTGTCTTGCATGCCCTTATTAATGGAGGAGACATTGTTTCCACATGTATGCCACGCTAGGAGAACGCAATGTAAGAAGAAGCAAGCTGACGAAGGTTGGGAGGAGTCAGTGAACGCAATGCGTGGATATCTGGTGGTGATGATAACAGTGATGCGTGTCTGGGAAAAGTGTATATGTTTGAGCACATCTTGAAACTACAAAATACTTCATATACACATTACTGGACAAAGACCACCCTGCAAAGGTAAAGTACCAAAATACAATTAAATTTGACATGGTTGTAGAGTATTAAAAAAATTAGTAGGACATTTATTCTAGGATTTCTCATATCTAACATCTAGAAAATCAACAATTTGTCATCTTGAAACTACAGTAATTTCATTGCCAGCTTGTAGTTATTCCCTTGTGTAGAAGTCATACAATTACATGTATACCATTTGATTTAGATTGTGGCTATTCCTTTGTGGAATGGAAAACTCTACAATTAAAGTTGCGGGATGTTCATCTCTGATAAGGGCACGCGGGGTGGTTAAAATTTTCCCCGTGATAAACTTTGTTCACGCGTGGAAGTTTCCATTTTTCCACCGCCACCAACATGTTTAACGCGTGAAGCAATTTTTGCGTGATAAAATTCACGCGTGATAAATGGAAGGATGTGAGGGGGTGTGAGGATTTATTGTTGGGTGTTGTGAGTGATGACCATTGCCACTAAAAAAGGTTGTGAGTGATGGAATAATGGTTAATGACATGACGAAACTTGATTGGATGTTGTGAGTGATGAGTGATCACCACCCCCTCCCCCTAATTAACTAAGGGTCTAGCCAATCATCTATTTTTACTGAAAATTATTTCATTTTAAATATGGATATTAGATCTAGAATATTAAAAATGAGTTTTATAAAGATTAACAAAAACTACATTACACCAGCATCTTCAACCCCACATTAAATTTTTGGACAAATAATTCAAGATAATTAAAGGAGGGCACACAAATGAATAGATTGCTAATTTACTCTTAATAACAAACTCTTAGGACCAATGGGGTGGTGGTCCATTGGCAAAGGCAAAGCCTTTAAACAGCTTGGGAGGGGGAGGTCTTGGGTTCAAGTCCCACAGACGACAGGAATAAGAGAAATTTGTCGTTAAAAAAAATAACAAACTCTTAGGAGTAGCAAACAACACAAACTAATACCATAAACCAAAGACATATTATGCGGATAACTGATCCCACTACGAAATTTAAATCGGCTATAATATTGAAAGGCATAACACAAAGGAAATCCATCAAAGGGTAAAAAACTAAAAACATAAAGAACTAAGGCAGCATATACGTAGCAACAATAAACACCAATGCGTAAGCTAACCGGAGAAGTGTCGATATGTGACAACCCGCACTAAACCAGGTATCCGTACGACTTGATTAGTAATTAATTACTGCTGAATTACTGTGCTTACTTGAACTTGTGAATAAACTGCTACTTGAATACTGATACATGTACTTACTTGCATCATACTTTACGTGCTGTCACTACATTATTTACATGACTGAACCTTAGTGACAAACATGATGCACAAAAAGCACAGTAGCACTATAACGGATAACCCATTGAACATGCTGATAAAGCCAGCATCAGGCAGACACTGCCTCTAAGGCCTGTATGAGCCAGAAATATTTTGCTACACTAGTGGTGAGTGTAGGGATACAAGGGTTGTAGAACTGCGTCTCTAGGAATAAGTCACAATGACTGGATGTGCCTAAAACGTACTCTAAGTACAAAACTCAGCACTTTACATAATAATTCAGCTTTTAGCTAACTAATAAAGTGCCAAAACATGAAAAAATATTACTAGACACTTTCTAAAGTGTCAGAAATGAGTTGTGTCACTAAAAAGGGTATTAACGACACTTTAAGCTCTGTTAAGCACTTTAACGGATTACTATCCAACCGAACAACCGGACTATACCCGAAACATGAAAATATTGTTATTTTCATTATTTATCTTTTTCTGAGCCAGTTAGGGTCCCTGATTACCCTAACACCCTTTGTAACGCGTGACACACCACTAACCGGGTTAAGCACTTAACTACCTTACTTAACCCAACTAATAAACTTAACTATTGGTTAGAATTGGACTAGTACCCCCCCCCCCCCCATCTCTCTAACCGTCCCCATTAGAGGGTGACACCTCATGTACTTGAAAGATTATCATAATCTTCCATGTCTAATATCTAGTGGACATATGGACCATTGGGTAATTAACTTGTTAATTGTCTATAAGTAACTTGAGTATGCACATTAGTTCATTTGTCACAACAACACAAGAACACACATCTCTCTCTCTTGCTCTACAACTTACGGCCAAGCACCCCCCATATACACCATCCATTTTCGATTTTGTTCTTCACATTTCAAGAACATACAAGCTTCAAGGGTCGCATATTAGGAAGCTTGGTGCGACCGGAAGGCGAAGGACCTCTTTATCTTGCTTTTATCCACCTCATTCGCGCTTAGATTCTTCCCTAGCCTCGAGCTAGTGGTATGTCACTTAAAACACCTTCTTGAACTAATCTAAAGTGGTTAAAACGATTTGTAATGGTTAAAACTAGTAATCTTACAAGATGATACATTAAAGTCTACTAAAAACATGAAAAATGTTGGATAAAAGCTCATATGTTGTGTAAATGTTGTAGTAATTGAAATTTATGATTATTTAGACCCGATCTGTGTTGTGGTAGCTCGGATCACCACTTAACCCGGTTTGGTCATGATCACGAATCATGACATATGGTTGTTTTGAATAGAACAAGGGTTAAAGGGTGAAACTCTAACACACACGAGTCATGAACTTGTGTAAAAATGTTTTACTTGTGGAATAGTGTTTAAAACTAGCAGATCTACGTATCTGCAAGTGGTATTTTCAAAGGACCAAGCGTTAAAGAAATCATGCCTTCTAAAAATGGATCTTACACTGACAAGAATGGTTTTTAGAACACACAAGTGTTTACACACTTGTGTAACACAAAGTTTCGACAAAATAACTATTTTTGTAAAAGTTGACGAGAAGTTGTAAAGACGGAACTTCCATAAAAACGAGGTTTTCACAGAATCGGATTATTTTATATAAAGGTCCACTAAAAGTAATGAGATTTACTTCACAGTTTGGATGAATCACAAGTTCATGAAATTTATGCGATTATAGACATATTTTGACTAGTTTGTGATTTGAAAGTTGTTCTGATCAAATAAAGAAAATTGTTGAGTTGGTTTGTTAAAGAAAATGATACGCTTGAAAGCGTGGCCACCTCCAGTTACAGAGGAAACTCTGGCGAAATTTTTCTAAAAACCTAACACTTAGAACTATTTACACTACAAGTGTTAGAATTATTTTTGACATGTTTTCGAAATATAAATTTCGCCATGACTTTATTTACTAAATATTCGGAGGTGGGATTTTCACAAAATTAACGTGATAAATATATATTTTCACACACTGTTTATGATTATTTTGTGAAAATACATAAATATTATTTTTAGAGTAAAAATAATATTTACGAACGTTAACGAATCCAAAATAATACGAACGCTTTCACCATAAATATATAGGTTACACCGGTAAGTATATTACCACTCGATTGTTAAAACGTAACTTACGCACTTACGGAAATACTTATGAACGCGTATTTTAACAACGTATTATTGGAGAAAAATTATGTGAAATGAAAATATAATATTTTTGAGAAAAATACTTATATTTTGGAATTGGAAATATATATATATTAAGTGAGACTTAATGATATAATTTGAACGCACATGTATTGAATCCCCCATCCTTGGGAAGGAAAATAACTACCAAGTATACAGAATGTAAACACGAAATAGTTGTCTAACTATTTCCCAAAAACTTAAACCATAAAGCTAAGGCACGGCCGTCCGTCTAATAGAGTTAGCACGTGTAGGTCGTCATACAGCTGATTGCTTTGGAGGCATACTTGGTAGAGACGCACCACTGTGAGTTCATGTCCCCCTTTTCTCTAACTGTTTTCAGTTTTCTTAACTGCGGGGGTGAAATACATGTTACTATGATTACGAGTACTTTTTACATGGTATGGTTAGCGTAAGGAGGGTTACTACTTAGATCATGTGAGTGGGTAGGCGGGAACTGGAGACCATTAATCCTCATTGTAGGAACCGAGGGACGTAAGCGGTAGATCTATCTGGGTGTAGCGAGCCCAACCCCTGAGCCCGCATAATGGACCAGGTGGTGACTTTGTACCCATCGCCAAATACGCTAGGTTTGAGTCTTCCTACTTGCACTTCACAAACATCAGTGGCTTTGCAACCCATTGACGATCTCTTTTCCTTATTGCTACGTACCAGGATTTTTATACTCACAAAGGTTTATTTACTCACTTACACATGAACTCGCTCAACATTATTGTTGATTTTTCAACTTACATGTATTTCAGGAAATTAACGGATCTGGCACGGTATGGAACGTTTTCCGCTGCACTAGTCATGAGGTCATCTGGGTTTGGGGAGTTGTGATTCTTTCCTGGACAAGTCACAATCCTTAAACTGTGTTCTGTCATGTCAATGTTTGTCAAATAATGTCGTTAGAACATGTTTCAGTTAAAACAATGTTATTGTATTTGGTTTTCAAAACTTAATCGAATGGATGATCTTGCATGGTTTTACATCATATAGCTTTGTTATGGTTAAGCTATGGTATTAAGAAGTCACACCAAAAATTTACCACGCTTCCGTAAAGCCAGGGTGTGACAGCTTGGTATCAGAGCTCTGATCATAGCGAACTAGGATTCCTTCTCGAGTCTAGACTATGATCACTAGGGCTCTCACGAAAACATTTTTACACTGCATACCACTTAAGTCCAGATCCAAAACTTTTTACAAACAAATGTTGAGCACGTTGATTTATTATAGGCTCAGCCTGTAGGGCTGAGGCTCGGTCTGGAGGATCGAGGCTCGGTCTAGGTGACCGAGGTAGTTGGCTAGTGAGACTAGGAAGGGCAGTCTTAGAGGCTGGGAGAATTTGGCTAGTTGGACTAGGAAGAGCAGTCTGAAAGACTGGGAGGCTAGTGGGACTAGGAGAATTATTTGATTGACTAATATGTTTATATGATTATGTGATTGATTATTATACGTATATGTGTTTGTGTTACAAACGTCATGCTTTCATCATGTACTAGAAAGGTGGGCACTACGAATCCCATGGCCATAGTATCAGACGACATAGTTTCATCGAAGCACGAGGTGTACATTTTCGATACTACCGGCACAGACAATGACGACTTTCAGCCCTTTTGCGCTGCCTGAAGTTGTAGCAGAGCCTACTGATGGCCATCTTGTTGGGAACTTGCCCCCTTGCCGCTTATCCTGTTGTTGATATGCCCCCCCCCCCCCCTGACGTGGCCTCTGACGACGATAACGATCTACTAGAGGAGGACCCATTCGAGGGCAGGGCCCTATTGCTGCTGGTATTAGCCTACTGCATGCGGACGCTCCTGCAGGGGAAACTCATGCCCATTCCCCTGTCCCAGACTCATTTGAGTTTCTGACATCCGCATTTTCGCATATACAGGGAGTGCAGCACCATTCACACGACGCCGACCCTGATACGGCATCATCAGCTGCACCGGTTCCCGCACCCAGCTTTGAGTTTGATCACAGTATTGAGGGCGATTCTGTTTTTCCACCTGGTTTTGATCCAGACCATGACATTGAGTTCATGCACTTAGACCAGCCCTTGGGGGATCCTGTAGCCCCTGTCGACCCCTGTGTTTGTTGATCCAGCTGATTTTGAGATGGAGTTTTGATTCGGACCTAGCCGTGGCCCCTGAGCCAGGCGTTGCTCCTGACCCCGCATTGGAGCATGACCCTGTTCATGCCGATGCACCTGCTGTTGCTCCTTGATTTATCAACGGCTTAGACGAGAGAAAATTTGGGGTAACTATGCAAGACAATTTATTATTACGGGGGCCCACGTAATACGACTTGTAGTGCACAGAAATCCTGGTGGACTCTGCGGGTCAAGCTAATGAAAACCAATGTAGCAGGAAATATCTAAAACACGAATGACCAAGGCGAGGCGGTGTAGCCTCGAGTTCATTCTATTACAAGCAACAAGCCAAATTGGCAAGCCTATGTGAAGGCTCAGAAATTTATTTCCCCACTCATACATTGAGTATATTTGCGTATGAAATTGGGTGATTACATGATGGCTTATGATTGCTATATACCTCATAGACAATTGAAACGTTGTCCAACCCGCTTCACACTATTTCGACAAAAGGGAATGTCACCCAGACGTGACGCAAACACCAATACGTTGCCAAGGACAGAAGCCGAGCTGCAAGAACGCATCTCACAGATAAATGCACGACATGAAGCCCTCCGCTCTAAGCACAACGAAGGCACTACTGGAGACAACCCTCCAACTGGCTGCACCTATAAGCAGTTCCTGAACAGCAAGCCTTTGAACTTTGACGGAGCAGGAGGCGTCGTGGCATTTGTTCGTTGGTCCGAAAAGACCGACTCCATTCTAAGAATGAGTAATTGTTTGCCCCAACAGAGTGTTACCTATATCTCGGGGTTATTTCTAGATGGCACACTCTCATAATGAAACCTCCAGGTTCAGACCCTTGGTACAAGATACTGCTAATGCACTGAGCTGGGACGAGCTCAAAGGAATGATGGAGAAGAAATACAATTCTAGGGCAGGAAACCAGAAGCGTGAGGTAGAGTTCCGGAATTGAAAATGGACGGACCAGAGATTCCTGAATACATCCAGCAATCTCACGACTTGTCTAGGGTCGTCCCCTACTTAGTCAAACCAGAGTTCAAAAGGATGGAACGATTTATTTGGGGACTTGCACCCCAGATCAGGGGCATGGTTACTACCTCGAAGCCCTCAACCATTGCAGGGGCTATCAATATGGGTGATTGAATTATAACATGAGATGTTATGTGATTGATTTATTTATAACATGAAATGTTATGTGTCGATATTGTTGTATACTTACGTACACATTACTTACTATGACCTGACCCATACGATCATCATTTAGAAGATGCCTCCAAGACGGGATGTACGCATACCCACCAACGAGGCGGAACTTCAGGGAATCATTGCTGCAGTCATCGCACAATACGAGGCCCATCACTCCGAGCGCAACGGAGGTACCTCAGGAAATAACCCACCCAACGGCTGCACCTACAAGCAGTTCTTAGACCACAAACCTCGAGAGTTCGACGGCACCGGGGGTGCCTTAGCCTTCGTACGCTGGGTTGAAAAGACAGATTCTGTTTTACGATTGAGCAAATGTGACCACGAACATCAAGTCAAGTATATAACTGGACTATTGATGGATGAGGCTCTGTCATGGTGGAACCATCAAATTCAGACGATGGGCGAGACCGCTGCGCATGCTATGACGTGGGACGAACTGAAAAATCTGATGCGTGAAAGATATTGCTCGAGGGCAGAAGTCCAGAAATTGGAAACAGAACTGTGGAACTTGAAAATGAAAGGACCAAAGATAGCAGAGTATGTGCAGAGATTTAACGAATTATCACAAGTTGCCTTACTCCTGGGGACACCAGAGTTTAAGAGAATCGAACAGTTCATAAGGGGATTGGCACCTCAGATTCTAAGCCTGGTAACAACATCAAAACCCTCAACAATCACCGAGGCTATCAACATAAGCATAGCACTCACGGAAGAAGCAGTTAGACGAGGAGAATTTTCCACTGCGGAGGAGAAAAAGGAGACTGCTATAAAGGCATCTGGGGATAACAAGAGGAAGCTCGCAAATTTCAGGATGGTTACTCGGGTAAGTAACAAGAAGAAGGCCAAAAAGGGAAAAGATTACAAGGGTATCCTACCTAAGTGCGACAATTGTTTACGTTATCATGTCGGGCGATGCAAATATGGAAATTGTGGTAACTGTGGCAAGGTGGGACATGTCAAGGAAACTTGTTGGCAAAATACTGAACATAGTAATGGGGGCCAAGACGGTAGTGAGAATCACGTAGGGGACAACGACAATGATAATTGTCGAGGCAGAATGAGTGATAAACAGAAGCGTGCTCGAGGATGTTTAAACTGTGGAAGCAAAAAGCATTTCAGAAGATATTGCCCGAAAAACAATCAGGCGCAAGGATGAAAGCTCCCCATCGGAGCTAGGGAGGCACGGCAGAGATCCAAGCATGGATAGCGGTACGTCCCATATTACTCAATATTATGCATCTGTATTGCCAACTACTGTTGCAAATTTTACGATTCGCAATTCTAGTGTTCAAGGACATAATTGGTTTACATAGCGAGTGAGTAGTTATTCCAGTACCCATTAGAACTAGCTTAGGGGAAGCTAGTGGAAGCCAACACAGTAACTGGGATCGGCACGATAGGACCCGGAGAGCGTAAGTTTACGCTAGATCTATTGCCAGTTGAGTTTGGAAGCTTCAACGTGGTAATTGGATGTATTAGTTGGCAAGCGATCGAGCGGAGGTTGATATCCGCACCTCGATGTCGAATGAAGGAATAATTGTGACTCACGAAGCAAGATACGCCACCGCCGATCACAAATTACTTAGGGCTCGAAAGTTGTTGTGGGAAGGATGTGTTGTTTCCTGGCTCATATCGGGGACAAGGGAGCCGAAGAACTAAAACTTAACGATACCCCCGTGATCGGAGTATACCCTGAAGTCTTCCTCGAAGACTTGCCGGCGTAATCTCCTAGACGACAAGTCGAATTTTGGCTTCAATTTTGGTTCTAGGCGCCGCGCCTGTAGCTAGGTCACTTTATAGACCTGAACCACCTGAGAGGCAGGAATTGTCAACACAACTTCAAGAGTTGCTAGACAAAGGATTCATCAGACCAAGCTTCTCACCTTGGGGAGCTCCGGTCCTGTTTGTTAAGAAGAAAGACGGTAGTTTTCATATGTGCATGGACTACCGGGAGTTGAACAAGTTGACTATCAAGAATAGGTATCCCCTGCCGAGGATCGATGACTTATTCGATCAACTGCAAGGTTCAAAGCTTTTACTCAAAGATCGATTTACGATCTGGATACCATCAGATAAGGATACAAGAGGAGAGTATCCCAAAGACAGCCTTCAGAACTCGTTATGGACACTACGAGTTCCTTGTTATGCCGTTTGGGTTGATAAACGCACCTGCAGTCTTTATGGACTTGATGAATAGAGTTTGCAAGTCGTACTTGGACAAGTTCGTGATTGTGTTTATCGACGACATCTTGATTTATTCAAGGACAAAGACTGAGCACGAATAGCATCTAAGAGCTATTTTGGAGCTGCTAAAGAAAGAACAGCTGTACGCCAAATTCTCTAAGTGCGAGTTTTGGCTACGTGAAGTCCAATTTCTTGGACATGTGGTTAATGGAAATGGAATCCATGTTGATCCCACAAAGATCGAAGCAATCAAGAATTGGGAAACGCCTAAGACGCCAACCGAGATTCGACAATTCTTGGGTTTGGCTGGCTACTATCGAAGGTTCATTGAGGATTTTTCAAAAATCGCTCAACCATTGACGCTCCTCACGCAGAAAGATAAGAAGTTTGATTGGGGAATCAAACAGGAAGAAGCGTTCCAGGTATTAAAGGATAAGCTCTGCCATGCGCCAATCTTAGCACTACCGGAAGGTACAGATGATTTTGTGGTATACTGTGACGCTTCGCGTCAAGGATTGGGTTGTGTGCTGATGCAACACCAAAAGGTTATTGCTTACGCATCACGCCAATTGAAAGTACACAAACAAAAAAAAAAAAAAAAAAAAAAAAAAAAACTATACCACGCACGATTTGGAGCTATGCGCAGTGGTTCTTGCATTAAAGATCTGGAGACACTACCTTTATGGTACGAAGTGTACAATCTTTACAGATCACAAGAGCCTACAGCATATATTCAACCAGAAGGAGTTGAATATGAGGCAAAGACGATGGGTTGAATTGTTGAACGACTACGACTGCGAGATAAAGTACCATCCAGGGAAGGCGAACGTGGTCGCCGATGCCCTAAGTCGTAAAGAGAGAATCAAGCCCATAAGGGTTAGGGCTTTGGAAATGATTATCCGAACCGATCTTTCCTTGCGCATTCGTGCCGCGCAGAAGGAAGCTCTCAAGGAAGGAAACCTTGAAGAAGAATATCTCCGTGGGATGGAGAAGCTACTGGTACCAAACGAAGAAGGAACATTATGTTTTGAGAAAAGGATTTGGGTTCCTCTGTTTGGAGATTTAAGGAAAGTTATTTTCGATGAAGCTCACAAGTCACGGTACTCTATCCATCCGGGAGCGGATAAGATGTACCAAGATCTCAAAGATTATTATTGGTGGCCTAGGATGAAAGGCGATGTTGCTGTTTATGTGAGCAAATGTTTAACATGCGCTAAGGTTAAAGCGGAATACCAGAAGCCTTCGGGACTTCTGCAACAACCTGAGATTCCCAAGTGGAAATGGGAACAAATCTCAATGGATTTTGTTACAAAGTTGACAAGGACGCCAAGAGGTCATGACACTATTTGGGTAATAGTGGATCGATTAACAAAGTCAGCACACTTCTTACCTATCAGAGAGAAGGATAATACGAGCAAGTTGGCCGAAATATACATGAGAGAGATCGTCGCACGTCATGGAGTGCCTCTCTCGATCATCTCTGATAGAGACGGAAGGTTTGTGTCAAGAATATGGCAATCCTTCCAAGAAGCCTTTGGCTCACAATTGAATCTGAGCACTGCGTTTCATCCGCAAACTGACGGTCAAAGCGAGCGAACGATACAGACTTTGGAAGACATGCTGAGAGCGTGTGTTATGGATTTGGGCGGTAGCTGGGATAAGCATTTGCCTTTGGTCGAATTTTCATACAACAACAGCTACCACACCAGTATTGGTGTCGCGCCATTTGAAGCCCTTTACGGACGCAAGTGCCGATCACCCTTATGTTGGGCTGACGCAGGTGATAGGCAGCTTGCTGGTCCCGAAATCGTCCAAGAGACGACAGACAAGATTGCGCAGATTCTTAAACGCATCGAAGCAGCTCGCCACAGATAGAAGGCCTATGCGGATCCAAAACCGGAAACATGTGGAATTCCAAGTTGGAGAAATGGTTTTATTGAAAGTTTCACCCTGGAAGGGTGTGGCACGCTTCGGAAAGCGTGGGAAGTTAAATCCGCGCTACATTGGTCCTTTCAGAATTCTGGAAAGAATAGGACTAGTAGCATACAAGTTGGACCTACCTGCTGAACTACATTCAGTCCACGATACATTTCATGTATCCAACCTAAAGAAAAGTCCAACTCAAGATAACGTTGCCATTCCCATCGACGAGATTCATGTTGACGACACGCTCCATTTCATTGAAGAACCGGTCGAGGTTACGGATTGGAAAGTAAACAAGACCCGCCGGAGCAGTGTCAAGCTCGTCAAAGTTCGTTGGAATGCCAGACATGGTCCTGAATACACCTGGGAACGTGAGGACCGGATGAAAGAAAAATACCCCCACCTTTTTCCTAAGAACCCTGCATCTATAAGCAGAACTTAAATTTCGGGACGAAATTTATTTAACGGGGGGAGAATGTGACAACCTGCACTAAACCAGGTATCCGTATGACTTGATTAGTAATTAATTACTGCTGAATTACTGTGCTTACTTGAACTTGTGAATAAACTGCTACTTGAATACTGATACATGTACTTACTTGCATCATACTTTACGTGCTGTCACTACATTATTTACATGACTGAACCTTAGTGACAAACATGATGCACAAAAAGCACAGTAGCACTATAACGGATAACCCATTGAACATGCTGATAAAGCCAGCATCAGGCAGACACTGCCTCTAAGGCCTGTATGAGCCAGAAATATTTTGCTACACTAGTGGTGAGTGTAGGGATACAAGGGTTGTAGAACTGCGTCTCTAGGAATAAGTCACAATGACTGGATGTGCCTAAAACGTACTCTAAGTACAAAACTCAGCACTTTACATAATAATTCAGCTTTTAGCTAACTAATAAAGTGCCAAAACATGAGAAAAATATTACTAAACACTTTCTAAAGTGTCAGAAATGAGTTGTGTCACTAAAAAGGGTATTAACGACACTTTAAGCTCTGTTAAGCACTTTAACGGATTACTATCCAACCGAACAACCGGACTATACCCGAAACATGAAAATATTGTTATTTTCATTATTTATCTTTTTCTGAGCCAGTTAGGGTCCCTGATTACCCTAACACCCTTTGTAACGCGTGACACACCACTAACCGGGTTAAGCACTTAACTACCTTACTTAACCCAACTAATAAACCTAACTATTGGTTAGAATTGGACTAGTACCCCCCCCCCCTCTCTCTAACCGTCCCCATTAGAGGGTGACACCTCATGTACTTGAAAGATTATCATAATCTTCCATGTCTAATATCTAGTGGACATATGGACCATTGGGTAATTAACTTGTTAATTGTCTATAAGTAACTTGAGTATGCACATTAGTTCATTTGTCACAACAACACAAGAACACACATCTCTCTCTCTTGCTCTACAACTTACGGCCAAGCACCCCCCATATACACCATCCATTTTCGATTTTGTTCTTCACATTTCAAGAACATACAAGCTTCAAGGGTCGCATATTAGGAAGCTTGGTGCGACCGGAAGGCGAAGGACCTCTTTATCTTGCTTTTATCCACCTCATTCGCGCTTAGATTCTTCCCTAGCCTCGAGCTAGTGGTATGTCACTTAAAACACCTTCTTGAACTAATCTAAAGTGGTTAAAACGATTTGTAATGGTTAAAACTAGTAATCTTACAAGATGATACATTAAAGTCTACTAAAAACATGAAAAATGTTGGATAAAAGCTCATATGTTGTGTAAATGTTGTAGTAATTGAAATTTATGATTATTTAGACCCGATCTATGTTGTGGTAGCTCGGATCACCACTTAACCCGGTTTGGTCATGATCACGAATCATGACATATGGTTGTTTTGAATAGAACAAGGGTTAAAGGGTGAAACTCTACCACACACGAGTCATGAACTTGTGTAAAAATGTTTTACTTGTGGAATAGTGTTTAAAACTAGCAGATCTACGTATCTGCAAGTGGTATTTTCAAAGGACCAAGCGTTAAAGAAATCATGCCTTCTAAAAATGGATCTTACACTGACAAGAATGGTTTTTAGAACACACAAGTGTGTAAACATTTGTGTAACACAAAGTTTCGACAAAATAACTATTTTTGTAAAAGTTGACGAGAAGTTGTAAAGACGGAACTTCCATAAAAATGAGGTTTTCACAGAATCGGATTATTTTATATAAAGGTCCACTAAAAGTAATGAGATTTACTTCACAGTTTGGATGAATCACAAGTTCATGAAATTTATGCGATTATAGACATATTTTGACTAGTTTGTGATTTGAAAGTTGTTCTGATCAAATAAAGAAAATTGTTGAGTTGGTTTGTTAAAGAAAATGATACGCTTGAAAGCGTGGCCACCTCCAGTTACAGAGGAAACTCTGGCAAAATTTTTCTAAAAACCTAACACTTAGAACTATTTACACTACAAGTGTTAGAATTATTTTTGACATGTTTTCGAAATATAAATTTCGCCATGACTTTATTTACTAAATATTCGGAGGTGGGATTTTCACAAAATTAACGTGATAAATATATATTTTCACACACTGTTTATGATTATTTTGTGAAAATACATAAATATTATTTTTAGAGTAAAAATAATATTTACGAACGTTAACGAATCCAAAATAATACGAACGCTTTCACCATAAATATATAGGTTACACCGGTAAGTATATTACCACTCGATTGTTAAAACGTAACTTACGCACTTACGGAAATACTTATGAACGCGTATTTTAACAACGTATTATTGGAGAAAAATTATGTGAAATGAAAATATAATATTTTTGAGAAAAATACTTATATTTTGGAATTGGAAATATATATATATTAAGTGAGACTTAATGATATAATTTGAACGCACATGTATTGAATCCCCCATCCTTGGGAAGGAAAATAACTACCAAGTATACAGAATGTAAACACGAAATAGTTGTCTAACTATTTCCCAAAAACTTAAACCATAAAGCTAAGGCACGACCGTCCGTCTAATAGAGTTAGCACGTGTAGATCGTCATACAGCTGATTGCTTTGGAGGCATACTTGGTAGAGACGCACCACTGTGAGTTCATGTCCCCCTTTTCTCTAACTGTTTTCAGTTTTCTTAACTGCAGGGGTGAAATACATGTTACTATGATTACGAGTACTTTTTACATGGTATGGTTAGTGTAAGGAGGGTTACTACTTAGATCATGTGAGTGGGTAGGCGGGAACTGGAGACCATTAATCCTCATTGTAGGAACCGAGGGACGTAAGCGGTAGATCTATCTGGGTGTAGCGAGCCCAACCCCTGAGCCCGCATAATGGACCAGGTGGTGACTTTGTACCCATCGCCAAATACGCTAGGTTTGAGTCTTCCTACTTGCACTTCACAAACATCAGTGGCTTTGCAACCCATTGACGATCTCTTTTCCTTATTGCTACATACCAGGATTTTTATACTCACAAAGGTTTATTTACTCACTTACACATGAACTCGCTCAACATTATTGTTGATTTTTCAACTTACATGTATTTCAGGAAATTAACGGATCTGGCACGGTATGGAACGTTTTCCGCTGCACTAGTCATGAGGTCATCTGGGTTTGGGGAGTTGTGATTCTTTCCTGGACAAGTCACAATCCTTAAACTGTGTTCTGTCATGTCAATGTTTGTCAAATAATGTCGTTAGAACATGTTTCAGTTAAAACAATGTTATTGTATTTGGTTTTCAAAACTTAAGCGAATGGATGATCTTGCATGGTTTTACATCATATAGCTTTGTTATGGTTAAGCTATGGTATTAAGAAGTCACACCAAAAATTTACCACGCTTCCGCAAAGCCAGGGTGTGACACGATAACCACAGTTTAATACGGTAACACAAATTTGAACTCATAAGCCCGAAATACCCCTTTGCGTTCTATGCGGCTGCTCCCAACTACACGCATACGGAAACGTCCATTTTTAATCTTCTACTATTAACTCAAGTGGATTCATGATAGCATCTACCATATCAAGTATATACAATCAAGTAATCCTATAATAAAATTCCATCGTTATCATTGAAAAGCCAATTAAAGTGTTTGAGTTTAACAATATATGATAGCCATCAACCATGAAATTAAACTTGTCACCATATGATTTATGTTAAGCTATTCATTCTTGACTTTGTTGGTCTACATTTATTTATCAAATAACTGTACTTTAAAAAAATGCCCAAAAAACCATGTTCAAAACTCATGTGCTTACCAGAATCAAAGGTTGCCAAATATCAAGTATTTCTAACAAAATCATACAAAAGTCCATCACACCTTGGCCACCGTAAAACCCAGTGCTTCACCGTCACCAACCTACCTTCAAAACCCTAGACCCTTAATCAACATATCTTCTAATTTCTTGACCAAAATAAAAAAAAAAATCCATACCTATTTATCTCTGTTCCCATGTTGACCCATCGCCGGAATCCATTGAATCCTAGCTCCCAAGTCACCGTTGATTCCACTTTACTAAACCCTCGGGTCGCTCGATCTACCCATGCAACACCTCATCGTCGCTCGATTGGAGGCCGATGCGTTGGGCTTTGGAAGTGGCGGAGGTGGAGGAATTGTTGAAGTGGTGGAGAAGAGAGGTGGCACCGGCGGGATTGAAGGCGGCGGAGGTGGAGGTGGTGGTGGTGCGTTTGCGTGCTTCTTCGATTTCTTCTTTGTCTTCAATTTTGACCTCAATTTGGCTGGGTTTTCTCAGCAACATCTTTAAATTTAGTTGATATGGAACAAATGCTTTGAGCTACTTTGAAAATAGAATATGACAAAAATGGAGAAGTTGGTCGGTGGCAAAAGCCACCGACTTTGTACTTTAAGTTTATAAGGTAATAGATAATAGATTCATATGTATTTTATTATGGGCCTAGGATCAAATACAAACTATTTTGAATCTAAAAATCGTAAGAACCAATAGAAAAATGACACGTGACATATCTTATGGATAGTTAAAAGGGTATTTGTGTCTTTGACAATATACATGGATTGCACATAATTAGAAATCCCTATTTTCATGCTAATCAATTTGCTACATTATATAATTTTTTTTTCAAATGATTTAGAACCCTATCCAAACCCTATCTCCTTCGATCGGTCTTACTTTTTTGTCTCTCTTGTCGCCGGCATGCGAATAATGAAGGTCGAAAATAGAGGTGGAGGATAGCAGCGGGTTTTGTAAACGAGGAAGAAACCAAGTGAGTGATGACGGTGGAAGTCGATTCGTACAGATGTGCCTAGATCTCTTAAACAACACATCATAAAAAGCAACGTTGAAAACCGATATGAAAACATGCATGTTTCTAGTTGTTTCAGGTCTTTCATTATACCAACTACCCCCTCCCTCACCTTATTTCATGCCCTAAAAGCTTGAAAACAATCAGCCTTCAACGTCAAATCACCAAAATAAATATATAATCTTGTAAACATAAAATCATAACCTGATATGTAATCCAAACACAATTATCAACAACGAACTTTTTTATTGGATTGGCATAAACACACATTACATACACATGAATAAATAAATAGTCTTGAATCACATACCAAGCATGGTAAAGCCCAACTCTATTTTCTCTTGTTGAAATATAAAATCAATGACCTGTTTCTGAGTCGTATAATATGCCAGACACTGTTCTATGAGATTTTGAACCTAAAACCGAAAGATATAACACTTCACTTATATACATTTTAATGTACAAAAATATGATATCTTTTCCATGTGGCTCGATAAAATTACCATTTGTACTACTCCCGGAGATATGTTTCTGACCTCTCCACCGGCCTTTTTCTTGTAACATCAATCCAAACAAATGCCCGTGAAGAAACGTTTTCCACGTGTGTTAATAATAACAAAAAAAAAAAACTCCATTGCTTTGTGTCGATTTAAAAAACAAATGTCAAACAAAAAGTTTTATAAAATGTGAATGAAACCGTTTAAAATTGGTACGGAACGAAAGTTGTCAGCCCATTTGTACAAGTTGCCCCTCCTTAGTTAAACCCTAAACAAACCCAAATAAATAACGGTAATCTGTAGTCTAATCGAAACCCAGATGCAAAAACCCTAAACCCCATCAAATTAAAGATTACCCATTTTGAGAAAACAAAAGGGTTCGAAATTACAACAAAAAAGAACACTTACAGAGGGAGTTTTATAATGGAATCTTGGAGAAGGAGAGGGAGTCATGGTGCCTGATAATGTTCATCAAGAATTAGCAACTCTCTGTAAATAGGCCAAGCGGAAAAGAAAGGTTAATCAAATCCACCCAAATAAAAAAAATCCGAAATAATACAAAGATGATAAATCTAGATACCTGGCTCAGGTCACCCAGTTCTCACCAGAGTTAACCGGAATTTGTCGGAATCCACCGAGTTCTAGCCGTCGTAATCCCATATCGTGTCGAATAGGTTAGCACTGTGCGATGGATAAAATCAAATCAATGAAAACATTTGATAAAAAACAAACCCTAGTATGAAGAAATCAATGTAATAAATCTGAAAAAAAGCCCTAAGTGAAATTAATTTGTAATAAAACGAAATCTTAATTAATAAAAATAAATCCTAATCAAACCCGAAAATGTGAAATGGATTATGAAGAAATCAAAACACGATACCTTTGATTAGCAAAGATTGAATCAGAGAAGATCGCTTGAAACCGAAATCACGATTGAATCAGAATCGTGGTCTGAGACAGAGGACTCAAAGTTCTACATGAATAACAAAACTAAGTTCAAGACTCACATTGAGAAGCTTTCATATTACGCCATGTCAGCCCAAATATTTTCATTTATGTATATATCTAATACTAATAAAAGAATCATGTTAATGCCACATGGCATTCTCTCCTTAAAATTATATTTTAATGCCATGTGGCATTCTCTCCTTTAATATTATTGTTAATATTCTTCTTATTATTATATTATATCATATAATATACAATTTATTAATTTTTAGACAACAACAAATAAATACATATTGTTATTATATCATATTAATATATCCAATTTATTAATCTAGACATAACTATAGATAAATACGTAATACATAAAAAAAATTTATCTTTTACTATTGTAGCATTTTATTTATTTATTTTTATTTTCATATGTGACATTAAATTTTTTTTTTTAATCATTGTTGATTTAACCAAATTAGGTTATATACTTGTAGACCAAGATTGTCTGTTCTAACCAAATAATTTGTTTGCGAATAACTACACACAGGTATCTCTTAATTTAGTAATATTATTATTTTGTTAATAATATATTAGATTAATATCCAATTTTTATTATTATTAATATATAACATATGTGGTGTCCGATACAAAAAAAAAAAAAAAAAACTTTATTGCGAATATAAATCTTTATTCAACTAATTTTTTACCGCCATGCAGATAAACCTATAAAAACGAATATGGTATATAGTTTAAAATTTAAATTATATTTTATATTATTTAGATTATATTTTAATTTATTTTTGTAATTTAATATCAACAGTGATTAAGTTAAATAGAAGATATTTACATAGCTTTTTAAGTTTACATTAGAGCGATAATATAAATTAATGGGGTGAGTTTTATTTGGATTAAAAAACAATAAATTAAATAAGTAAAAAGACAAAAAGGCCCCTCATTAAAGTGACTTTTTTGATGAAGTTAATGGGTGGATGAAAATGACAAAAAAAAAAAATGCAAAACTCAGGAACTAATGAGAAAAAAATATTATTGCTATTGTTATTATTATCTATTCGTAATTATTATATTATTACAATTATGAATTATTATTATCTAAGTCACCAGGTTAAAGTCTATGCGTTACACGGGTTTATGTAACATATTGTCTTTATTCAACCCGGGTAATATGCGGGTCTATAAACTAGTATAAGATATAAGATATAAGATAAGATAAGATAAGATTATAAATTATAGTTTATTGAAGAAACAAATAAAGTATTGATCTTGAAATGGCAAATTAAAACATCTTTTTTCTTTTTCATAAGCTAATCACCACTTTACAATAAAATTCGGCCACAACTTTTGGTCAAACTTTGCTTCATATAGATAGAATTTCTAACCCAATGGTGTAGAAATCGACTTCTATAAATTATATAGATATGGTATATGTTTTTATCTTTAGTATACTTAGGTGGTGTTTTTTTTTATAAAAAGGATCTGCGAGGGTTTTTTTGTCTACGCCGCGCAGACCATGCACAAATATTACTATCTGCAGACTGTTTGTTTTTCTGAAGACGTTTCATTAAAAAAAAGTCTACGCAAGTTCTTCTTGGTGCAGACTTGGTCCAGCCACTCCTAAGATCTTCGAAGGTCTGCAGAAGGGTTAAACACCACCATCCACCACCACCGTCCATCACCACCACCGTCCACCACCCACCACCACCGTCTACCACCACCGTTGTCCACCACCACCCACCATCCACATTCACCACCCACCGTCCACGTCCACCACCCACCGTCCACATCCACCACCTCTTCTTCTACAGATGTGGTCCGCAGACTGCAGACATTTTACCTCTTAAAAAGAGTTAATTACACCGTTAGTCCCTGTGATTTATAGAAAATAACAAAGTCAGGTACTAATAGTTTAAAATCACATTCTGAGGTTCTAACTTTTCATTTTGTAACAACATGGGGTATTAACACTAACTTTAGTTAACTTTTCTGTTAAGTTTAAATGAATTTACTAAAATACATTTTTTTCAACTACAAGGGCCATTTATGTAATCTTACATAACATAATAAACTGGTTAAAAATTAAAAACTAACCACATCCATCTCCCCTGCACAAACCTTTCAACCACCAATTATGACATTATCAATTCCTTATATTTGGATAACACCACCACTCGATTGAGACACACAAAACCCCTTAATTGTCTTCTCCGGTGATCCAAAAGTCATCGGTTTCAACGCCTCAACCGAAAATCCTGCATTTGCTTCACTTCAACAGTGAAAATCCCACCAAATTCAGCCACCGCCACCACCCCTTTCACCACCATCTAGTCCTAAACCCACCCTTTTCACCACCCTCCTATACCGACAACAACCTCCTCACCGCCACCGTATATCGAAGGTGGAAGCATCTGGAAATAGATCTGGACACTTTTGTCTCCTCCAAAAACAACCTTTTCAATAGTCGCTGAACCAAAATCAGTCTTTGATATTCACCAGGTTGAACATGGAATGATTAATAATAGGGTTGAAGAATGGAATTTTGATTCTCTCATGAGAGAAATAGGGCTTTACACATCCGATAGGGTTGTGTATTCAAATCTCTTTGGGGTTGTGGTGGTGGGCGGCAGGTGGTGGGGGCTGCAGGTGTCGACGTGTAGAGAAAAAGGTGATGGTGGTTCTTGTGGGTTGCGGTAAACCGACCATCACACTAATCAGACTCCCCCACACACACCCACTCCTTTTAAATTGGTTCGTATTTTTCATAGAGGGGAAAACATATCGCGGGGGTAGGTCAACAGGCAGTGGGGGTGTTGTAGTGGTCACCGGAAAAAAAAAATTCAAAGGTTTCAGGTTGTAGTGGTGGTGGTGGTGGCCAGATAATGGAGGTGGTGGTTATCTGAAAATAGAAATGGTGGTGGTGATTTGAGAGAGATAAAAAGAGTTTTAAAATATTTTTTTTTTTTTGGTAAATTACAAAACAGTCCCCCATCAACCATATACTGGCATAATTAGTCCATTAGCTGTAAAATTACTTAAATGCCCATGAACCTAACAAAAAAACTAACATTGGTTAGTCTTGGTACTCTAGGTTGTTACAAAATTGAAAGTTGATATCTCAGAATGTGATTTTAAACTATTAGTACCTGATCTTGTTATTTCATATAAACCACAGGGACTAACCATGTAATTAACTTTCTTAAAAAACAAACAGCACCTTAATCTCTCGTCAAATATTACATATAGTAAGCACCATATGTTACATGCATCTAACATATCGCATTACTCATATTTAACATATAATATTTTCTTAATGTCACATGTTATATACTATATTCTCTTTAATTACATGTTTTATGTCATAAGCTTTTCATTTTCATAACCAGTAAATTAAGGTGGTGTTTGTTTTTTTCAAGAAGAGCTTTCTGGCCTCTTCTGTCTGCACCGTGCAGACGCGGGAAGAGGTTTAGCCTCAGAAGAGTGTTTGTTTTTTTTTTTTTTTTTTTTGAGAAGTGCTTTTTACCTCTCCCCAGCCTCTTCCTGAGGAAGATATAAACCAAAGCTTTTTACCTCTTCTTGGCACCACCTCCACCTCCACCCCTGCTCCGCCACCACCACCCCTGCTCCGCCACCATCATCATCATCATCACCACCCCTGCTCCGCCACCATCATCATCATCATCGATGGGAAACAAAACCCCCAAATCGATCGGAAACAAACCCCCCCAAATCGATCACATCTGTTATCATCATCATCGACACCACCTCCACCTCCGAAACCCCCACCTCCGCCGACACCCATCGACCTCCACCTCCGAAACCCTAAATCGATGGCAAGCAAAACACCCCAAATCGATATGTTACATCATCATCATCGATCTGTTAGAGAGAGAGTAGAGAGAGATTAGTGTGTGGCGGTGATGATGATGGCGGTGGTGAAGTGGTGGTGATGATGGCGGTGGTGATGATGACGGTGGTGAAGTGGTGGCGGTGATGATGATGGCGGTGGTGCAGATTGTAGAGAGAGAGTAGAGAGAGATCAGTGTGTTGTGTGTGTGTTTTAAAATGGTGAAGAGGTTTTATATAAAAAAAAAAACAAACCCTCTTCTCCTTGCAGACTGCAGACATTTGGTCCACCTCTTCTCCTGCAGATGTCTGCAGATGTGGCCTACAGCAGAAGAGGTTTTCCTGCAGAAAAAACAAACAGCACCTAAATGTTCAGTTTATTTATAATCTAACCTTTTAAAGTAGATAAAATAGTATTTTAAATTATAAACGTTCGGTTTATTTATAATCTTATTTGAAACCGTGAATTTGGCTTGAGTTCAGGATTCAAATAATGTAAGGAAAAAATAGATCATGTGTATTCAAAATAAATAAAAAATAAAAAATATATGCATTTTCGTAAACATAAAAAAATTATATAGTTCGAATACAAAACATTGGATTGGTTATGTTACAATTTATAGACTTGAAAACACAATTCGGCTGATGATAAATGGAGGTGGGGCTCGGCTTCGGATGGTTCTTTTTCAGTTAAAAGGATTAAAGAGCTGCTAAATGAGTTGAATGATTCAACTCAGGATAATGGTTTTGTGTTACAATGGTGTTCTTGGATACCGGCGAAAATCAATATCCACGCTTGGAGGATGGAAATGGATAGGGTGCCAACGGCTATGGCGCTCAAGAGGAGAAATATTGATGTGGGCGATCTATCTTGTATCTTGTGTAATTCGGAGGAAGAATCTGCAGATCATGTTTTCGTTGGGTGTTATGTAGCTTCGATGGTTTGGCAAGGGATCTCTTCTTGGTGTAAAATCCCTAATATTATAGTCTTTTCGCTTAAAGATTTGCTCTCTACACACATAGGTCTTAAAAATTTGGATAAGAAGAGGAGTGCGGTTCACGGTATAATTATGATAGCTTGTTGGTGTCTATGGTGTGCAAGAAACAACTTCAAGTTTTCAAATTCTCCGGTTAAAATTGAAGGTATAATAAGTGAGATCAAGGCTTTAAGTTTTCTTTGGTTTTCCTCGAGATCTAAGTACAAAGGGATTGATTGGAATGATTGGGTTTCTTTTGTAAATATGTAATTATTGTGTGTAGTTTTTTGTCGGCCCGGCTTGGGTCGGCATTCTCTTTTTAATGAAGTTTACTTTAAAAAAAAAAAAAAAAAAAACACAATTCGAAATTCTGGTGAGATAAAGTTATATTAAATTGATTATTCAAATTAGTTTATTCAAGTAACAGAAAAAATATTGGTCTCAAAATGGAAAATTAGGAAATTCTTTTTTCTTTTTCATATTGCAAATAATAACCACTCTACCGTAAAATTCAGCTGCAACTTTTCACCAAACATTCCTTAGGGGCTGGGGGTAGTCCGTGATGGAGCACAGGGGCGGACTTAATAATAAACATCGGGTTCCCAGGAACCCATTCGGTTTTTAATTTTTAGTACAAATATATATAACAAACTAAAAAGGAACCCATAAGTAAAATATATAGTGAAGCCATAAACAAAAAAACTCAAATGGTCTACTGGTTAATGCGCGTTCTTCATCCGTATACACCCAGGTTCGAATCTCGTATTAAGCAATTCTTAAGTTTTTGTTCCGTTTTTTTTAATTTCTATTTTTTTTTCTCTAATGAAAAACTCCTCATAGGGTTACAACAAAACGGCGCCTCCCCCTATTTAGCGCAGAACAACAATAAAAACTGCAGACTCGCAGTAACAAGTGAACAACAGCACATCGCCTCTCCCTTCACCGTCCTCCTCCCTCAGCGACCACCTCCGGCCGTCCTCCTCCGGCTGTCCTCCAGCCGTCCAGGTTTGTTGCCCAGATCAACGACGTTAAAGATTTTGAATACATCATAAAACCATTGTGATTAACTAAACGAAAGGCCTGGATAACAAAGGGATAGGAGCATAGTTGTCTGATCATGGATCTTTGCTGTTGATGGCACTAAGTGGAACATATACACCTAACATAATTTTTTTACCGTAATTTTGCACTTCGCCCATCAAATGGTTTTGAGGGTTACTTCCATACATCTTTTTAAAATGCCAATAAAGTGTATCTGGTTTTCGAAATAGGCTATTTGTATTCTATCAAAATATTGAAGGTATAATAAGTGAGATCAAGGCTTTAAGTTTTCTTTGGTTTTCCTCGAGATCTAAGTACAAAGGGATTGATTGGAATGATTGGGTTTCTTTTGTAAATATGTAATTATTGTGTGTAGTTTTTTGTCGGCCCGGCTTGGGTCGGCATTCTCTTTTTAATGAAGTTTACTTTTCAAAAAAAAAAAAACTCAATTCGAAATTCTGGAGAGATAAAGTTATATTAAATTGATTATTCAAATTAGTTTATTCAAGTAACAGAAAAAATATTGGGCTCAAAATGGAAAATTAGGAAAAAAAAAATTCTTTTTCATATTGCAAATAATAACCACTCTACCTTAAAATTCAGCTGCAACTTTTCACCAAACATTCCTTAGGGGACTGGGGTAGTCCGTGATGGAGCATCCATCACGCGTTGTGAAGACTCGCACACCGCCGCCACCTACATCCACCACCACGCGTGAAAGAATCAACGCGTGGAAATGGAAAATGGAAAAGGACCGTTTGGATTTTAACCCCCATTTCCCCTTCTGCTGCTTCTTCTTGCCCTGTTCTTCGTTTTCTCAAATGGGTCACCCCCACTTCAGGTTTGTTCGGGTTAAATACTTTGCTTTTTGGGTCAAATTTGTTTGGGGTTTTGGTGATTAACATGTTAAGCTTTGATTTTTCTGTGAATTTGATGTGGGGTGTTGGAATTTTTGCTAGGGTTTTGAAAAGGGGGAAAGAACAACAAGAACAGATCCACTTGATGGTTTTAATAAATACAGAGGAGGATGGAACATCAGTGAGAAAGTATCTTGTTTGGTATGTTTTTTTTTTAATTTTGTTTATGAATTAAGTGAATTAAACCCAGAAATTATCTGCAAACATATGTTAATATGATATTAAAAAAAATTAAAAAAATTTGTGAGTGATGGAATTCCATCACTAGTGATGACCACCGCCACTAGAAATGATGACATGGTGGGACTTGATTGGATGTTTGTGAGTGATGAAATTTTTGCAAGTGATACCACATCCACTCCCTTTAGAACTCACAAAAAATACTAATTTATATTTATATTGATTAGTACATCACTTTTAGCCAAATATAAGCCCATGGTTCTAATCCAATAGGGTAGAAACCAGCGCTTCTGTAAATTATGTATACAGACACAACCGCTCTCTCATCACATGTTACAGATAATAAACGTCATATGTAGCATGAATTTACATGCATTTATCATATAACATATTCTTATTGTCACATGTTATATACCGTTAAGAAATTATCTCTCATCACATGTTTTATGTCATAAACTTTTCTTTTTTCATCACTTGTCATAAACAGTTAATTAAATGTTTGGTTTATTTATAACTGGGTTAGACCTAAATTCAAATTTACATTGAATTCATGTTTTGAATATTGTAAGAAAACAAAAAACAATAGATCATATGTATATAAAAAAAAATAAAAAAAAATATGCATTTTTGTAAACATAAAAAATTATATAGTTCGAATACGGATGGTCGGGACAGTTTTGTTCAAATTCATAGTTCTGAAAACCAAATCAAAATTCCGTTAAGATAAAGTTATATTAAATTGATTATCTCAAGTATATTATACATTATAGTTTATTCAAGTAACACTTATATATATTGGTCTTGACATGACAATTCAGAAAATTTATTTCTACTTGCATATTTATATTTATATACTATTAATTTGTAACACACTTAGGCATCATGTTCTTGTACATTGTGTTTAAAAGATGTTCTATATTAAAAGTATGTTGTACACTTAGTTTAGGTTCTTGTAAATAGGGTCAAGTTATTCTACAAAAACTTCTAATTGTAAGAAGTGTAAGAAGGATTTATAGAGTGACAAGTGTCCAATAACCTAAAACTAAACCCACTACATCATCACCAAAAACTTAAACACCCACCCCCACCCCACCCCACCCCACCCCACCACCACCCAAAAACCTAAACCCCCACCCCCCCCCCCCCCCCCCAAAAAAAAAAAAAAAAACCTAAAAAAAACCTAAACCCCCCCCCCCCCCCCCAAAACCTAAAAAAAAAAACTAAACACCCACCCCTACCCCCATCCCCACCCAAAAACCTAAACCCCCACCCCATCGGCAAAAAAAAAAAAAAAATTTTTTTGGTGGGTGATGGGGGGGGGGGGGGGGGGGGGTTTAGGTTTTTGGTGGTGGTGGATGTTTAAAGTTTTTTTTTTTTTTTGTAGTGGGGTTTTTTTTGTGTAGTGGGTTTTTTTAGGTTATTGGACACTTGTTACTCTATAAATCCTTCTTACACTTCTTACAATTAGGATCCTTTGTATTTGATCCTAATCCCTTGTAAATAATAGATAATAGGATATTAATTTGTAACATACTTAGGCATCACTTTCTTGTACATTGTGTTTAGAAGGTGTTCTATGTTAAAGTATGTTGTACACTTAGTTTAGGTTCTTGTAAATAATAGATAATAGAATATATGTAAATGAAATGTATAACATTTTCAGGCTATAGAGGTTGTACATTGTGCATTGTATCTTATTTAACATCTATGTAGGTTTTATGCTTTTTATTGGATGATTTAGGCGGTGGATGATGACACATGATAAAACAAGGTTTACAAGCACTGAACGGTTTTATGGTGTTCCGATGGTAGTGCTAAAAAGGTGAATGGCCCTCTGGTAGCGGATTGGATTGCATGTGACCGACCAAATCACTAGATAATGCTGAATGTTGTGCGTCTGTGTAAGTTACATCGCCAGCGAATATCATCAGTAATTGATTGTTGTATAATGTATAACTGATTTTACATAAAAATTTTACTTCTTTTGTGTTTCGCTGAGCTGATAACGATCGAATCTTGTCCCGCGGGGTAAACCGTAAAATACGAGCTGATAATGATTGAATCCTAACGTTTGAGGTAAAATACGAGCCCATAACAATTGAATCCCACGCCGCAACGCGTGAGGTAAAATATAAGTCCATAACGATCAAATCCCGGATCACATAACAATTGAATCCCGCTCCGCAACGCGTAAGGTAAAATACAAGCCCATAACGATTCGATCCCATTAAGATTGAATCCCGTGCTGCAACGCGTGAGGTAAAATACAAGCCCATAGGAATTAAATCCCGCGCCGCAACCCGTGAGGTAAAATACAAGCCCATAACATTAACGATATAATGATTGAATCCCGTGCTGCAACATATGAGATAAAATACAAGCCTAAAATGATTGAATCCCGCGCCACAACGCGTGAGGTAGAATACAAACCCATAACAATCGAATCCCGCGCCGCAACGCGCGCGGTGTCAAATACTAGTTAGAACTAATTACCACTCTACTCTAAAATTCAGTCACAAATTTTGACCAAACTTTGCTTTACACATTTTAGGAATAATGAATTTTAATAATCTCAACTATTAGCCGTTGGCCGGCAACGGTCCCAACTTAAAAAACAACCGATGGTAGTCCCATATTCTCACATATTGTAAACCAGTGGATCTTTAGTAACAAAACATTAATTTCTTTTTGTCTATTTTCCCTATTCTGTTAGTAAATGTTCGTTGGTTTACAATATGTGAATATTTTTTAAGTTAGGACCGTTGCTAGCCAATGACTAATAGTTGGGATTATTAAAATCCATTATTCCCACATTTTAATTCATTCTTTTGGACTCACCATAAAAATATTATATCTATATTGATTAGCCCATGACTTTTAAGCGAATTAAGCCCATCTTTGCTTCACATATTCATTCATTCTTTAGGACTCACCAGAAAAAAAACATTATATCTATATTGATTAGCCCATGACTTTTAGCCCAATATAATCCCATGATTATACCACAATAAGTATAAAC